>BTHU01000021.1:46069281-46514281 GCA_036184795.1 Tokudaia tokunoshimensis | reverse complement strand
TTACGAACAGAAAGAACAACTGGTTCAAGAAGGTTACACAGGAATGTATTCTAGACAGAAGTATTGCCGAAATCATCTATGGAAGGTTTTTGGAGCGTATAAACTTTGAGTCTGGTGTGTGTGTGTTTTTTATTTACTTGTAAGTTTTTTTATAAGTTTATAAAACTTAAGAAAGAAAGAAAGAAAGAAAGAAAGAAAGAAAGAAAAGAAAAAGAAGGAAGGAAAGAAAGAAGAAAACAAGAAAGTAAGAAAATCTTTGGAGGTCAGCTAAGGTGCTATGGTGCAAGCCTGGGAATCTGAATTTGATTTCTGGAAAACTTATTAAGGCTGAAGGAGAGAGCCATTCACAAGGTCATCCTCTGACCACTACACCATGTGATGGTGCAAGTGCCCATGCTTGCACATACATGCTCATGTGTGCGTGCACACACACACTGAAATAATAAATGTTAAAAAGAAAATCTGTGGCATTTACCTCTGATGAGATGAATATTTTAAAAAGACAGTAACTGTAAGTGATTAGATTCCCTTGTACAAAAGTGGAGAAAATGGAGAAAAGTCAAGATCATACTGAATTTTCAAAAGAATTATAAGCCACAATTCAAATAAAATAACCTTAGTATTACCACAATGTGAATACCTGTGTATGTGTTTTGGTGGGAGGTCAAGATGGATTCCCTTCTCATGAACCAATTTAGCTGTAAAGAACCAGCAACGATTAAATTTTAATTAAAACATTTATTTTTTTCTGTGTATGGGTGTTTAACCTGCATGGATGTACATACTCTATGTGAGTTCCTGGTGCCTACAGAAACCACTACAGGGCACCCCCTGGACTTAGAGACCGTTGTGAGCCACCATGTGGGTGATAGGAATCAAACCCAGATCCTCTGGAAGACCAGCCAGTGCTCTTAATTGATGAGTCACTCCTCCAACTCCCATGACCTAAATGCTAAAGCATACCTAAAGCCAACTGTGGTGGTGCGTGCTTCACATTCTAGCACTTAAGCTGCCTTGGGAAGACTTCAAGAATTGGAGGCCAGCCAGAGCTTTACAATACATACCAGGGCAACTAACATATAGACCAAGAACCTGTCTCAACCTATAGACCAGGAGCCTGTCTCAACCTATAGACCAGGAGCCTATCTCAACTTATAGATCTGGAGCCTGTCTCAACCTATAGACCAACCTATCGCCTGTCTCAAAACCCAAAGCATGGCCAAATGCTTGCCTGGCAGGCGCAGAGTTCTCGGTGGAATCCTTTGCCACAAGAATAAAACTCAAAAAGAAAAGAGACCCCATCATTGCAGATTAGTGTTAGCCAGACATTTCCACACAAACACTTCCTAGCTCCTGGGAGGCTGGGTGCAAGGGGATCTTCAAGTTCAAGGGTAGCCTGGGTTGAACAGAGATCCTATTTCAAGGAGGTAAAAAATAACTCAAATGTGTGTCCTTTTAAACCAGGCGAGAGCTTTAGATCCCTTTCCTTTAGCTGGTTTGCCTTATCTGGCCTCAGTGGGAGAGGGCACATTTAGTCCTGATGTGACTTCATATGCCAGGGTGGGTTGTTATGAGAGGGGGATCTTAAGGGGTGGGGTGGTAGTGGAAGGAGAGGAGGGAGGGGCAGCAATTGGGATGTAAGGTGAATAAATAAATAAATTAATGAAAAAAAGGGAAAGAGTAAAATTAAATCAGGCAAGAGGATGGGTTCTGTCATTCTAAGGCATTTTACAAGTCCAGGCCTAGGAAATGGGGGAAGGCAGCAAGGGCTAACCCTGGAACTCCCAGGGGTCCCTTGACCACAGTAGAGAGCTTGCAAATGGTCTCCACAGGGCTCCCTAGAGCTTTGTAAGGAAGCTCTTGGCAGTTGCTGGGACTCCTGACTTGGGGGCATCTCTGTGTGTATATTAAAGACAAGAAACATAACACTAGAGGGTAAATGATGAGTACAACCTATGCCAGTGTGGCTCTCTTTGTCTTCCTTCCCCAAGAGTGGCCATTCAATAAATGTTGACATCAAGTGTTTCTGTTAGGATTAATTCTTTTCAGTAGGTATACAGACTTGAGTAATCACAACTCAACCAACCAGTAGATGTGTTACGCAAATAGGTTTGAAAATGTCTACTATCTACTAAGGTAAATGGAATTTCAGTCCAAAGATGGTCTGAGAATTAAGGTTGATAATCTTGTGATGGTTTGAATAAAACGACCGTTATAGGCCCATAGGGAGTGGCATTATTAGGAGGTGTGGCTTTGTTGAAGTAGGTGTGGGTTTGTTGGAGGAAGTGCATCACTACGGGGTGGGTTCTGAGGGCTCAGAAGTTCAGGCCAGATCTAGGGGCCCACAGCTTTTCTTCCTGCTGCTTGGGAATCTAGATGCAAAACTTTCAGCTTAGCACTCTCAGCTCCTTCCCCAGCATCATGTCTGCCTGCACACCACCATGTTTCCTGCCATGATGATAATGGACTAAACCTCTGAAAATGTAAGCCAGCCCCAATTCAATGTTTTTGGTTTTTTTGTTTTAAAATAAGAATTGCTGTGGTCATGGTGTCTCTTCCTAGCAATAGAAACACAAACTAAGAAAAATCTGCTAACTAAAACAAAAAATAGATAATCTTGAATTATCTAGGCAGGGCCAATGAAACCACAAATTCATTAGACAAGGAAGACAGGGGATGTAAGGTAGGCCAGAGGAATACGATCTGAAAATGATTCAGTTTTCTGTTGCCAGATTGGAGAGAGTGGTGCAAGACATGGAGCTAAGGAATAAGGGAACTATCTGGAAACTGGAAAAGACAAACAATAGCTCCCATATCCCTCCAGAGCTTCTAGAGAGCAATGAAGCTCTGTCAACATCTGGAGGTCATGTCAATATACATCTACTGTGCAATTCCAAATGATACTCCCTTCACAACTCCAAGCTGTGCTATGGAGGAAGAAAATATGGACCACACTCTACCTTCATCCATGCCATGAAGATTGTTTGGGGGCTCCACTCTTCTACCTCAGAGTATGCTTACTGACCCACAGCACATCAGTGTATACTTGCTTTTCCTTCTCTCCCAGCGCAGTCCCTCCTCATGGTCTCCTATTTTGATAACCTTTGTTTTCTTCTTTCCAGAGTTTAATGACAAAAAAGTTTTCAATGCATGACATGTTCTGTTGAGACTGCCCAGGGCTGAGCTCCCATCCCTGTGACTTTAATGGTAACTAGATACAGTTCAGGCTAGTTAAGAAACAAATTAATTTTTCTTTATCCTGTGAGATGTTTTTATGTGTGCAGTTCTGTATATGTGCATCTGGGTGAATATGTGTTGCTTGGGATTAAAGCTAGTGCCTCTGGCATAGGTTGTACTCATCATTTACCCTCTAGTGTTATGTTTCTTGTCTTTAATATACACACAGATGCCCCCCAAGTCAAGAGACACATTGGCTCAACTGCTACTGTGCCATACTTCCCTTGTATGATGAGTCAAGGGGCATCAAACTTATTAACCTTCAGCAGAGAGACCTGAAGTTACCTCTATGCAGAGGATAAATCATTCATTCATTCAAATCATTCTGTAGGTTTTTGTTTTAATTTAGATTTTTGTTTTATTTTTTATTTTGTTTTATTTTATATGCATAAGTGTTTTGCCTGCAGGTGTACCACATACATGCCTGGTATGTAAAGAGATCAGAAGAGGGCATTGGATACCTGGAACTAGAATTGTGGTTGATTGTGAACTCCCATGTGGGTGCTGGGAACCAAAGTCAGGACCTCTCCAAAAGCAGAGAGTGCTTCTAACTGCTGAGCTACCTGTCCAGCCCCTCTTTAGTGAAAATTAGAGAAATTTTGGCAGCATGACCCAAGATTCAGTGATCTCACGTGTAAAGAAAAGGAAAAGAAAAAAGTACAATACTTTTCTTGCAGATCAGTTATCAAGATAAAATGGGTTAATGTTTTAAAATATGCACAAGAAGAATGTTATTCAAATACAAGGAATAAAAGGGTTATGTTAAATCAATTTTGGATTTTATTTCTGGAACTGTTTTATTTATGAATGCAGTTTCATATGTGTACCAGTGTGCCACTAAGGAAGGGTATGGAAGATTGAGGCTGAATGCCTTAGCAAAAAAAGGCTCAAATAAGTTTGCAAAAGAAACCCCAAGTGTCTCCCTACTTATTAGAAAATAGTGAGCAACTCCGTAGAGTCATTGGCCTTAAATTAGAACAAAAAAAAGGGGGGAATTGGTACAGACATAAGGAAATGCTTCATGAATATAAAGGCCTTGAAACCTGCTATTAAGGGAAATCCTGGAGACGAATAACAACCACAAATAAGTTACTTTGTGCTGCCAAATTGACCAAGGAGAAAAAGAAACATGTTTAGTTTTCAAAATGTGGATGTTCTGAACCATTTAAACATCTTTCTTTATTGAGTTCACATAGTTTTGGTCTTTATGGTATTATAAAATTAAATTTTATAAAAGAGACTTAAAAAGAAAGACGAGAGGCAGCATCTCTTCAAGGGAAAACAAAACAAAACAGATCTAATAAAAATAGAACAGTTCCAGGACACATGCTTGTAAGTGACTATGAAAACTTACATGATGCTACTAGAACTCCCCTATCTTTGTAATTGAATGCCCCCCTGTCATATTATCATGGTGCCCCAGCACCCCACTTGGCTCAGCAGTGGTAGGCATCCAGAAGCCCTGCTGTCTTCTGTACTTATGGGCGCTGCGCACAGTAGGTGGACATCCCAATGGCCTCACACTCCAGCTTTGGCTGAGCTGTACTTTGTCCTCGTCTTTCAAGAGAACGAGTCCATCTCTGTGACAGCTCAGTAGTGACAGCGATGTAACTTGAGTGCAGTTAAAGGTCACTGACCAAGCTCCATGCTGTACAATAAGCTTATCAGGGCCATCTCTTGAAATAATAGTCACTTCCCGGTCTCCTTCATCTTCCCACTCTTTGCCTCCTTCCATCCTCCCCCACTAGAGCCCCACCTCCCCACTCAGGATGCATCCTTCAGCAAGGTTCTCTATTTTCTTGGGCTTTTCCTGTTACAATCACAAAGCCCCAATGTCCTTTGCAGAGTATTTTCATCTAACCTTGAGCCAAAAGCCATTCTTGCCTTTCAGGTTAAAAGAGAAGTTAAAGAAATTTCCCTGTTTTAAGCATCGTTATTTTAAAACAAAAAAAATAAAAGGAGAAGGAATGCTTTTAACATAAACACTAAATCAGACACATTGGACAAAGTTTCTAGACAAAGCAATGCTGTTTCCTAAGTTCTCCTAGAGAATATGAATCTGACAAGCGTTTCCATTAATATGCGGACATTGCATTATTTCCCAGGCAATGGGCTCATACCTTGATTTTTCTGACACATAGAAGTATATTGTCCAACAAATGTTTCTACCAAATCTGCCAAAATGATTACCAAAGTAGATTTGTGCCATGGCTGCTCCATGTCTTACACTATAGCCACTTAATATTTTAATTAATCTCATATAATTGCAAGTCTGACTGGTTTGTTGCCAGAGGTCAGCTTATTCATACAGCGAATTGGCAGGTATCTTTCGTAACTAGCTCTCTCTAATGCACTTTCTATTTAAGGGTTTAACCTGGAGTTTTCCTAGTTTCTTTACAAGTGAATATAGTATGGATGTACTAGACAGGCTCTAGAAGGAGTCATGGAGATTAGGTATAAGTAAGAGAATGTTGTAAGATCATGAAGATGACCATTTGGTCCTTTGCCATGACCTACACATCTCCTGTATTATTCAGGCTCAGACCCTGCTAGTCAATGGTGTCTCTGCATAGTGCGACCCAGCCATTTCAGCTGTCTTTCCGCTCCTCACATATGCACATTGTCACATTTTCCCAGAGCCTTGGTCCTTGACACATTTCTATAAGGCTCCCTCAGACTCACTTTTGCATGGCTTCTGTCCTCACTTCACTGGAGTTTCTGTTCAGAGTTTTCTTCCTTGGAGAGCATCTCTGACCGTCTCCCCTGTCATCTTCTACTCTTGCTTTAATTTTTCTTATACACTTCTGCTACTCTCAGACACATGGATGGTGCTTAATAAGCATCACTGGATGGATGGATGGATGGATGGATGGATGGATGGATGAATGGATGGATGGATAGATGGATAGAAGGATGGATAATAATGGGGGCACTGGGCAGAGTTGCAGATACTGCTAAAATCTCACTTTCTTTAATTGTTTTTATCCTCCCTCTTTCACCTTGAACCCTTTGCTTCTTCATTCATTCACCAGTGTGTAGTTCCCACCGTGAAGTCTCTGCTATAAGCCTTAGTAAGGTGCTTCCCCTATAAACTCCACAGATAGCAAACAATAGTTTTTTTGGTAACACCCATTTAAATACTGAAGAAAGATGCATTTTTCTAACCGGTTTCAAATGGAGATTTTTTTTTTTATTTTTACAAACCTGTAGCCTAAGCATGTTAAATATTTTGGCAATATAAAGGATCAAATTCAAGTCCATTTTGCTAAGTTTTTCTGTCTAAATAAATTTAAGAAGGAATTTAGCTATGGCAATAAATTGGTGATCTCCTCTTGGAGAGATTTTTGATACATCCCAAATCTTAAAACAAAACATTTATATATTCATAAGGGTTAGAGGACTAGTTAGCATAAGTGTTCTACTTAGACCAATAGACTTGGAAGTTCACTGGGTTCCCACAGGACCTGCTGCACGTCACTAGAGAAGGTTACTGGAGCCCTGCAACTTTGGGGTCTGCCTCCAGTGCTTCAAGCATTTCAAGAGCTACACAAACACTCACACATCTTCTGATTGACTAGCTCCTTATAGTTCTATGCTGATGTTTTGAGTAACAAAGACCTGCACATCTTTGTTGACCACATAAGATTATAATGGAGCTGAAATTTTTATATTGCCTAATGGCCTTATAGTATCACCTATGCTCACAAACTGGGGTGACACTGACAAGACCAAATGTGCTGTGCGTGGAAAGGTGTAGTTCAGACAATTCTAAACTGACCATAACACTTGAAAATTACAATGAGCAGCTAGATGATTGGTCTGTGTCGGACCCTGGTGTGAGACAAGGCCAACCCCATAATCCTGTGGCCATCAGTCACGTGTAGCCATGCCCCAGGTCCCTAGGTTCTGGCTGGACTCCACCTCTGCTGTCACCTGGCTACAGCTATGCTTTCCCTACCCCTCGGTTATCTGGCAACAGGTAACCCAACTCACTATAAATGGAGGCCTCCTGCCCCTCCACGCTCTTTTTATCCCTCTTTTATCCCTCTTATCCCTCTCCCCCACTCTCTCTCTCCCGCCCCTTTCCCTTCTCTCTCTCTCTCTCTCTCTCTCTCTCTCTCTCTCTCTCTCTCTCTCTCTCTCTCTCTCTCGTCTCTCTGTCTCTCTATTTTTCTCCCATTTCCACGTAGTCATGGCTTTTCTCATCTATTTTCTCCTTTCTCTTTATTTTTCTATCTCCTTTTCTCTATTTTCTTAATAATAAAGCATCAAAGCTATGAGCCGTCTCTTATTAAATTCACAGCACAGCACGGAGCTAGCCTGAGTTTTTCTACCCACAAGGGAAGGATCTAAGCTATCGCAGCCAAGCCATCACAGCCAAGCCGTCTCAGCCAGCCAATCAGCCCACAGGTACTTGGGAGGTCCACACCAAAATGCACCGCCTTCTGAGCAGGACCTCCCTCCCGGACAGCCTCAGGCAGCCTCCTGCTCTTACTATTCTGCGCCAGCACTTGCTTTTGCAGTGAGGGGTGTGCATGCGCGTGCATCCTGCCAGCATCCCCTATCCCCCAAGTGAGCTCTACGCTTGCCTGTGTCTCTCCAATGCGGGATGTGCCGCCTCCTCTGCAGCACGAGCGAGACCCATGCACCATCCCCACGCTCCGTCCGCGCTCCTTTCTTTCCTTCCCAGCCCCCCCTCCCCCCAGGTCTGTACATTTACTATACTCTAGGTTAATACGTTCGAGTGTTTATAAGATGTTTACTACGAAACAACATTCTCTGTTACATCATGCTTTCCCTGAGTCTCCATCATATGGAGAGGCATGGAGTAACTACCGTGCACCATGCATGTTTACTCAAGTGTACTTGATTATGCTTTACAATAACAAAACCACCTAGTACCACACCCTTCAGGCCTAATCCCATTGTTAAGATGCATACCTGTAATTATCACGGTAGCTAGAAAGCTGTGTACCAATGTATCAACGTGGAAGTCATTTTTACAAAATAACCAGGGAGTTATTTCTACTTCCTAAAACAGTGCAAAGATGCTCTGACAGGGATGCTCTGTCAGTTGAGCTGAGAACCGTTTTCTCACAACTCCACTCAAAACCCAGGTAGAACCATTGTCCTCCTCAGAAGCTGTCCAAGAACCTTGGAGATGGGTTGTTTCTTCTCTCATCAATATATGTGTCCACAACTTCCCACAGTCAGTGCCATTTCTAAGCCTGGGAGATGAAAAGGAACTAGAGGGCAAGAGCTTTCCTCTTTAAAGAAACAATCTAGGAGCTACAAATAAAGAATTTTTCTTATACCTCAGTAGTTCAGTCACGTGACATTCCCGCAAAGGAGCTGGGAAATGTAGGGTTTTGCCGGCCACATGCGCAGCTAAGCTTGGCGGGAGTTAGAATACTGAGCAAAAGAGAAGGGTTTCAGCAGAGTGGTTAGGTGTTTTCAGTAACTTAGGAGTAAGTCCTCTGGGTGATTTAAAAGGCATTTCACCTTCTTAGATGACTGGGATTTTTAAAACAACTTCCTTGAGTTTGAAAACTTTCCTACTTCCGGCCTCCTAGCTCTATGGGACTAAAGTCAGTAGCTTGTTTCCCAGCAGCTGCTGAGGTCCCATTTCCTAGGGGTGAGCAGGCAGAGGCTGCTGCGCCTTGTGATTTTGGGTGAGCAGTTGTCCTGGATTTGGTTTCAGTTAAGTAAACCTGAGAATGTCCCTGCAGATCTCTTGGTGTGAATCGGGAGTGTTCTGGGCTCTGCCTTTTCTCAACCTTTCTTGCTTGCCCTAGCAAAGAGTCACATATTATTTTTTTCGATATTTTTCACCGTTACTGTAGCTTAAGTTGTTTTCAGCAACTTAGGTTCCTACTAACAGAGTGGGAGGTCACTTGTTAACTTCTGCACTTTTGCTTCCTGAGATGGTGTCCGATAAGGGTGGGTAGAGAGGGGAAGTGTCATATACTTAGACATCAGACATTGTACAGTCTTGGGACTTAGAGGTCGAAGACATGGATCCTGCAATGGGGGAGGGCAGTGGTTGTCTCTCCGCTCTGTACTCTGATCACTCACTTTTCTTACGCCAGCAACTTCTGCCATACTAGCCTTGAGGTTCTGTCTCCAAGGTAGACGTGGGATGTGTGCTGCCGTTCACCGACATAAGCTTGGTTATTATACTCTTCTTGGACCAGTAGATTTCCAGGTAAAGAAAGGAGTTAATATACAGAGGAGGCAACGAGCCTTGATGGCCATGGAGAGCTGGGGGTGCTTTTGCAAACTGAGGGCAATGGTTGAATATGTTGATTCTGAAGTCCCTGGGTGAGTGCTTTCCACGCCTGTTTCTGATCGCACACCAGCTCTGACAACAAGTATCGGAAACCAGACATTCAGCTTCCTGAGCATTGAAGGCCTATGTTACTCTGCCAGGCAGAGTTGTGAGTGGAAAAGTGTGGCTGATCATGAAAGTGAATCTGGGTGACATGATGTCACTTACAGCCATGGGGCAAATTTCGGATGATAGCTGTATCTAATAAGTCAGTGATTCTTTTTACTGATTTTAAAACTATCACCATGAAGAGCCTGAAACAGGAGGTGGCAGTTAATGCGGGGCACAGTGGCTGTGGGCAGTGCTCTCGATGGACTACCAATGTTGGCATCCATCTCCCTGTACACTGCTAACTCCTGGGTCAACCAGACGTCCAACTGCGACACTGCTTAGATGCTCTCTGTGGCCATCAAAGCCCACTCTACCCATGCCAAGAAGGGAAGGAGTGCCAAGGAGTTAGGACCCCAGCTAAGAGTATGGAACTGTCTGGATACATACGCTGAGGTTAGGACTAAATGGAGATTCGGAGTGAACTTTGTCTGTGGGATCAAGTTCCAAGTGTCCAGGTAGCCACCTGTTTGATCTCATGACCTTTATTATCCTTCTTCTTAGGGACCTTGCAGGTTGTCAGAACCCAGAGTTCTGTTTCTAGACAGTCAGATGCCTGTTTACAGGGTCTGAGCAGACACCTCCCTTCAAGCTGCAAAAATGAACTCTCTAGTTTGAGGGGTGGCTTGGGGACTTTAGGACAAAGTATCCTCATGCATAAAGGCAGGACCCTTTGTGTACAGCAGCGTATATTGGGAGTAGAAGGAAAAGGGCAGTTAGAGTGTTCTGGAACGAAATTCCAAAGAATCTAAAGGTTCTAAGACTATACCAGGCTTTCAGGCTGGTAAATTTGTCAAAGTAGAACAGAATCTGTTTTATTTGGCTGTTTGTTGACTAATAATTCAAATATTTGGACATTTGAGACACAGTCTTCAATTTGTATTCTTGCCCCCAAAGCCAGGATACGTTAGGGACCTGCCCAGAAGTCACTATGTTATCAATGGCCTTGACGAGCCAAGGGGGGCCCTGTGCAGGAGCCCAGCCTGTCAGTCCTTTGCAAAAGCTATTCTCTTACACAGCCTGTGTTCTAGTGCTTAGAGAAAAACGGCAGACTTGGGCATTACTATCCCGATGAAAAGACGGAAGTCGCTGGAGATGATTAATCACTAGCTTTCCTCTCATTTTGGTACCACTTTTCACTAAAGCAGCTGGTAATTGGATCCACCACTGCCCTCAGGTCCAAAAGAGGACAGCTGTTGCCATTAGCACATTCCTCCAGCTATAGATGAAGCAGGCAAGCCCCTGAAGTAAGAGTCATCCATTACTTTGGGACCTCCAGGCTAGGCTGTTCTGATACCTTCCATATATGGAAGAGTGAGTGTCCAGCTTTGGCCGCTGTAGCGGCTTGTGTGTGACTCTCATGCTTGGCTGTCTTTGTTACACAGAGTATTTCTATATCATTAACAACATGAAAAGATTAATCTGAGTAGCACTCTAGGAACAGTTCAATATGGACATATATGTTCCACACATGTATACATAGGCAAAAAATAGATTTACTCTTAATTATGAATATTATAATATATAACATATGTACATATATATAATTAAATATGCTGATAAGTAGTGGAAAGCTAATCTTCCCCCCCAACCCCCCGTCCATACACCTTAGGGATTGGTACAGAGTTTCTGATTTAGCAGGATTTGACTTGGGACCTTTACTTTATGATGATGTGAAAGTGAGGGGCTTAGCTTTCTGTAACTGACAAAATGCTTGAGAAATGAACTTAGTAAGGGACCAGGCTTATTAGCGTCTAATGAGAGGCTTCGGCCCAGAGTCGGGTGATGCTGGTGCTCTAGCCCCATGCTGAGGCAGAGCCTTGTGGCAGAGTGCACAGTGCAGAGATGCTCTGAGAAGCAGATGAGGAAGAGATGAGGTCCCGGCATCCCCTTCCAGGAACACCTGCCACAACTCACCTTCCTCCCATCAGCCACCAGCTCCTAAAAGCTCCTCTGCCTCTCGGAGAGCTACAGGCTGGTAATCAAGCCTTCAGTACATGGGACTTTGGGGCACTTCGCAAACCGTAGCAGAGAGCAAAACACATTCAGTAGTATTTTGAATTTATACCCACTTCTAACATGAAGTGAAATATGTTGGCTTCCCTCTAGACCCTGATGTTATGAACTTACTCTATGGTAGAGCTATAGGAGCCATGCGTTATCATTTATAAAATGATTTAAGAAAGAAAAGCCTTGGCACCAGGAAGGCTCTTAGCAAGTGCTTATCTCTCTCATCCTGGGTGGATGCTCTATTGTGTACCAAGTAGGGCCTTTCCTGAATCACAATAATTTTACCTCACTGTTCGTGGTCTGTGCTCGGATCCTCTCATGGTCCTTATGACTGATTTATGTGCTGTCATTCAGTGTGTGCCTCTCTCCTGGGCCTTCATGTTTCTAATTTGCCAGTTTGTGTATTGATAGAAGTTTCTTCCGTTTTCACACATTTAAATCTGGGTGAAAGAGGGAAAGAAGACATTCCTGGAGAAAATTCCATGGTGGTAAATCCAGATGTTCAGACACTGCAGAACATGCCAGATGCTGAGGAACATGCTACCATGCTCTGCAATGATCCTCAAACAGTCACATGTAAGAGAAACACGCTACCATGCTCTGCAGTGATCCTCAAGCAGTCACATGTAAGAGAAACATGCTACCACACTCTGCAGTGATCCTCATGCAGTCACATGTAAGAGAAACATGCTACCACGCTCTGCAATGATCCTCAAACAGTCACATGTAAGAGAAACATGCTACCACGCTCTGCAGTGATCCTCAAGCGGTCACATGTAAGAGCTGAAACGTTACGATAGAATCATCTTGGCCACTCTGCTGTCCACAAAGGGTTTCTATCTCAGCTAATTCTGTAAAAACAGAAGAGAAGTAAAAACAAGAGGATTGCTATTTCGTGGCTGTTTATTCCCTCTCAACATCCATCTCACTACACCTCCATCTTCGACTCTGCTCCCAGCCGTTTTGTCTCTTTTCGTGCATCTTAGTGAGCATGCAGATGCAGAAAAACTGGAAAGCAAAGTCCAGGAAGAGCTCATTGTTTTGGGTTCAGTGGTAAAGAGCTCGCCTAGTGTTGGCGAGGTCCTGCGTTCAATCCTCCATGCAGCCAAAACAAAAGCAGACACAAGCAGGTCTGTCAGAAGATAGTTTACATGTCTTAGGGTGGTACAAACTGGCAAGGAGCAGAACCACCACAGGGATTGGGGCTGTGCCAACGGCAGAGTGAACCTGCAATACTTCAGAAGGCTTTTGGTGCCACCTAATACAAAAGATCGATCTCAAGGGTGAGGCAGACAGTTGGAGAAATAAGAAACTGATATATTGTGTGTTGGGGTGGGGGTGAGGGACAATGTGTATGTGGGCAAAGAGGACGAGGACACCAGTATCCAGTTCTTTCACTCTCCTTCCCTTAAGACAGAGTCAGTCACTGCACCTAGAGTGTGGCTGGCAGCCAGGAAGACCCGGCCATCTCCTTGTCTCTGCTTCCCATGGAATAGAGGTTTCGGGGATGCACAACTTTGACGTGATTGAATCCTATACACCATTATTTCCTCTTTATCTTACATTTTAGGTCATATCCAAAAGTTTTAGTCAGTATTATAATATAATATATATATGTTATGAGTATAACATATATAATATAATGCATATGTAGACTATATATGTATATTGTATATATATACATATATATGTGCATATATATATGTACATATTTGAATTCAGGTTCTCGAGTTTTGCAACCAGCATTCCTACCTACTAAGCCATCTTCCAAGCCCTGAAATTGTTTTTCTTAAAACAGGAAAAGGGACTATAAAAATAACTTCAAGGACAGACATTGACTTCAAGTGGCTCTGTCTGTCTGTCTATCTATTATTATCTTTCTAGACACTCTTCCTATGTAGGCCCTGGTTGACCTGGAACTTAATATATGAATCAGGACGGCCTTGAACTCACAGAATTTGATTTACTTCAACCTACTATGTACTGGGATTAAAGAAGGGAACCACAATGCCCAGATGTATATGGACAATTTAAATATAGAGAGCTGAATTGGACTATTCAGCCTCGATATGCCTTAGTGTCTTTGTAACTTTCAAATATGAATATTTGTATTTAATAAGACCATGGAGATTAAGAGGTTCATCTTAAACTGCTCTAACACTAGAGAAATGGTAACAGGCAAGGCTACATAATGTCTAGGCAGGTTCTGCACTATCAGATAAAATTCACCATTGGATTTACAGATAGTGTCAAACACGAATATATATTCATGAACATTGTCATCCTTTCAAATGATTTATTACTCAAGAAAATAAGACATGAACAGAAAGGAAAAATTCTCTTCTCTTGACTTTTCTTGCTAATACAGGGCCTCTATGTACTGTAGACTGTCCTTGAACTTAGCAAGTCCCCAGGGGACCCTGGAACTCACCATTCTCTCTCCTTAGCCTCCTGAGTGCTGGAATTATAAGTACATATTACAACACCAACTGAAAATTCAATTAATTTTTCCTTTTTTAAAAAAATTCATTACTTAAATTTTGTCTCATAAACTGTATTTTGATCACATTCTTTCTCGTCCCCCAACTCCTTCCAGATTTTTCCTCTCTCTCTACGCACCAGCTTGGGTTCTTTATTTCTTTCTGTCTCTCTCAAATAAACCAAACCAAATAAAAACAAAACCAAAAAAAAAAAAAGAAAAAGAAGAAAATTAAAACAAACTATCTAAAAGCAAACACCCCAAAACCAAGAAGATCAAAACAAAGCAAAAAAGCATGCAAAAACATGGAGTCTGTTTTGTGCTGGACAACCACTACTGGTCCTAGGGCTTGCCCTGCAGTGTGGTTGGAATACACCCACTCTCACTCCATTGGAGAATAGATTTTCCTTTCCCAGCAGCTATCAGGTGCAAATAGCAATGTGGTAACGGGGGAACTTGAGTCCACATCGCCTTCTCTGTGTTAGGATTTTGTGTTTTGGACTTTGTTCATGTCTTGTGTAGACTGGCGCCATCTCTGTGAGCTCATATAAATATCGGCCTTGTTGTGGGTGAAGATGCCATTCCTTAGTGTCAGTCACTATCACCGGCTCTGAGGATCTTTCTGCTTCCTCTCCCATACAGATCTTCGAGCCTTGAGAGAAGGGGTTAAAGACATATCATTTAAAACTGATTACTAAGTCTCTCAATTTGAGCACATGCTCCAGCCATGTGTCTCTGCATTAATTACTATTCACTGGAAGGTGAAACTTCTTGATGTGGGTTAGGTGATGCATTGATCTATGGGTATAGCAATATACCCATAGTAAATAATCCAGTCAGTTTATTGCTATGTTTGTTGCAGAAGGTTCCTTTAGCAGTAGGTTTCCTCCTAGGGCCTATGACGTAGCTAGTTTTAGGTTTTTGGCCACAGTGTGAATTCTGTTTCATGCAGTGGGTCTTAAACCCAATCAAAAAGCAGCTTGTTACTCCTTTGACATTTGTGCCATAGCACATCAGTATAGCTTGCAGAAAGGCCACCGTTGTAGGTCATAGGGTTTGTAATTAAGTGGTATTGAGGACTAACTTTTCTCCTCTGGTATTATGCAAAGTACCTTCTAGCACCACGAAAACTAGTGAGGAGGGCTGAAGCTTTCAGCTGGGCACCAGCTCAGCTTCTTCATGCTTGGTGACATGAGTAAGTGTATCTCCAGCAACAGGGCATTACTGTCAGATTAGGAAGAGCAATGGAACCTTGGCAATGGTAAAATTTTATTTTTAAACCAAGAAATTTTCTGTCTGTGTTACCTATGTTTGCTTACCATTTTTCAATAACTAGGAAAATGGAATAATGAAAACCCCAGTAAAATATGTAGGTTTAGAAAAAGTAAGTCTTTTTGGAAAAACAAATTCCATGTATAGTTTTAATCCCTTAAAAATAATTTAGTTTGTAATGCTGTGTCGGACCATCCCAGGAGCCTGTGTTTTAGACAACTGATTACTGTGCCAGGTTGGGAGCTGAAAATAGGAATACCCTTAAGTGTTTTTAAACAGAAGGAAGTATAATTCTTCAAAATTCCTGGGAGCACTGCAGGCCACCATTGACCAGACCAAGAAGCCAGCCTGTTCCCACACCGGCTCCGACACCCACCCTCCCCTCAGCAGCTTTATGTGTTAAACCAAAAGCAAAGAAAAGCCAAAGCTATGCATAATCTTCACAGATGCTACAGGCAGAAGGGGAGATGGTAAGAGGTGGCCGTGAGCTGCTTCGTACAAGTGCTCATGTGTAAGAACACAGCTGTGATGTGGCTAATCTGGAGGCTGACAAAGGTACCTTGTGTTCTAAGTCAGGAAAGCAGTCACCCTGAGCCGCTTTCTCCCCTTGTGAATCTTATTATCAATAGATACCAACATGCTGCCTAGTCAGGGCGAAAGTTTAGGAATGATGTAAGCAATTTGAAAGATGGAGGCAAAACAAAAATATTTGTTGCCTTGCCAGAGAAACAATTAAATATTTAGCTTTTGTGTGTCTTTTATGCTCTGGAATTTTGGCAATTTTTGTAACTCTTAGAGTAAAACTGAGGGAAAGGGCTAGGAGAGGCTCACCCTGACTTTGGCCTGTTAAGTACCTTTTGGATTGTTCTAGAAGAGAGAGCATCTCATGCATGCAGCCTCGCATAAACTGAAACTGAAAGTTGGCTCTGAAATGACAAAGCTTATAAAGTTCAGTCTATTATGCTTTAAGTATAACGATGAACATCTTTATATTTATGTCTCCCCCCCCCACCTTTTTTTTTCCCGAGACAGGGTTTCTCTGTGTATCCCTGGCTGTCCTGGAACTCACTCTGTAGACCAGGCTGGCCTTGAACTCAGAAATCTGCCTGCCTCTGCCTCCTAAGTGCTGGGATTAAAGGCATGCGCCATCACTGCCTGGCTAACATTTTAATAGCAAGCCATATCTACTCCCGTTTCTTTACCACACCACCCTCATGAGCCCAGCCCCTACATACTTAGTTTTCCATCTATAGAGTCAAAGGCAAACAGTCATTTTTTGGTTAGAAGATGTAATTTGGGAACCATTCTTCTAAGATTCAGGTGGGAGCAAGCAGGGACAAAGAGAGAGGCCTTCCCTCTGGTCCTGAGGAGCTGAGCCTCACCCTCTCACTGGGAGCTTGTACTTTCACTATGGTAGGAGGTGTTTGTTTCTGGGTCACAGTTCTGTATTGACACTTGGTTTTTTTTTTCTTTCTGAATGACTCAGATGCTGGTCTGTTGCTCTGGGGTAATGCCGGTAATAAATCATAGGGCACAGTGCTGCTGGGTTGGAAGGAGGACGTGACAGCTAGCACTCACTGGAGGAAGCTAACATCTGGAGGCTGGAACTCCTGAATCTGGTGACTCAGCCACCCCGGTTTCAGATACCTGTATGTTATGTGCCCATAAACATCTGGCATTTCCTGGAGTGGTAATAAAGTTCATGACAAAGATTTTGGTGTCTGTAGTCTCTCTGCTAGGATCATTAGCCATGGTGATGATCAATTCTGAGAATGGATGGACTGTTATTAATTGCTTACAACTATTGAAACTTAACACATGCCAGGCTCAGTCCTACCAGTTTCTATAGCACAATAGCATGAGAGTGTGCTGAGCATTTTTTCCCTCTTAGTCAAAATGGAGTCATTTCCACATGAAATCAAAGTTGGCTTTATAATTGTCCAATACCCATTTTAAAAATTAGTTCAAACCGTGTGTGCTCTTCTGAGCCCAGTTAGACAGAGGGGGACTCCAGGAGCATTCACAGAACAAGTGTTACTAGAAGAAAGTGCAAAAAGGCAAAAACCAAAATTTAGCAAGCACTGAGCCTTATCTCAGAGCAATCTATGCATGTTTTAGAAAGCAGGGACAAAATTTAGAAATTTAGAAGACAAAAATACAAAAGACTTTGGACATGAACTGGCATAGTCAGATACCTGGCTCTCCAAAGATTGAAGAAACTGGTTCAAACAGCCCAGAAGTGTTTGATACTGGGCTGTTCATTCAGAGAGGGACAAAGAATCTGAAGGTTTTGACAGATAAGGAAGGGTGGGTCACCTTAAAAGTGCTTCTCTGAGATTCCTATAGTTATTATCAACTGGCTAACTTTTCCTTCCTCTAAAATTCTCGGGTGATTCACTAAGCCCCACCCTGGCCCTCATTTACATTTTGTTTAGTATTTACACAAAACCCTTCTGTGACATCACAATGGTTCACAGGTATTCAACCGCACCACACTTTCTGAGGCCAGAGACCTGTTGTTATCCTTCTTCTTTATAAGCTTATTTTTATTTTATGCATGTAGCTGTTCTCCTTACATGTACCTCTTTGTACTGTATGCAGGGATTGGCTGCAGAAGCCGGAAGAAAGCGTTGGAACTGGAGTTACGGATGGATGTTAGCAACCTTGTCGATGCTGGGAATGAAACCAGCGTCCTCTGGATAAGCATCTGGCGCTCTAACCATTGTGCGATGTCTCCATCTCCTGATAGCCTTCTTTGTGTTTAGTTTCCTGCACAATACCAAATACAGCATTAGACCTATAGCTGGAACTTGACGGATCAAATTGGTGCTGAATGAATGTGTGTGAGTGAATGACTAATACGCTGGGAGTCTTGGAAATGAATATTGCTGACCATGTAAAAGGGCAGAGGATGCCTAGCTGAACTTTCAGGCAAGTGTTCCATGTGGTCATCATTACGATGCTGTGACAGATGTCTTACTAACTTTTATCACTTAGTTTTAGAAACTGAAACCTCCAGAAATGAAGTAATGCACATGCTTGCATGGCTGGAATGGGCGTGGTTCAAATGAGCCATTTGTTTCTAAGTCCTTTGCTCCGGGTCCCTCTTCCAAGCTACCGAAGCATTGGTCTGAACTTTGTTCTACCTCCGGTAATAGAAAACTAGGTCAACTTCTCTTGGGCAAGAAGAGGAAGGCATCTTTGTTGGGAGAATGGAAAGCTCTGCAAAAACTGAAGTTATTTTCAGAACATCAGAGTTGGAACTGAGGGAAGTTTATTGGACCAGACCCATTCATATGGCGGGAGGATGGGGGAGACAGACATGACATAACTCCAGATTCAAATCCTCCCTCCCTCACAGCTCTGACTTCAAAATGTCCTTTTCAACTTGTTTTAATGTTATCACAGTGCTGGAAAAATCAAAGCAACCCCTTCGCACGATTTTAGAATATAAATGGCTAATGGGACCCAGACTGGCCTGGGTGCTGAATGGCCGGCTTGCCGTCTACAGGAGAAATGCAGAAGAGGATTCTGTTCCCAGACTTTGCGCACATCTCCGTGGCTTTGCTGCTCTCAACAGCTTGGTTTCCAGGAGGTGCCAATATAACTAAAAAAAAATACTTATCCAGTGGTGTTAATAGATGACTGGGTGGTTTCTTAATACTTACATAAGAACAATGCAGATGAGATTTCGTTTCTTCTGTTCTAATTCCCTTTCCTCTCAAAGCAATCGGAACAGTTACTAAGAGTAGAAAGGCAACGGTGGCCAGCACCCCGGTGCCAGCCTTTCCCGGCTTCCTTTTTACTTTATATTGCTGGGGATGTAACCCAGTTTCTGTTGCATGCCACCCAAGGACTCTACTGCTGATCTCTGCTTCCAGCTCCTTCCCAGGCACTTTAAGGCAGGGTAATACTTGGTCTTCTATTACTTTTTAATCTTTCTCTTGCTAGATTTTCTTTGTTTAAAGACAAGTTTATTCAGTTTCCCAATATGCAGCACACATAAAAGAAGAGCTAGTAATCATTTATTTATTTATCTATTCATTTCTGAAGGGATTTGGAGAGGACTACATTATCCCTATCTTCCTCCCCTGCAGAGAGACTTCTGTCAGGTAGCCACTGAAGATCTTCCCCAAGACAGAATTTGAACACAGCTAGGGAGTGGGAGGGCCATGCACAGGAAGGCAAGAGACTGGTGCTGAAGATCTGGTCCAGCCAGTGGTTACTTGTGCAACCTTTAGAAAGGTATTTAACCTACACCCTTTTCCAACCATAAAATTACACTTTCTCCAACCTCCAAGTTGTTATAATAAATACAAAGGTGCTTCATAAATGATAAAATTCATTTAAACACGTAAGGTGAATGCCTCGTATTTATATGTTTTTTTATTTTATTTTATTTTTTTTAATTTACATTCCAAATCATTTCCCCTTTCCCGTTTCCTCCCTCCCCGAAAGTCCCATAAGCCCCCTTCCCTCCCTCTTTTCTCCATTCAACCCCCTCTCGTTACTCTGTCTTGGCGTTCCCCTACATCCAGTCTTTCCAGGACCAGGGGTCTCTCCTTCCATCTTCTTAGAAATCTATTGATATGCGGATTGTGTCTAGGGTATTCCGAGATTCTGGGTCAATATCCCCTTATCAGTGACTGCATACCATGTGTGTTCTTTTGTGATTGGGTTACCTCACTAAGGATGACGTTTTCAAGATCTGACCATTTGCCTAGGAATTTCGTGAATTCATTGTTTTTAATTGCAGAGTAGTATTCCATTGTGTAGATATACCACATCTTCTGAATCCATTCCTCCGTTGAGGGACATCTGGGTTCTTTCCAGCTTCTGGCTATTATAAATAAGGCTGCTATGAACATAGTGGAGCATGTGTCCTTATTGCATGCAGGTAAAGCCTCTGGGTATATGCCCAGGAGTGGTACAGCCGGATCCTCCGGGAGTGTCATGCCCAGTTTTCTGAGGAACCGCCAGACTGCTTTCCAGAGTGATTGTACCAGCTTGCAATTCCACCAGCAGTGGAGGAGTGTTCCTCTTTCTCCACATCCTCGCCAACAACTGCTGTCTCCTGTGTTTTTGATCTTAGCCATCCTGACTGGTGTGAGATGGAATCTCAGGGTTGTTTTGATTTGCATTTCCCTAATGACTAAGGATGATGAACATCTCTTTAGGTGCTTCTCAACCATTAGATATTCTTCAGGTGAGAACACTTTGTTTAGCTCTGTACCCCATTTTTTAATAGGGTTACTTGCCTCTCTGGAGTTTAACTTCTTGAGTTCTTTGTATATATTGGATATTAGCCCTCTGTCGGATGTAAGGTTGGTAAAGATCATTTCCCAGTTAGTTGGTTGCCGCTTTTTCTTTTTGACAGTGTCTTTTGCCTTGCAAAAACTTTGTAATTTAATGAGGTCCCATTTGTCTATTCTTGATCTTAGAGCATAAGCTATTGGAGTTCTGTTCAGGAAATTCTCCCCTGTGCCCATATGTTCAAGGTTCTTCCCTAGTTTCCCTTCTATTAGTTTCAGTGTGTCTGGTTTTATGTGGAGATCTTTGATCCACTTAGAATTGAGCTTAGTGCAAGGAGATAAGAATGGGTCAATTTGCATTCTTCTGCATGTTGACCTCCAGCTGAGCCAGCACCATTTGTTGAAAAGGCTATCTTTTTTCCACTGGATGGTTTTAGCTCCTTTGTCAAAGATCAAGTGACCATAGGAGTGTGGATTCATTTCTGGGTCTTCAATTCTGTTCCATTGATCTACATGTCTGTCACTGTACCAATACCATGCGGTTTTTAACACTATTGCTCTGGAGTACAGCTTGAGGTCCGGGATACTGATTCCCCCAGAGGTTCTTTTACTCTTGAGAATACTTTTAGCTATCCTGGGTTTTCTGTTATTCCAGATGAATTTTTGAATTGCTCTTTCTAACTCTATGAAGAATTGAGTTGGGATTTTGATGGGGATTGCATTGAATCTGTGTATTACTTTTGGTAAGATGCTCATTTTTACTATATTAATCCTGCCAATCCATGAGCATGGGAGATTTTTCCATCTTCTGAGGTCTTCTTCAATTTCTCTCTTCAGAGACTTGAAGTTCTTGTCATACAGATCTTTCACTTGTTTGGTTAGAGTCACGCCAAGATACTTAATATGGTTTGTGGCTATCGTGAAGGGTATTATTTCTCTTACTTCTTTCTCAGCCTGCTTATCCTTTGAGTATAGGAAGGCTTCTGACTTGCTTGAGTTGATTTTATATCCGGCCACTTTGCTGAAGTCGTTTATCAGCTGTAGGAGTTCTCTGGTGGAGTTCTTTGGGTCGCTTAAGTATACTATCATATCGTCTGCAAATAGTGATAGTTTGACTTCTTCCTTTCCAATTTGTATCCCTTTGACCTCTTTTTGTTGTCTAATAGCTCTAGCTAGAACTTCAAGTACTATATTGAAAAGATATGGAGAGAGAGGGCAGCCTTGTCTAGTCCCTGATTTTAGTGGGATTGCTTCAAGTTTCTCTCCATTTAAATTGATGCTGGCTACCGGTTTGCTGTAAATTGCTTTTACTATGTTTAGATATGGGCCTTGAATTCCTGATCTTTCCAAGACCTTTAGCATGAAAGGATGCTGAATTTTGTCAAATGCTTTCTCAGCATCTAATGAGATGACCTTGTGGTTTTTTTCTTTGAGATTGTTTATGTAGTGGATTACATTGATGGATTTCCTTATATTGAACCATCCCTGCATCCCTGGGATGAAGCCTACTTGATCATGGTGAATGATCATTTTGATGTGTTCTTGGATTCGGTTGGCAAGAATTTTATTGAGTATTTTTGCATCGATATTCATAAGAGAGATTGGCCTGAGATTCTCTTTCTTTGTCGGATCTTTGTGTGCTTTTGGTATTAGTGTAATTGTGGCTTCATAGAATGAGTTGGGTAGTGTTCCTTCTGTTTCTATTTTGTGGAACAGTTTGAAGAGTATTGGTGTTAGGTCTTCTTTGAAGGTCTGATAGAATTCTGCACTAAAACCATCTGGACCTGTGCTTTTTTTGGTTGGAAAACTTCCAATGACAACTTCTATTTCTTCAGGGCTTATAGGACGGTTTAGATGGTCTATTTGATCCTGATTTAATTTTGGTACTTGGTATCTGTCAAGGAAATTGTCCATTTCCTCAAGATTTTCTAGTTGTGTTGAATACAGGTTTTTGTAGTAGGATCTGATGATTTTTTGAATTTCCTCAGTTTCTGTTGTTATCTCTCCCTTTTCGTTTCTGATTTTATTAATTTGGATACTATCTCTGTGCCCTCTGGTTAGTCTGGCTAAGGGCTTATCTATCTTGTTGATTTTCTCAAAGAACCAACTCCTCGTTTTGTTGATTCTTTGTATGGTTTTATTTGTTTCTACTTGATTGATTTCAGCCCTGAGTTTGATGATTTCCTGCCTTCTACTCCTCTTTGGTGTATTTGCTTCTTTTTGTTCCAGGGCTTTCAGGTGTGCCATTAAGCTGTTAGTGTATGCTGTCTCCCGTTTCTTTTTGGCGGCACTCAGGGCTATGAATTTTCCTCTTAGCACTGCTTTCATTGTGTCCCATAAATTAGGGTATGTTGTGCCTTCATTTTCATTAACTTTCAAAAAGTCTTTGATTTCTTTCTTTATCTCCACCTTGACCAAGTTATCATTGAGTAGAGCATTGTTCAGCCTCCATGTGTATGTGGGTTTTCTTTTGTTTTTGTTGCCATTGAAGACCACCCTTATTCCATAGTGATCTGATAGGAGGCATGGGATTATTTCTATCTTCTTGTATCTGTTGAGGTCTGATTTGTGACCAATTATATGGTCAGTTTTGGAGAAGGTACCATGAGGAGCTGAGAAGAAGGTGTATTCTTTAGCTCTAGGATGAAATGTTCTATATATATATCTGTTAGTTCCAGTTGGTCCAAGGCTTCAATTAGATTCACTGTGTCCCTGTTTAGTTTCTGCTTTCCTGAACAATCCATTTCAGAGAGCGGGGTGTTGAAGTCACCCACTATTATTGTGTGCGGTGTGATGTGTGCTTTGAGTTTTAGTAAAGTTTCTTTTACGAATGAGGGTGCCCTTGCATTTGGAGCATAGATATTCAGAATTGAGAGTTCTTGATGGTGGATTTTTCCCTTGATCAGTATGTAGTGTCCTTCTGTGTCTTTTTTGATGACTTTAGGTTGAAAATCAATTTTATCTGATATTAGGATGGCTACTCTACCTCGTTTCTTGGGGCCATTTGCTTGTAAAATTGTTTTCCAGCCTTTTACTCTGAGGTAGTGTTTGTCTTTGACATTGAGGTGCGTTTCCTGCATGCAGCAAAATGCTGGGTCCTGTTTACGTATCCAGTCTGCTAGTCTATGTCTTTTAATTGGGGAATTGAGACCATTGATATTAAGAGAGATTAAGGCATAGTGATTATTGCCATCTGCCATTCTTGACGCTATCTTTATGTTTGAGTGGTTATCTACTTTTGGGTTTGATTCAAGAAGGTTATTATCTCATTTTTTCCTGGGTGTTGTTTCTCTCCCTGTATTGGAGGTTTCCACCTATTATCCGTTGCAGGGCTGGATTTGTGGAAAGATATTGTGAAAATTTGGTTTTATTATGGAATATCTTGGTCTCTCCATCTATGGTGATTGAGAGTTTTGCTGGGTATAGTAGTCTAGGCTGGCATTTTTGCTGTCTTAGTGTCTGCATGAGATCTGCCCAGGATCTTCTGGCTTTCATAGTCTCTGGTGAGAAGTCTGATGTGATTCGGATAGGTCTTCCTTTGTATGTTACTTGGCCCTTTTCTCTTACTGCTTTTAGTATTCTTTCTTTGTTTAGAACATTAGGTGTTTTGATTATTATGTGACGGGAGGTATTTCTGTTCTGGTCCAATCTGTTTGGAGTTCTGTAGGCTTCTTGTACGTTCATCGGCATCTCTCTCTTTAGGTTAGGGAAGTTTTCCTCCATAATTTTGTTGAAGATGTTTACTGGCCCTTTAAGTTGCAAATCTTCACTCTCATCTATACCTATAATCCTTAGGTTTGGTCTTCTCATTGTGTCCTGGATTTCCTGGATGTTTTGGGTTACACGTTTTTTGCATTTTGTATTTTCTTTGACTGTTGAGTCGATGCTTTCTATGGAATCTTCAGCACCTGAGATTCTTTCTTCCATCTCTTGTATTCTATTGTTGATGTTTGCATCTATGACTCCTGATTTCTTCCCAAGGTTTTCTATCTCCAAAGTTGTCTCCCTTTGTGATTTCTTAGTTGTTTCTACTTCCTTTTTTAGTTCCTGGATGGATTTGCTGAGATCCTTCACTTGTTTGTTTGTACTTTCCTGTATTTCTTTAAAGTATTTTTGCATTACCTCTTTCAGGATTTCTTCCTGATGACCCACGTTCTCCTGCATTTCTCTGAGCGATTTTTGTGTTTCCTCCTCATGGGATTCCATCTGTTGATCCATCGTCTCCTGCATTTCTTTAAGCAGTTCTCGTGTTTCCTTTGTAAGGGCATCTAACCGTTGATTCATTTCTTTAAGCAATTTTTGTGTTGCCTCCTTATGGGCATCCATCTGTTGACCCATATTCTTCTGCATTTCTTTATGCCAATTTTGTGATTCCTTTGTGAGTGCATCTACCCGTTGATTCATCTCGTTAAGCGATTTTTGTGTTGTCTCCTTGTGCGCCTCCATCTTTTGATCCATGTTCTCCCGCATTTCTCTAAGCGATTTTTGTGTTTCCTTTGTAAGGGCTTCTAACTGTTGATTCATGGTCTCCTGTAACTCTTTATGAGATTTATTTGTGTCCTTCTTGTGATCCTCTAATAGGATCATGAGAAGTGATTTTAAATCCAGATCTTGTCTTTCGGGTGTGGTGGGGTATCCAGGACTTGCTGCTGTTGGAGAGTTGGGTTCGGATGGTCCCACATTACTTTGATTTCTGTTAGTAACATTCCTACGTTTGCCTTTTGCCATCTGGATACCTCTGGTGTTAGTTGGTCCTGCTGCCACTGGCTGTTGGTTGGACCTCCTGTGAGCCTGCAAAGCTATTTCTGCCCCCCCTGGATTACCAGGATTCCCCTGGCACCGATTTCTGGGGCCTGCCTGCTCCTGAGTGACTTTGGAGCCCTAATGTGCCTTGCCCCAAGTGATCTTATATTGGGGAGGCCTTGCACATCTAAAGGCTCAGCCTAGTGGATTCCTGGAGCAGAGGTCGCCAAAGGGAGGCTGGTAGGCTCCTGCCCTGTGCAGGGGTGTGTGATCTCTCCTGGGGGGTGAGGGGGCGTCCCTCTGCCAGGCAGAAGTCCCACAGCAGAGCTGGCGCACTGGTTACTGCAGATCAGCCCAGCACTTGGGAGCCGCATACACACAAGCCGCCCGAGACCCAAGCGATATTATGCCTGTCTGTCTCAGAACCTGGCTGTCCCAACTTCCCAGTCACTGGAGCAAAGATGGCGGAGGGCACTCTCCGTGGCGCCGCTCACCCTGCAGACGCGATGGCCTGCCGATCTGGCACCCAGACGACCACAGCGCTGACCCATTCTCGGGCGCAGACGGAAGCCCCAACAGGCCGTGTCCCAAGTGATGTTATATTGGGGATAGGGAGCTTGGGGTACCTGTCTCTTCAGCGCAGTCTGCGGGAACAGAGGTCGCGGAAGGAAAGCTGGTAGGCTCCTGCCCAGTGCGGGGTCCCTCTGCCAGGCAGAAGTCCCACAGCAGAGCTGGCGCGCTGGTTACTGCAGATCAGCCCAGCACTTGGGAGCCGCGTACACACAAGCCGCCCGAGACCCAAGCGAAATTAAGCCTGTCTGTCTCAGAACCTGGCTGTCCCAACTTCCCAGTCACTGGAGCAAAGATCTCGTATTTATATGTTAACAATGTTGGTTGGTGTAGGCAGAATGCTGTAATCTAACAAGCAAAAATAGCCAAAGGTACTGTGCTTAAAGCCTTTTGTCATCTTTGTAGCACTGAGATTGGATACATATAAAGATAATGAAATGAAATAAAATAAATGTGTTTTTGAAACATGTAAATAGGATGACATCAACATTTCTGACCGTCGATTGTGAGGTAGGTGATTCCTGTTGGGAAGGACTATTGCTCAGTCTTGGAGACAGGTCCATGGGATAAGGAAGAAAACGTGTTTGGGATGTAAATGTGAAGTGTACATTAGTTATTAAAGACCCATGGGCCCCTAGAAATGAGTTCTTGAATTAAGTGTCATCACCATCAACCCAAGGCTGTCGGCTGCTCTGGTTACAAGGTGGAAAGTCTGTTAGATGAAAGAATCAGATATCTGAGTACTAATGTTCAAACGTTGCTATTCGCTGGACAAATGCAGCTCTTAACACCACACTTTCATGAGCTAGCATGGTAAGTGAAAAAAAACAAAAACACAAACAAAAAAACCCTCATTGGTTCAAGGGTATAACGTTTCTCATGGAGAGAAACTCAAATGGGGCTGAATAGACCTCACAGCTGTTAATAAACTTACTACTCTTGCAGAGAACTGGATTTCCGATTCCCAAACCCACCGTGGGGTGGTGGGCAATTCCTCACTGCCTGTAACGCCAGTCACAGAGCCTGATGCCCTCTTTTGGTCTCCATGTGCACTGTACTCATATGCACACACCCACACAGTGCCATGTGGGAGCCAAAAAAATAAATAGATTGAAAAGAAACTTATGAAGCATAAGTCTATTAGAGAAAGCAATGAGATCTATTGGTCCTCTAAGGCTGTGCATTTACACAGACCTCAACCATACTCTAACACATGGTGGCCTCGTGTTAAGGACTGGTAATCTTAGATTAGGAACAGGCACGCTGAACAGGTGAATATCCGATCTCTCTTCACACTAGGAGGGATGCCTCTTTGTTTCTGTATGTCACCAGGAAAACAACTATTTGCAGCTCAACCATTTCTATTTATTTGTCTTTATATTTCCAGTCAGATCTGATTTATCCTTATTTCCACAACCATGGAAAAAGCAAAATCAACTCATAACTTTAGTTGATCATTTCTGAAACTTCCTGAAAACACCATTTGCAAGTTACAGAATTTCTCTCAAGTAAACCAATTTCTCCCCTCTTCTCCTACTCTCTCCCCCCCCCTTTTTAAAATTCTGCAGGCCCCCAGGAAAGCAGCCCCACTCCCTGTTCCATATATTTCAGTGGGTTGATGTTGATGGAAAACTATTTATTTCTCCTGGGAGAACATTTATGCTACCAAACAAGAGGAGCCTTTTCAAATTCCAAAGCTCCACTTGAGGAGCCAGTCATGACTCCACAAGTACCCCAGATGACTCCTCAAGAACCCCAGATGACTCCTCAAGAACCTCAGATGACTCCTCAAGTACCCCAGGTGACTCCTCAAGAACCCCAGGTGACTCCTCAAGAACCCCAGATGACTCCTCAAGTACCTCAGATGACTCCTCAAGTACCTCAGATGACTCCTCAAGTACCCCAGATGACTCCTCAAGTACCCCAGGTGACTCCTCAAGTACCCCAGATGACTCCTCAAGTACCCCAGGTGACTCCTCAAGTACCCCAGATGACTCCTCAAGTACCTCAGATGACTCCTCAAGTACCCCAGGTGACTCCTCAAGTACCCCAGATGACTCCTCAAGTACCCCAGGTGACTCCTCAAGTACCCCAGATGACTCCTCAAGTACCCCAGATGACTCCTCAAGTACCTCAGATGACTCCTCAAGTACCTCAGATGACTCCTCAAGTACCCCAGGTGACTCCTCAAGTACCCCAGATGACTCCTCAAGTACCCCAGGTGACTCCTCAAGTACCCCAGATGACTCCTCAAGTACCCCAGATGACTCCTCAAGTACCTCAGATGACTCCTCAAGTACCTCAGATGACTCCTCAAGTACCCCAGATGACTCCTCAAGTACCTCAGATGACTCCTCAAGAACCCCAGGTGACTCCTCAAGTACCCCAGATGACTCCTCAAGAACCCCAGGTGACTCCTCAAGAACCCCAGGTGACTCCTCAAGAACCCCAGATGACTCCTCAAGTACCCCAGATGACTCATCAAGAACCCCAGATGACTCCTCAAGTACCTCAGATGACTCCTCAAGTACCCCAGGTGACTCCTCAAGTACCTCAGATGACTCCTCAAGTACCCCAGATGACTCCTCAAGTACCCCAGATGACTCCTCAAGAACCCCAGGTGACTCCTCAAGAACCCCAGGTGACTCCTCAAGAACCCCAGGTGACTCCTCAAGAACCCCAGGTGACTCCTCAAGTACCCCAGATGACTCATCAAGAACCCCAGATGACTCCTCAAGTACCCTAGATGACTCCTCAAGAACCTCAGATGACTCCTCAAGTACCCCAGATCACTCCTCAAGTACCCCAGATGACTCCTCAAGTACCCCAGGTGACTCCTCAAGAACCCCAGGTGACTCATCAAGAACCCCAGATGACTCCTCAAGTACCTCAGATGACTCCTCAAGTACCCCAGATGACTCCTCAAGTACCCCAGGTGATACCGATGAGCCTTTGGGAGCCAGTCATTCCTGATCCATTCACTTCACAGAGAATGAAAAGACTCTGGAAACTAGGGTTAGGTGATTGGGAAGTTAGAAGTGTTGAATTACTACTACTACTACTACTACTACTACTACTACTACTACTACTACTAATAAAGATAAATGAAAAATAAAATATGAACCTACAACACACCAACTCAACCCAAACCTATAGAGATGTGAGCAACTGATGGGTTCTCAACCTGTGGGTCTTGACCCTTTGAGATTGAATGACTCTTTCACAAGAGTCACCTAAGGCCATCTAAAAATACAGATATTTACATTGCAATTCACAACAGTAGCTATGAAGTAGAAATACAATTTTGTGATCAGGGAGTCACCACAACAGGAGGAACTGTATGAAAGGGTCACAGCATTAGGATGGTTGAGAACCGTGATACTACACTGATCTGTTTTCTTAGCCTCTTTGGTAAGAAGTCATTATATAGAGAGACAGCTCAGCAAGTCGAGCACTGAACCTGCTTCGGATGAGTCGCACGATTCCCGTGGCAGCCAAGCAAAGCCACACTGGAAGCATGACGGTCACTCCAGAAAATTGGGTTCTCCTGTGTGTGACCATGACAGGCTTTCCACAACTGGGCACCACCATGAATCAATTTACCAAACATCTCCTGAAGCTGTAAAAAGTGTCTCTTGCTTAGTTTTCCTTTTTGAATAACCTTGAACCATCTTCTCCTTTTTAAAAAAAATTGAAAATAGATTTTTTATACAATATATCCTAAGTATGGTTTTTCCCTCCCCAACTCTTCCCACATCCTCCCCACCTCCCTCCCCACTTAAACTCATTCATTCATTCTTTAATTCCTTCTTTCTTTCTCCTTCCTTCCTCCCTTCCTCCCTCCCTCCTTCCTTCCTGCTTTCTTTCTTTCTTTCTTTCTTTCTTTCTTTCTTTCTTTCTTTCTTTCTTTCTTTCTTTCTTTCTTTCTTTCTTCCTTTCTTCCTTTCTTCCTTTCTTCCTTTCTTCCTTTCTTCCTTTCTTTCTCACTTTCATCAGAAAGCATTAGACATTTAAAAAATAATAAAAACAAAACATGACAAAATAAAAACAAACAAGCAATAGGAAAACTAAACAAATAGGGAAAAATGGAGCCAAAGAAAAAGCACAAAAAATATACCAGTGCAGAGACACACAAACTTGTAAACATAGAAATTCCATTAAAACACAAAATAGAAACTAATAGACCTATAAGTTAAAAAAAACAATCAGACATAAAACCAAACCAAACCAAACCAAAACAAAAAACTGCACAAATGCCATTGAAATCCTAAAAACATTCCTAACTCCAGCCAATACAAACGTCAAAATCTACAAAGGCACAATTCATGGTTCATGTTAACAGGAAAGAATGTCTGTCAAGTAACTCATTGATAAACTCCTACCTCCAACGAATTGATGTCACTGAGACACCTCGTGTGGGATGAGGTCAGCATTGCTCATATAGACTATTCCCTATGTCTGCCCCTTAATACTTCTGTTTGCAGTGTTAAAATGTTTTGCTGCCACACACCACTGACACCAAGTACACATTGTCTCTTCCTGGGAAACATGATCTTTTCAATTGATGGATGTACATTTGTATAGCATAATCCAGAACACATGAGTATTAAATAGATGAGATGGCTAGCTTCTTTTCCCTAATGTAATTCAGCAAAATAGTAAAACACTTTGACCAGAGTTCTTGTTACAACATCTTAAAATGACCAGCATGTTTATTGAAACTTTGTTTGAGTATAAAGAACAGCTAAAATGAAAATGACTTGTTACCACTGTAGCCCTGACCATGAATCTACTCCACAATTTCTTAGTCATTTGAAGTATCTGTATTTCCAGTATGACTTGATATGCATGCAGGCATTGTAACATATAAGAGTTAGATGGTGCTCTACTATTCTCAGTAGTATGAACAATGCTTTCAACCAATAGTCCTTTTATTTTGAGGAGCAGGCTTTTCTTTTCCTCTGATGTCACTTCTATTTTATGTTTCTTTTATCAAGAAACAAAGCATGTTCTGTGTTTCTTGGTTGTTCAAAGCAAGCTTCATATCGTGTCACTGACATCAAAACCTACCAGCATGTACTAGGACCGGAAATCTGAATCCCAGGCACGTGGTATTTAAAAATCTATGTGCACATGAAAATGAAAGGAGACAAGCTGAACTATACTGTGCTCCACATCTCAGTGACCTCACCCAGACTCAGATCATTTAGTTATTAGAACAGAGGAAATAGTAATGATGCTCTGGTTTCATTTCTCTCTGCAAACAGTTGGAAGAGCAGTTAGATCATATTCTGGCATGCTCAGAAATATCTCAGACCATTAAAAAGGTTGATTAACAAAATGATTGCTTGTCCATATAGCATGTGATTAAGTTTGCTTTTTCTGGAAATTTGTCTAAAACCAACTATAGTAGAAGGTGAGGAATCTATTTTAAAATGTTTTATTTTTATCTGCCAGTAAACAAATATGAAATTTTCATTTTGGTCAAATAACTTTTCTCTTTTCTTCTTTTTCTTCTATTCTAGACAGTGTCTCTCACTGAGTCTACAGCTAGCCTATTGGCCAACAAGGCCTAGCTAACCTCCTGTCTCCACCTGTCTGGGGTTGCGGGTACATATGGACACTCGGGCTTTTTCCTGGAGTACTGGGTGTTTGAACTCATCTCCTGATGCTTGTGTAGCAAGTATTGAACTCACTGAACCATAAATTAGTCTTTTGAGAACGTAAAAATATTAAAGGTTTGATTTTAGGTAGCCAAAGTACCCAGGTTATTGGTGAAAATTATTGAGAACTGGTTTATCAGTAATAAAATTATTCAGTTACCACACAACTTAATATGTAGCAAAAATGTATACTTGTAATTCTGAACTCGGTGAATTTCTCTGTCTGTCCCAGCTCAGCAAAGCAATGTTAAGAGCACATCTTTACAAATTGGTGCTAATTGATAAGGAAATAATTAGGAAAAGACTATGTAGGATATTCATGAAGCTACACATTTATCTTTGGTTTATTTATTTATGTATTTATTTATTTGGTGTGTGTGTGTGTATGTCCAAGTGTGCAGAAGCAGTCCTTCTACTGCAGATGTGGAGGTCAGAGAACAAATTGCAAGAGCTGATTTTTGCCTTCTACCATGTAGGGTCTCTTGGGATTGCTCTGAAATCCTCAGGTTTCGGGCCAAGTGCCTTTCCCACAAAGTCATCTCACCAGCCCGTGGATGTTCATATTTGGTCATTTGCTAAATCATTTTAATGAACTTTGAAGAACATAAACTGTCATTTCAGTTACATAAAATGATAAGAACATATTTAATATTTTAATTATTCTATTGCAATGTTGTTCTGTAATGTGGAAAAGTACAAACATATTTTCTTTGTTCCCATCAATGTGAAACAAAATTTGATTCTGAAGACAAACAAACAGAAACAGTCAAAATATTCTGAGAAGCACTCAGCAAATTCAGACCTTTAAAATCAGTCAGCTATGTGGGTGTGCCGCGTAATTTTCTCTATAAACAGCGTTTCCTCCTGCTCTTACTTTGGACTTTCTGGACTGCTAATCCACTCAGGACGGTGTTCATTCATCTCCCTGCACGGTCAGCCTCTCACAGAGGGGGTGTCAGCACACAGCACCCCAGTTTCTACTTAATGCTTCTCCAGTCTACTCCCAAATGTTCTTCCCATTTAATGCCACACTCCTCCAAGGCCCACACTAGTCAGAATCATTTATGGAGATATTAAGTTTCTCGAGTGTTTAGCACCTGTAGGTTTTTTATTTTTTTAACTGAAAGCAGAGAACAGCGCCATAGACATCAATCCAGTTTTCTGAAGCTTATAGTAGGCGGAACAACGGTACCTTAGAAAACTTCATGTTCTCATCCCTGGGCCTTATAAATGTTGCCTAAACGACAGCTATGTCACCATTATCAGACTAGTCTTCATGGAAGGGACGTAGGGGAGTTACATCAGAAGATGAGGCTACGTAGGTATGGAACCAGGGGTGACAGAGGTAAGGGACACAGGACACTCCAGATGGCAACTAGAAGCTGAAGAATGTGAGGAGACAGGCTTTTCCCCTAGAGCCTCCAGACAGAACAGCTGGGCTGACACCTAGACCTAGACATTGCTAGTGAAATGAGTGTGGATGTCTGACCTCCAGAGCCTAATGGGTAAATTAATGTTTTAAGCCAGTGAATACATAGCATGTTGTTGGGGAGCTCTAAGAGACTAAGAGCAAGAACTGTGAAGACCATTGGCAAATGAGAGAAGTAAATAACTGAAAAGTTACATTTCTCGTCATCTGAGCTGAGGTGGGTGGAGCTGGCTTATTTTAAGTTTCTGTTTTTGAAGAAGCCATGCTCTCATTTTCAAATTAGTTAATTGATCTCTTTTCTTTTCTTTTCTTTTCATTTCTCTTCTTTTCTTTTCTTTTCCAAAGGGCTAGCACTCTGTTTGCATTTAATTCACTTGAAACATAATTTGAGTGGCCAACGGGCAGGCAGTCTCTCCTATTGTTGTTCTGTGAAGGTTTGGATCTGGAGACAGTAGTCGCAGTCAAGCAGAAGAACCCAATAAATGGATGATTTTGGAGGCAAAATATTTCATTCTTTTTTAAAGCCAACTCTCTCCTGCTATGGTCTGGCCCTGCTCTACTTTGTGAGGTGTGTGTGTGTGTGTGTGTGTGTGTGTGTGTGTGTGTGTGTGTGTCTATTATTCTTCTGAACTAAGCCTACTCTTGGTTTACGGAACATGTGAATTGGAAAGCTGTTCTCAAAACGGGCCCCTCCTGGAGAACTTCCCAGATCCCAGCTTGCTTTAATTACTTACCAAGAAGTTTTCAATGAAGGGCTTTGAACCTGGCCTTCACAGTGCTCTCGCCCTGTACAGAGCTTTATGACAGGAAGCTTTGTTAGCTGGACCACCCGGGGGATGCAGCCTGAGCAGAGCATGGCCGCCCGGGCGGACGCTTGAAAGTGTGGGCTTCTTTGGACATACCACACCTGTGTTCCTTTGGACGCCTGTTCGGGTCCCATGTAATTCAAGGTGCTGAACTCAGTCCTTGGAGATTTGTACCAACGGTTTCATTTATAGGCCCTTCTAAGGCTCGCATTCCAGAAACTTCTGTGTAATTTGTAGGTGCCAGGAGGCTATGCAAATTACACATTCTGGTGGTGTCTGAGGCATGATGCAAGTGTGTTTATGCAAGAGTTACAAAAAAGTCTGAAATGACGCCTTTAGTATTCCCCCCCGCCCCACCCTGGCCTCTTTTCAGTGCTGGGGACTGAACTCAGGCTCTGTGCATGGTAGTCAAGGGCTGTAGCTCTGAGTACACCCCAGTCTCTCATTTGGGTTTTGACTCCCTTTATGATCTTCAAAATCAAAACAAAGATAAAGTTATTATTTAGGATAGAAGAACAAAGTGATTTGAACATAAATTCTGAAGGAGGGCCCTCTAATAGCTCTGCTGTTTCAAACAAATTGACCTTGCTGCTTTCCATCTGAAAAGACATAATCTGTGTTTTAGAAACTTTATTAACATTATATTTTAAAAGATATATTTATTTTACTTGTGCATTTAGCCTATGTGCCTGGTGCCTGTGGAGTCAGAAGAGGGTGTCTGGTTGCCTGGAACTGGAGTTACAGAGAGTTACCAGCCACCATAGAAGTGCTGGCTACCTGGGTACCAAGGTTCTCATCAAGAGCTATAAGTGCTCATAAACTCTAACCCATCTATCCAGCCCTGAAAATACGTGTGTGTGTGTGTGTATAATGTTTATAATGTATAAATATATATGTAAATATATGTAAAACATGTAAACATATATATGTATATAATATGTTTATTCTATATTTTTTAACTGAAAATTCTTGCTAAGTTCCCTAGGCTAGCCTTGAACTCAACTGTAGTGAAGACAGACCTTGGGCTTGTGATCTCCCTTCCCCAGCATCTTTGCCCCAGGAACAAGGCTTATGGGCCTTTGGACCTGACCTAGAGATAAGCATATGTGTTTGTGAGGTGCCCTGTGATGCTTCCAGGTATGCATACATTGTGTGGTATCATTCGTGTTATGAATAAATAAAATCTATTCTCGGTAATTCTTGCCGGATTCCATGGGTGCTGCCTGTCCAACAGTACCTGTGTTTTGGCTCGGGCCCCTTTTTTCTTTCCCACCCCCAATCCCCAGTCCTTGATAACTACCTACCATTCTATGAGTTCCCCTCTTTAAGACTCCATATTCAAGTGAGACCATACCATACAATAGTTTTTTTCTGGGCAGAGTTTGACTGACTTAGCATCATATCACAAAGATCAGAATTTTCATTCATTCATTCATTCATTCATTGATGGCAACTTGGATTGTGTCTTTATCTAACCCACTGTGAGTGCGTAGCAGTGTACACAAGAACAGATATCTCTTCTACATAAGTGATTTCAATTCCTTTGCATATATGCTCCAGAATGGGAATTAATTTCTGCATTATATGATAACTTCATTTTTAGTTTTTTTTCTAAACCACATTTTTCATTACATTTATTTATTTATTTATTTATGTGTATGAGTGTGTGTGTGTGTGTGTGTGTGTGTGTGTGTATGAAGATTCATGTGTGGAAATAGGAAGATGGTTCCCTCCTTCCACCATGTGCAGCATCCCAGGGATTGAACTCAGAATATCAGGCTTGGCTTGGCAGCAAGTGCCTTTACCTGTGAAGCTATAGTTTTTGTTTTTGTATTTGAAACAGGGTTTCTCTATGTAGCCCTGGCTATCCTGGAACTCACTCTGAAGACCAGGTTGGCCTCGATATCACAGAGATGCACCTGCTTCTGCCTCTCCAGTGCTGGAATTAAAGGTGTTTGCCGCCACCATCCAACTGAATTTTAGTCTTTCAATGAGCCTCTATATTGCTTTCCAAGGTGTTTAACATTAATTTACCTGTCTGTCAGCAGTGCATGGAGGCTCTTCTCTCTTCACATTCTTATCTCAATGCCTCTCTCTCTCTCTCTCTCTCTCTCTCTCTCTCTCTCTCTCTCCTTTATAAAGGTCATGTAGCAGATGTGATATTTCACTGTTGTTTAGTTTGCATTTCCTCAGTTAGTGATGGTGTTAATCATGTGTTCCACATCTGGGATGGAGATTTCATCCTTTCTGCACATAGATGGCCTCCTCAGCATCGTTTATTGGAGGGCATTGGGATTTTGGTAGCAGTTGCCTTGACTCCATAGGTGACTCTGTGCATGATGGATGGTCTAACACTCTACTGCCAACACCTGGGCGGAACTTGCTTCCCAACCACCACCTCTGCAGCCTCTGCCATCAACCTGAAACTGGAACTTTTACATTGCTCCTTGAGAGGTTTATTTTGTCTTCCTTCCAAAGGTGGTTGACAAGGACACTTTAAACAACATATGAGACTGTTGAAATTTTTATGTAGGTGCTGACTTTGAACTCATGTCCTCAAGCCTTTGCAGCAAGTATTCTTTTCATCTATGTCTATCTATCTATCTATCTATCTATCTATCTATCTATCTATCCTCTATCGACCTATCAATCTATTATCTATCTATCTATCAATCAATCATCTATCTATATCCTATCTATCTATCTATCTATCTATCTATCTATCTATCTATCTATCTATCATCTATCAACCTATCAATCTATCATCTATCTATCCATCAATCAATCATCTTTCTATATCTTATCTATCTATCTATCTATCTATCTATCTATCTATCTACCTATCATCTATCAATCAATCATCTATCTCTAATCTATCTATCTATCTATCTATCTATCTATCTATCTATCTATCTGTCTGTCTGTCTGTCTATCGTCTATCATCTATCTATCCTCTATTGATCTATCATTAATCTATCATCTCTATCTATCTATCTATCTATCTATCTATCATCTGTCATCTATCATCTATTGATCCGTCATTTATGTATCATCTATCTCTATATCTATCTATATCATCCATCGATCTATTATTTATCTATCATCTCTCTCATCTATCTATCTATCTATCTATCTATCTATCTATCTGTCAGCTGTATGTTTATCAAAGATTCAAGTGAGAATAAAGTCAACTCACGAGCATGCATTGGAAGTGAGCTATGTGACCATCTTGAGTGCTAAGCTGTACTTGTTAAGTAATATGAACCCTTCCTCTACTGCAGCCTGTGAAGCAGATAGCAGATAATTTTGAACTTCTCCAAACTTTTACTGGATTCTAAAAATTAAAATAGCTGATGCTTGTGGGGAAATGGAATTAAAATTGTATTTCTTTTATTTACCTGTAGCCTCTACATATTTTTATTGCCTATTTTTTTGTTCCCTAGTTTCTTTGATACTTTATTCTCTTTTAATCTTACTAACTTACTTCAGCATATGAGTTCAACATCCTTATAGAGCAATGATAGTTTGATTTTTTTTTAAAAAAGAAATTTCACATAGTTCCACTTGGTATAGTTTATTTTTAAAGGAAATCTCGTACTTTTAAATTTCAGCTCCCAGCTGTGGGACCGTCAAAGCCCAGTTTCTGGTTGAGTAGGTTTAAAACCCCAGTGACCCAGCAGGTGATCTTGCCAGGGACAGAAGGGTTTGCCATGCTCCTAGACACCTGGCTCCTGACACGAGGCTGCAGTTCTCCATAATTCTGTGGCCATCAGTCACTAATTCTGTGGCCATCAGTCACTAATTCTGTGGCCATCAGTCACGTAAGGGCAACGCTCCAAGCCCCTCCACAGGTAAAGGACATGGCTACAGATCACATAGCCTCAAGACAGATCTCCATTTTAATGAGGCACCTAAAGGCCTGAAGGGCTTAGCCAATTAAAATTCTCCTTGCCAGACTCCTCCTGCAAAAGGTGTTTAACCTCAGGGCTGCCCTGAGAAAGTGGGGTACTGTTTCACTCATCACGGATCTTCACCAAGACAATAAATGCTTTAAAACCATGGACTGCCTCTTCTCATCTGGATCCGCTGTGCTGGAGTAATGGAGCAGGTCTTCCTGTAAAGAGCTGCATAGATGGGCGACTAGTCTCCCACAGACGGCCTCTCAGTGTTTCCAGACATGCTCTCCACCCAGCCAAGCCGCTCTGGTTCCCGTGGGACCCAGCCAACAGCCCAGGGACCAAGCCAACTCCCCTTTTCCCTTCAGCCCCGGGAAAGAGGCAGCCCGCGGGCCCCCACTCTGTACTAAGCTCTTCCGCTGCATACAACGGCATCTGGGGTGTCCAAGATCCTGAGAACCTGTTGTCCTCAGACTCTGTGCTGCCCAGGGACCCACGAGCTGGCTCCCAGCAGTCCCGGGGGTGGGGAGCTCAGACTGCATCCCCCCCAACCTCCAGCGGGGTCCCGCAGCTTGGGGAAAGTGCAATCAAAACTTCCTGTGTCCTGTCTCGCCTAGCGGTCCAAGCCCTGAGCCAGACGTGGGCCAGCCACCATTTTAACCCACACCCAGCTTCTTCTTTCTGCTGCGATATTTATAGGAGCTATCTACATCTCCACACCTTAACACAGAGCAAAATATCAGCTGACAAGGTAGCTGCCTGATCCCCTGTTAGTTGTTGAAGTCCAGCCCAGAATCTCAGAATGAGAACTAATTTCAAAATAGGGTCTTTGTAGGTAGTCAGGATAACACTATTGTGTAAGCACTATTCTGTAGTCATCACTCTCCTTTTGCAAGGGGAAATCTGGACAGAGATAAACATGCAGAAGCCACATGAAAACCTACAGGGGTAAGGTGACCAAGTGGTTGGAGAATGCTGGGTACAGTTGCAACTCTAGAAGAGGGAGACTGGGCTGCGGAGTAAGCCACTGATCCAAATAGAATGTGATGATGATGATGGTGGTGGTGGTGATGGTGACGATGATGATGACAAAGATGCTGCCTTATACTCATGGGAGTGGGTCTGCCCACTTGTGCTTGGTTACCGTAACCAGGGCCCACAAACCTAAAAACAAAACAAAACAAATCCCTGGCTACTTCCAGAAGTCATGAACCTAAATTGTGGATGGGAGCTACGAGCTCAGACTCTCCTTGAGCTTGAGATCTTCCTGAGGCACACCCCTGGTGGCTGGGCTTCTAGGCATCTGCCACCGCGCTTGACTGCATGACTGACAGCCACCTCTAACAGCTGTGAGTATGTCATAGAATTGCCATGTGGCTTTGTTACCCTGCACACCTAACACAAACCACACTTTTGTTTCCTTGGTTCTGCTTGAGTTAATTTGTTAAATCACTTATTGGTAAAAGGACCTGTAGCTGAAAATCAAGACCAGTCTTGTGGGACATGTTCAGGCCATCTTTGTCTTTCTTTATCAGGTACAGATTGCAAACAAGAAGGAGAAAGACAATATCATTAATTTTAATATGATATAGAATACATTTTTAAATATTAAAAATGCTATTAATTCATATATTTTCCTTTTTAGTGTTTGATCTGACTAAACTTGTCTTAGAAAACCATTTGTCTCCAAATCTAATTATGATTTATAATTATATATAAACTCAACAAGACCTAGAATAAGTGGAAAGTCAACTTTATAAAGATCCGTCACCAGCATGATTCTACTTTATAAGAACAAATTATCAATTATAAACCATCATGATACTCCCAGAGTGTATCTCTGTCACAAACACATTACTATTATACTCAATTCATTTTATCATTGTGGAAATCATTGAGAAAAATCATGGTGGAAAGTTATTTGGAAATATGTGTAAGTTTGAGCTGTCAGAAGAAAAGATTTAATTAAGAGTGAAGAAGGCAAAAAGATCATGCTTGCATAGTCTTCCTATCTTTGTCTGGATCTTCTATTTTGTAAATTTTCATTGTTACTTTCAGCCAGCAGGTTCCTCTGCGGTCATTACCGTTTATTATCGCTTAGCACTCCTGTTCCAACAGTGTAACTGAGATAGTGACATGAGATTCAGGACAATGCATACCACAAGGCAGAGTAATTTGAAATGTTTCCAAAATCAAGTAGCAATTAGTTGTGGGCTCTCAGTGTGAGGTGGGAGCAGACTAACCCTAATTGAGAACCACCCGAGCACATGTGCGTGGCGCACACTCTTCTCCATGTTTCCGAGAAGGAAGGGAACCAGCCAAAATTAGCCCCTTGCTTCTGGTATTTGACTGACATCACTGGCTACAATGGCAACTGGTGTTACTTAACAAGGTGTGGACCTGCTCAATCAAGTTCAGCTAAGGGCTTACTTCGGCGGTGGTATGGCTTGCCTCCAAAGCACGCTCAAGAGCTGACATTATTATTTTTCCCTGCATGTCTCAACCTATAGTGGGCTTAAAATGTGACTATCAACTAATGGAAATTAGTTGTAAGCATCCCCCTAGGCACATATACCACCACCACCACCACCACCACCACCACCACATGTATTCTAGTCCCCTCTGGGTTAACCAGGTTCTATAGGACACCAAAGAGAATCCTAAACCATTAAAGTATGGGGGTTATTAGTGAGAGACTTTATTTCCAATATGCTTATGTTCCTCATATAGCTTGGGGAACTTGATTTGGAGCCTGACTGTCCTGTTAACTAGCATACTGAATTTTATCTAGGACATCCTTGAAAGGTACTTGAACTAACTCTTTGGCAGCTCTGAGTCAGGTGGATAGCCTTATTTTTACTGACTTTCACTTCGATAGATAGTTTTGAAGACTCTCCTCCTCCTCCTCTTCCTCCTTTTCCTTTTTCAAATTCATGTGTCAAACATGTCCCAACTGCTTTGCCCTTGCCTAGCTGCCTGTGGAAGGGAGATGGAAACTTCACATTTGAACTGCACTGCCAGGAGCTCCTAATGAAGTGGCTCTAGAAGCAGCTGGCCCAGAGCCAAGTAGGCTCAGTCAGGAAGGGCAGTATGGTCCTAAGGGGTTGGAGAGAGGGCAAAGAAACAGCAGCGACTCAGATTCGGCATATCCATTATAGGAAAGACGACATGTTCAGATGTAATGTTTAAAATGCTGCCTTCTTAATTTCAAAGTAACTGTTCGGTAGCCTGTTAATCCCAATGTTTAAAATAATAACGCAAGGCATTTGCTTTAGTTTAGACAAAACTCTCTAAGTGGCCTACTTTCATTTTCATCTGCACGAACAGTTTGTGGTTGTAATATTTGAGGTTTTAAAATTGTCTTAGTAAGGGAATACAATTTTCTTTTTAACCTGGCATATATTTTCCCCCTAAATACCTTCACAAAGATTTACTTTCTCAGCCATGGAAGCGTCTTACAGACTCTGTCAAAGAGAAAGATAAATAGAAAACAGAGAAGGAGTCAAGCTTTGCATAGAGCCCTGTACAGCTCGCCTTTTGTGAACTTCAGTCACGGTGGTGTAAGAACAGGAGTCTGCAGTTGAGGAGTAGAGTGTGCTTACACTGGATCGTGTGCCACCTGACAAGGGGCTGCAAAGAGGTAGCGTAGACTCTCCAGTACTCCTCAGACTTCTCCTCCCTGATGGCCGAGAGGCTGGAAGGTGAAGGCTAGGACAGACAGATTAATATGACAGCTTTTCTTCACGACAAAGTCATTTGTTAAATAAAACCCCTGGGAAAGCTGACATCATAAAAGAAGTTAGATAGCACTGGGAGGCAGTCACCACCCTCAGTATCCTTGAACTCCAGAGACTTAATGATCTTCAAATAAGTAGTATTTAAACAAATCCCTTTTCAAATGAAGCAAAGGTCTGTTTATTTAATAATCACCATAAACTTTAAGTGGCAGAGAAAACTCCCTTGAATTGATATTTTGTAACAACTACATATACTGAATAGGCTTTTGACTCCTAAAAGTTAAAGGTATTTCTGTTGTTGTGGTTAATCTCTGAATTTTACTGGTTAATCTGTGGGGAGAAAAAAATGATTACTACTATGTTTAAATTTTGAGCATAAGCGATCTTTTGTAAATTCCCATGGAGAGAAGATGGTGAGTGGAAGATGTTTGTCCCTGAAACTGATGAGGACCGTGCACCCACATTCCCTCAAAGTATAAGCACACCTTTATTCTAGTGCACAGTGCACAGGGAAACCCAGGACTCTGAAGGTTAGCATCTGCTCTGTGAGATGTGCTCACAAGACACAGCTTGGTGTCTGTGGGGCTTTCCTAAGCAGTCTCTGAAGTCAGACCACTCTGAGGGACAGTCATCACAATGTGGTTGATTTTTGTCTATGTGCAGATTCCTGTATAGTTGGATTTGTTTGTTTGTTTGTTTGTTATGGGATCCTTTGAGAATTCAGAAACAGACAGACGGACACACACACACACACACACACACACACACACACACACACACACACACACTAGATCTTATTAGGGAGTTTCACAAACCCCCTGAAGTCTGTACAACAACCCTGGATGCACATCCTACACTTTGATTGATGAACTCATCTTGGATTATTTCTTTAATAGCCTTTCCAAGCTGTCTGCATTTTATTGCTACCCTTTTTGGCAAGGGAAACTCTATTTTTTTTTTTAAAAACAAGAGCAGAATCAGAGTTTTTGAAAGGAAGAAAGAAGAAACAAAGAAACAAACTTAAAATCCCAACATCTCCTGAGATTCAGTCCCCTTAGAAACCAAACATACTCTCTTGCATGTGAAATGAGTCAGCACACTCTGTCTATGATAACTCAAGAAAGGAAAATAAATTCCGAGTTCAGAACAGAACTCCCCGGTTTTCCAGTCATTTCTGTCTCATTCTTCATTGAAGTTCTGGCCTCTCCTGCGTGGTGGCCTTCAGCCTGCTTGTCTACCTACAGCTCTTCTTATCCTAACAGGGTACATTCTTATCTCTTCTCGGTAAAGACTACCAACTGGGTGAAAATATTTCTAACTGAATTCTCATTTAACGTGTGAAACCGGCTCTTTTTCCTCCAGCCTGTGCAGTTTTTTTTCTTTTCTTTTCTTTTTTTTTTTTGGTCACAGGATGTTGTCCCCTTTCTTTATTTAAAGAAGATCTTTGTGGCGTATACGTTCTGAACTCAGAATTTATTTTCCTTTCTCGAATTAGCTGTAGCTAGAGTGCACTGAGTCATTTCACATACAAGAGAACGAGTTTGCTTTCCTCGGCGCCAGGTTGCCCTTTAGCATACAGAAAGTTAAGAATAAGGCAGTTTCACAACCCTCCCCTTTCAGCACCTGTCCTCAGTCTCACAGCTGAAAATCAGCCTTGTCCGAAAGCGCTCATGGGCTGGTCGCACATAGAAGGAAGTCCAATGGTCACCTCCATTTAAATGGCCTCCCTTCATGTGCAGTTTTCCAATCTCCCACTAGTTGGGGCTCTACACAAAGAAAAGAAAATAAAGGGGCTCGGGCAGAATTATTTGCTAAGCGAACACTACGCAGGAAGACTTTAAACTATTTTCCGTGTTCTTAAAAATATGGTTGGTCATTTTATTTTGGTTCCAATACATCGGCCACAGGTTTGTTTTTGTTTTTTGTGGGTCAGTTTTATTTATTCTTCGTACCTTGATTTGAAAAGTCTATACCAAGGTAACTACTGCTTTTGGCATAGTTTAGAGGCAGTCAACTAGCTCAGTGTGTAGTTACTCCAAACTGTGAACATGTAAAGTGCATAGGGGAAACATTTAGAACATGTACTGCAACTCCATCTTCTCATAAGATTTTTCTCTGCTCCTCTCTTAAACCGGCAGCACGTAATAGTAGTTTGGAAAGTTCTTAGGAAACTGTTTTGGTCTATTCTAGTTTAAAATTCTCTGTCTCTGTCTCTCTCTGTTTAGTCAGGATGAAAGATCCCCGTGGATAGTCACAAATAATCAAGCTCCTCTTCCTCAGAGTTCAGTTTTAGCTTCGTTTGTCCGGTCTCTCTCCACCTCCCTGGAGATCCTTTGGCGAATCTGATAAACAATGCCTTTTTCTTGCTTAAGGCAGAAAGACCAGTTGAATACAATGGGAGGCCAGACTTGGCTGAAATGCTGGCTGCAGGTGCTCTCAGCATTGTGGTCATTTAAACCAGATGCGAGGGAGTTGGAGCACCTGCTTCCCCTCTCTGTGTACACTTGAGAGACTGTGGCCCCACATAGGACAAGTCAGTGTGGCTAAAACGAGTGTTGCCACAGCAGCAACATTCTGGTTCGTATGACGATTTATACTAGGAACGGCTTCAGACAGAGCCTGTTTAATCCTCAAACATATATAGTTTAATTCAATGTTCTTCTCTCTCCCTTTCTAGACATACTATTCTGTACACACACACACACACACACACACACACACACACACACACACACACACAAACACCCCCTCCACCTCTGTGACAGAGTCTACTTAAAGTAGACACTCAGATACAACTTTATTTTTCTCTGGGTTATATTGTCTAGTAAGAAAGACTGACTAGGGACAAGAGGGTGATGCTTATTATGGTACTGGTAACAATGAGACGGATGCTGAAAGCCTTGCATAGCTCAGATTTATGAACATCTCAACAGGCATCGTAAATCTCTGAACAATCCACAAGGTAGAGCATTAAATTGTCTACCTTGAATGTTGAGCATTAAATAAGAGATCAGGGTGACACTGGTTGTGTGTGTGTGTGCGTGTGTGTGTGTGCATGTGTGTGTATGTGAGTGTATGTGAGTGTGTGTATATGTGTGTGTGCATGTCTGTGTGAATGTGTGTGTGAGTATGCATGAGTGAGTGTGTGTGTGTGCATGTGTGAATGTGTGTGTGTGAGTGTGAGTGTGTGTGAACATGTGTATATGTATGTGTGTGCATGTCTGAGTGTGTATGTGAGTGTGTGTGAGTGGAGTGTGTGTGTGTATGTGTGTCTAGACTAGACTCAAAGCTATAAGAGGCTAGTTTGGTATTTCTGTACTAAAATTATTCTAAAGCATAATATTTCAATTCTAAATATTAATATATTAACTTCAGGGATATGTGAAAGTATTCAGAGTGTTTGTGGTATAGTTGTTTGAGTCAGGCCTTGTCCTGATGTTAGTATTTTATTTTCAATTTAAATATTTCTTTTCATCATAAATTCATTTTAGAACAGAGTCAGTTCTTCACAGTAAAGCAGAGGAATTTTTTTCTTGTATTTATGAACCGGGTTCTTCAAAGTTAATTGAGAAAGCTTTTGTCTTGAGACCTGAAGTACTTTCTGGGGGTTTCTATGCAAACACACTAGTACTATGGCTAAGGTCAGATGCCTGGAGGAGAGCCAAATAGAGGTCTTTTCAAGCTCTCTAGTCCACCCTTCCCTAGAGAGACTTGTTTCTCATCTGTAAACCTCTCCTGGTTGGGCTGTGTGAAGAAACACCTTAAATTTTTTCCCCATAGCTCTTGATACATGGATACATATTCTTTTCTGTGTATATGGTGGTAGAAATGGAATCCAGAGCCTTGTGCATGATTAAGCATATACTATACCACAGACCCACACTCTTAACCTGTGACTGAGTTCTTATTGCTGCCTGCTGAGATCTTTGAAATGAAAAGATGTTAGAAATGTTTCTAGTCTGCAAGGACAGGAAAGGTGGCAGGATGACAGAGGGTAACAAATCAAAAGAAGCTCGTGGAGTAAGCTTGAGGTGAAGGTATGTAGTGCTGAGAACATGCTTTGAAAGAAACCAGTCACAATGTGTTTTGTTTTTTAAGATGTAGGTGGTGGGAGAGAGGAGAGAGGGGGTGGAGTGGGGAGAGGAGAAAGAGAGAGGAGAGAGAGAGAGAGAGAGAGAGAGAGAGAGAGAGAGAGAGAGAGAGAGAGAGAGAGAGAGAGAGAGAGAGAGAGGAGAGAGAGAGAGAGAAACTAGATATTCCAACCTGCAGATAGATGTATGCCGGCAGCAGCAGGGTCAGTACTGGGGAAATCTAATGGGGTAGAGAGGATGGCTTAGCCAAGATGGCTATGGGAAGAGAGATTACAACCTCAGCTAAATCTCGACTCTTGCATTTAATATCTTTGGAGCTGTTTTCACTTATCTGCGTGACTCTCTTTTGTGCTCTTAATTTCTCCTTGAAGTTCTGTATCTAATCATTAGTTGGGCAACCAATAATTCTCCCTCAGCCCCCACCCCTTTTTACAACCAACTTTAATCTTTCGACTCAGTGAAAAACATGTTTCCCCTATCATAACTGGTTTAGCAAAAATTCTCTTTCAAGTTTAGATTACTCAGATACAATGGCTTTCCTGCAGCGAGCTCTGCAGAGAGGAATTTACATCAGAAAGGAGATTTACGATAGCCTGAAATTTCCATTTGAATACGGAGAGTTAATAACACGCACATGGTTTTTTTATTATTATTATTTTAAGGTTTAAGCCACGCCACAGGCTAAAGGAAAGCTGGAAACTGCGGGGCTGGCAGAGCTCAATGAATAATTTTATCTGGATTTCATTCACAAACAGCAGCTCGCTCCTCGGGAAAGGACCAGAGCGTCTCCCCAGACCGGAACTAAAGTGAGTGCCAGGATTTCCTGATTTGTTTACATTTCTCAAAAAACTTTTTTCTCCCCACCGGACCAGGCCAGAATTAGACTTCCTTTTCCACTTTTGGCTCCTTCCAAGCTATTCTTGCTCAAGGTATTCAGCCCCCTTTCCCTGCATTCTCCTTTGTGGAAGTTTCAGCTGGCTTCTTTGTCTCACAGAAAACACCAAGAGGCAATGAAAGATGTGGGCGGGAGAGTAATGGCCTTCACGAAAACAATAAGCCCACCAAAGCTGGTTCCCCCTCCCCTCCCCCGTCTCCGGACACAGCAGTGTTTGCCCGTCTTTAACATCTACTGCGAGTCTCTTACAGATGCCTGGAGGAGGTCATGAGACAGCCACATATAGTGTATCCGGTGACCTTGCCATAGTCCTTCGGCCCTGCAAGGAGCCTGAAGATCAACTCTGCACCCTGCTGATGGACCTGTCACCCAGGTGGTGACATGAGAGCCAGAGGGGCGTCCTCTGTAGTGTCCAGGCTCCTAGGACACTGTCTCCAGCTTCTAGTCTGTTCTCTTTGGTGGTCTTGACCATCTCTAACAGTCACAAGCTTATTTGGAAATTTTGCTCTTAAACTCAGTGGTGTCTGGGGTTATAATACCTTTCTAAAGAGAAACACAGGTGTGGTCAGTGGCCAAAATGAATATATACAAGGCTATCAGATATCATGGGGGCCCACAAACAAGGGAAAAGCAGAGAAACTGACAGGTGTCCTCTTCTGTTTAAAAGCATTTCCAATTCTCTTTCTTTACACTCTTGTTTCTAAGGCTAAAGGCCTTTTTAACTTCCCTGGTTTTGAAAGTCATCTGTCACTCTGGCCCTAGAAAGTATTGGAGCAAGTCATTCTCCTTCCCACCCCTGAGTGTTCTGGGACTCTCACCCAGCTGTTAGCAAAGAGTCAGATAGTTCCCTTACCTTGGGTGTTGCTGTAAATGTCAGGTCGTTCTAGGGCTGTTAGTGTTATAGCAAAAGGAAAAAAAAATCTTTTTTCAAAGAAAAATAATGTATTTATTTTATTTATATGAGTACACCATTGCTCTCCTCAGACACACCAGAAGAAGACATTGGGTCCCATGTACAGATGATTGTGAGCCACTGGGATTTGAACTCAGGATCTTTGGAAGAGCAAATTGCTCTTAACCGCTGAGCCATCTCTCCAGCCCACCCCCCCCCCCAAATCTTAAAATGAAGGAATGGGTCCCTCCTTACTTAATTTATGTGATTGATGGAGGTGCCTGCTGAGTTCCTTATCGTCCAGCGCTCTTGAAATCAAACTGTCCTGAGGATAGCACTCAGTAAAAACCACTTATTCTCCTTAGAGTCATTGCTTTGGACTGAACTTTTCCCACCTGCTTCAACAAGTCAGGCTTAAAATCAAAATGAACTTACCAGGGTTAAGGTCATCAAACTGAAACTGAAACAAAAATTAAAATGATTACACACTAATTTCTTCAACAGGACAGTTTTATTTATTTATTTATATTATTTTATTTTATTTATTTATATTATTTCAACAGGAAATGTTTCCTTTGCTTTAACCCTTTACAGAAAAAGAGGTTTAAAATAACCTGAGATTAGCCAGATATTTCTCTCCCATTGTATTTCTCCGTTCTTGCCTTTAAGGAAAGTAAATTTGAAATGACCATCCTACTGACTTCAAGCAAACAGACAAACAAACAAAGTTTATCTCTGCTTTATTCTGTTTATAAAACAAAACTTCTTTGATTGGAACACCCCCTTTTATGGAGTGAAATGTTGTTTGAGTCTAGAATAATAAATAAAGCCAATTAAGAGCATTACATTGGCTGAGGCTGTAGCTTAGTTGGGGAAGGCCTGGGTTCTCTGGAATCTGAGCTGGTCTGCGTGCTAGCATCAAACATGGATCCGAGTTCTGACAGCGTCACCTCAGAGCTGCTCAGGATTTGCCCTCTCATGTGAAAAGCACCTGGCCACTCTGAGCAGGTGAGATCTGAGAAGCCTCATTTTCTAGGCCCCCGTTTCTGTCTCGTTGCTGTCTTAATTCATAACCACCAAGCTGCTTTTCAGTGAATAAGATGTAAAAATGCACCAGTTTCCTATTCTACAAACAAAGATTTTTCTTTTTAATAATTGCCACACTTTTACTATTTCAAATTTGTACATGGGTAGGAGCATGCAGTTTCTAAAGGCAGTCTGGGGATGACTCCAGGCCCTTACAAAGGGCACCTTGAACTGGGATACTTGGAGTCTATAGCGCCTACTAGTGCTCAGGAGTCTTCGTTAGGCAGTGGGATCCTTAGGAAGTTATTATCAGCATGCACTCTGTCTTTTGAGATGCTCATGGAGGATCAAGGGGGAGTTGCAGACAATCCCTGTACTCTGGCTACAGTCTGAAGTGAGGGGAGAGGCAGCTATTTGAGTAGCTGATTCCTATAGGCATACAAGCTTTGTCTAGCCTATGTTCTCCTCTATTTTGTGACCTGAGTTCCAGTGTCGACTGAAGCAATGTCTGGGAGAATATGTCATGTGGGAGAACAGTGGTAGTGGTGTGACCAGCACGAGGATCTAGCCTTCCAGACAAATGTCTATGCCCCACCAGGGACCGATAAATGGAAAGGCTCCATTTTCAAAGAGGGAAAGTTAAGACACATAGGAAACATGTGACAACCGCTCAAGGCCACTTTGTGATTCAGTGCGTGAACAAGACGAAGAGTTTCCATAGGGACCTGGGTAGTTTGAGCCAATGGCAGAACTTTCTTCCCTAGTTTTTATACCCCACCCTACCCAGCTCTGAGTTCCTCGGTCTACCTGCAGGAGAGCAAAGGACCTTGGCTGGGGAAATGTTCACTCTTACCACATTCCCCTGCCTCAGGCAATCCTGTTATCTCCTGCAAGTGTGATTTAGTAGTATATGACTGTAAGATATGATAATCTAAACTTTCTATGACTATGGGGATTCCTGGGTGAAAATGCTCTTCAGAATTGTCTCTGCTGAAGTGATAGGAATAACTCAGAGACAAAAGATATGTGGATGAATAGTGAAAAAATATATTAAAGGTCTGCTCACTCATTAAGAGAGCCCTCAAAGACCTGGCAGCGGCCAAAACCGTCCTTGTAAGCTGCTCTCACCTGCTTTCTGATTTGTGCCTACTCACAAATACACATTTTGCTATTGGTGCTTCCTGCTGTAAGTTCAGTTTTCAGTTACAGATTTACTGACCAACTGCTGTTTGCTGGGAGGGTACAAGAGCTTCATTAGCTTTCAGGAGAAGGAAGGGCAGCAGTTCAGATAAATTCCACTGCTCTTTTCCTTAAGACAGTCTGGCAATGTGAACAAAACAGAAAGGTGGGTCCATTTTGAACAAACCTTCTGGTTAAAAGGTTTCATAAATTAAACAAGCAAAAACAAACAAACAAGCAAAATCACAGCCAGCCAGGCAGGCAGGCGGACAGACAGACAGACAGACAGACAGATGATTTCCAATAACACGGCATTGGCTGGGATTTATGAAGTTGAAGAGTTCAGACTTTGTCCAAGTCAGTGACTGATAACTGACAGCCAGCTCTTTTTCTCTTTCTCAATAGTGAATGGGACTCACTTTTAAGGGCCTCTATTTTATTGTTTAAAATTGGAACCGGCACAAATTCAAAGCAGGGTGAAAGGAAGTTTCCAAAACAATAGCACTGAGAGTCTCCCAGGGCCTTTTCAATGGTGGGAATTTAGTGCACCTGAGAGGCCAGACTCCAGTAATGGCAGCATGCCTGTGAGGATGGCGTGTTTGCAAACTAGACCCAGAGAGGCAGACTCCTTCCTGAGAATGAACAGTCACAGGGATTACTTTCTGTTTTGTTGAAAATGCATAGAACATTTTCCAGGGACTAAGGAACATTCAGGAGAAGTAAGCCCTGTTCATAAATGAAATAAGCCCTCAGCACAAAGCCTCAGGAATGACCCCTAAGTCTTTTCTCCACATTAGGTTTTGTTTTACATGCATTTCATACATTTGGTCTTCAGAGCAATATTTTGGGCGGGTATATGATCTTCAGAAGATTATTTTGTTTTACAGATAAAAACGAAGGAAGTTTCAGCCACCTGTCTAAGGTCATGGTCTAGGGAGTGGCAGAGTCAGGGTTTCAACTCTGACAATCTCATCTAGTGCCATGCTGTGAGCCCCTTGACAATCTTAGACAGGGGACTTGTATAGACTCAGGGATCTTAGGTCCTGGAGACCTAGTGTGAAGTGATGTGGGCTCCAAAGAAACCCTACTATGTTTCAGTTTTAAAGAAGAGCCACTGAATAATGAGGTGAGCAAGGCAAGTGCAAATTATTTTATACCTAGTGTGTGTGTGTGTGTGTGTGTGTGTGTGTGTGCGTGCCTATGTCTGGGACAACTTGTGGAAGCTGGGTTCTCGTTTTCCACCATGAGGATTCGGGAGTTAAATCCTATTTTGTCAGATTTGGCAGTGAGTGCCTTCAGTTACTGAGCCATTTCTATAATCTCAGTTCTATTATTTCTCTTCCCACTTGGCCTGTTTCTGAAAAGCCATGGGAGTGGCTTCCATGCAAATACCCATTTGTCTTCTAGGATTCTGTGGAGCTCCAGTCTTGATTTCTCTTTTTCATAAACGTTACTGCTGATTTCAGTTTTCATGTATCCCAAATATCAATACTAAGTTTTCCAGCCGCACCCAGACCCAGCTTTTCCTTTAACCTCTTTCAACTGTAATGTGTAATTTAGTCACCAAGACTCTACTGCCCAGGATAAACTTATACTTCTATCTTTCCTGAATTGTCCTTTACCTCCATTTCTAGCCCCAAGCAAACAAGCAATTGAGTCTCTGCTGTGTCTGGTTCTATTTATTTCTATACTAATGAACCAACTTTCTGAAGCCATATTTTGCATTACATTTCCAAGAAGATTTTCTACTTTTAGGTATTCATTTGGCTCTGCATAGTGATATTAGGTTAAAGATGGGCATTAACACCTTTGGCAATATTTATTATTATTCATATTGTTATAATATCAGTATTAATGTAATTATGTTCTAGAAAGTGTCCTATTTTGGAGACACATTTTTTGAAGACTCAGATACAAATCTTGATCTAAGTAAGTCCCAAGTGTTCAAATGATTACATGATGTCTACTTGCAGCCAACTAGAACCATATGGGAGCATTCAATGAGCCTCTATTTCCTATTAAATTAATTAAAAATTTAATGTAGAAACTAAGATCCTGCACAGTTTGGGACAACATCCTCCCTTTTCGCACTCTCCATGCCTGTATCTCCTGCCTTGCATTCTGTAGGGCCCTTTGACAGTTTTGATGCAAAGTTGTCTATCCTTCTGTCACTGCTTGACCCTTGCTGTTCCCTCTGCTTAGACGGCCCCAACACCGCACTCCTTGGTATCCCTGCTTCCGCCAAAGGGTCAGGACATATGCCCCTTCCCAAACTCCTGTCAAATTTGATCAGAGCAAGAGAGATTGAAAGATCTCACAGCCCAGTGATCTGAGTGGCAGAAAGTGCATCTGTAATAATTTAGCCAAGTTCTCAGGGGTTTATGCTTCAGTTCTAAGACCTCAAATCAGTTTTTCAGTCTTGGTACATGAATTATGCTATGTTTTTGTTTCCCAAGTTCCTCTTGGTGACTGCATGTGAATATGTGTGTGTATGTGTATGTATATATATATACATATATATATATATATATACTCTTAGTGTACTCATATATGTGTGTAAATATATTTATTTATTATAATCTATCTATCTATCTATCTATCTATCTATCTATCTATCTATCTATCTATCTATCTATCTATCTATCTATCTATCTAATATCGGTGTGCTCTTAACCCATTTGCGCCCTGAAAATTTACCATTATGTGTGAGACTCCAAGGTCCCAGAAGATTCCGTAGGCTTCAGTAGCCTACCTATCTCTTTGAAAACAGAAAACTTATGATCCATTCATTCAACAATTAGTAGGTGTTAATTGAAGCTCTTCTATGTGCCAAGTGCTGGCCACATAACACAGAGACTTTCTTGTTTGCATAATGGAGCAGGTGGTTAAATAAAAAGCAACAACTCTCCCAGCCTCCTTTGGAACTAGGCATGCACGTGGGGGCATAGGCATACATGCAGGCAAAACACTGATACACATAAAGCCTTTTACTTTTTTAAATTAAAAAGGAACATGATTTCAGTGAGCAGGGAAACCCATGAAGACATACAGACATTTCCAAGTCAATAGAGATACTACACTTATGCTCATAATCATAGGAGTCTGGGGGCTTAAGAGCTCTAGTCTGTCAAGTATAGATAGATGATATTTCTGAACATAGTGTTTTGTGAAATGTTTACTGCTGTAAAAAGTGACCCTGACTTGGAAGAACATCCTGAAATACCTTAGGAAGCCCAAGAGTTTTTGGTTATTTCCCCCAACTGAGGACAACTGAGGCCTTAGAGAATCTACGGTGACCGTGAGAATATACAATATGCTGTTTTCAATAATGAAGCAATTATGTGTTTATGTGGAACAATATTTTGGTTACTTAATTGTTCCATTTTTGGCTAACACATTTTAACAATTTTCAGATGTGTACCTGCTCGGGCAAGTGTTGTCAAGAGCACAGATATGTGCCCCAGCACAGCCTTGGGGAACACTTACAAAGTAAGCAGTGTACGCTCTCTGACCCAGCAACGCCACCCTGGAGAAACTTCAGCATGTGTACACGAAGAAGCTTATTCAAAACTATCTGCGAAAAGCACTAAGTCTGTAGCTGGCAATGTAGAGTAAATTGAGCACTGTGCTTGGGGAAGTGTGTCAACAAGGTGCTTAAATCTAGGAGGGATGTAGGAAGACAGCCAGAACTAGGAGTGGGAGGTGGAACTGAAGCTAGATGTCTGGTTTCTTGTTTCCCTTAGAAAATATTTGAAATAAATCGACCAACATAGTAAACTGTGATGGAGTAGGGTATGTAGGTCAAAGCTTATCACTAGTTTGTCATTTTTTATTTGCCTGTAAGAATAAGAAAAACAGGTCAAACTAATAAAATCTACCAGAGACTAGTTGAAGTTGAAAGAAAACACAGTCTAAGCTAATAGTGAAGCAGATATCAAAACAGAAAATGGAACAAAATCCCACAAATTCTTACTGCTTGGTTTGTTGTTCTCATAGGGGAAAAAAAATCTGGATTTGGGGTTTGACAACAAACAGCAACAATGATAATGTTAATGAGTAATAAGAAAATAATTAAGATGGTATGTTTGCAAAAACGATTCTTGCCCCGCATCCTGGAAGTGTAAAGTTTTCTTTTCCCCGTAGACAGATTTTATCTTGCCAGGGCCCATGTAGGAACTTGATTGTGTATTGTCTCTTACTTTCATTTATACTTTTCCCATACTTATCTTCCCAACTAAACTGAACCAGACTCTTGGTCAGGCAGCATTCAGTCTGGAAAATTTCCTGTCATTACCAGATTATTTTTCCAATAAATGCATTCAGAAGGGATAAATAACTCATCATGACTTTAATGCAACAGTTTTCATTGTATAACCTGAACATGTCTTCTGAACACAATGAAACCATGGACCTACTGAAAGTTTTGATTTTTCTGCAGGATTATTCTTTGTCCTATCCACAGGTATTCCCACGTGCAGAGCAACAGTGACAAAATATGCAAACCCCTCTGACCTTATATTTGCCAAGTGTGTAGCATGTACAACTCATCCTGACTTCTGGACAGGGCATGGTTCTTGGTCCCTCTTGGCACACTGAACAAGGGTCCCTTCAGCAGTGTCTGGGTCACTTCTCTTTCTCCTCCAGGAAACACGTCTTACCCTTCTCATTCTGACACTTGTGTTTTTCAAAGGCAGCACACAGAACTTTAATGTTCACCCTCAAGTATTCATTTAGTTCTCAACAATGGCAGGAAAAACAAGAGGATACAAGCTCTGTTCTCAGCAACATGGATGAAAGCCATCTTTATTTTTCTCTAATGCTGAATCTAGCTTTGAGCTTCTCTATTTCCAGCAACATAAAGCCAAGTGTTTGTAGTATGTTTTTAGTGGTTTTTTTTTTTTTTTCATTTTTCTTCCATTTTTTTTTTTGATGTGAGCTGGCATCACTCATGAAAAGATAAAGGCATCAATTAACTATACTACTGAACCTCGAGGATAAAAGCCATTGTTGGAAACAGGGGTTAGCATCAAGTATCTAGTAAAGGCCTGGAAACAAGTAAAGGCCTGGAAACAGACTGTTGCCAAGGAAAGCAGATGTCTGTCTCCTTTAAGGAGACCAAATTATGTGTATATTGGCTCTTGCTAATCTCCAGATTAATTCAACAATGATGGCATTGACTAATTGGAGTTTGTTTGCCCTCACTGTCATTGTCATTGTCACAATAAAAGTTTGAAATGTTTGATTCAACTTTTGGCAACCAAACAACAATCAAGCAGTTCGTGAGGGAGCCATCCTGTAAGAGAGAAGGATAATGTGGAGTCCAGGAGTGGAAAAGGGCCGGGGAGATGCTAGCTAACCTCTGCTGCAAAGGCAGACTGGCAGATGTGGTAGGAGAGGAATTCCCCTCCATCACAATGAGCAATGACGACTAACTCACAATCAGAGGATGCATGAGACAGTGATGAATTGTATAGCTCGGGCCTACAGGAAACAATCAGAATGGCCACTTTTCTTCCTACTGGAATCTACTAGCAAAATTGGAACAGAAAAAAAATTCCGCTTGTGGTTTGTGCACAGTTTTTCCTGTTTTTCGTGACGAAGTTATAAAAAAGAAAAAGTGCAGATGTGCAGATTCTCTTCTGTCGAGTGGCTCTGCTTCATCCATTTCATCACGGTGGCCTCATTGTTCCTTTTATGTTGTGGTGTTTTCAAACTTCTCTGCACATGCTCTCTCTCTCTCTCTCTCTCTCTCTCTCTCTCTCCCCCTCTCTCCCTCCTTTCCCCCCCTCCCTCCCACCCCCTCTCTCCCTCCCTTCCTCCCCCTCTCTCCCTCCTTCCCCCCCTCCCTCCCTCCCCCCTCTCTCCCTCCCTTCCTCCCCCTCTCTCCCTCCTTTCCCCCCATCTCTCTCCCTCCCTCCTTCACTCCCTTTCTCCCTCCTTCTCTTTCGTTCCCCTCCCTCCCTATTTGTTATTTTTCATGATTTAAGTTTTCCATAGCCCAACAGGTCATGAAAACAGAAGAAGGTCAGAAGTTCTGCTGAAAGCTCTTGAAGTGGAATCTGGTTTAATTAGCGTCAGGACTCCCTGACCAACCCCACCCCCGAGTAGTTAAAGAATGGGCATCCCAACAGTTAGGTTGGCCAAGTGAGCCATTTGAACTAAAGTAGGTCTTGTTGTTGCTTCTTTTCTTTGTCTCCATTCCGCTAGGAGAATCTTGCTTACCCATCTGCTTGACTCCAAGCCCTTTCCACGTTTAAAACAGAATAGCTTCATTCAGTCTCAGGAAGTCTTCAGAGATTCTTAGCTCCTGCTAAAAGTCAGGGGGGCGAGAAGGAAGTCCAAGATCCTAGCCTTTGCTTTACTGTCCAAGGCTGTGTCTACAAGATACCAATCACCTACATGTTTCCAGATTTTGGTTATTGGGCTGCTTGATGCCAAACATCTGGATAGTTGAAAACATCAGGGTGCTTGGCATTCAGCAGACAAAACATCTGGATGGCTGCTTGAGTTTTTCACTTTTTAACTGGATGTTTGGTGTCATGTAGACACAAGCTGAGGCTCTGACTTCATCCCTATAACAGCCCCCAGGCTGCCAGGCTGGCTCCAGATTCCCTTTATTGCAACTGACATTTTTACAAGAAAACTTTGTATTCTGCACGAGGCCTGTTGTGCTCCTGCTCAGAAACAGATTCGTTCAGAGAAAAAAAGGGAAAAAAGCAAAAAAAAAAAAAAAAAAAAAAGAAGAAGCAAAATAAAACAGCCCAACTGACCCTCAAAAGCTGCATGCTTGAGGAAGGGTTGGCAGGAGCTGGAGAATTTCAGAACCACTACTCGATCTGTGAGCACAATTACTATACTACCTGAGCAAGAAGGGGTGACCCAAGAGAGAAGGACTCCAGACCCATTCTAACAACCTTCAATGTGAGTCACATTTCAGCATAGATGGTTGCCGCCAGACTGTCAAAGGTGACTGGATGCAGCTGAATGACACATTCCAGAAGAGAAACCAGATTCCCTAAATGAGACGAGAGGAAACACACCTCACCCTAGAGCTTCTAAATAAGACCGAACAACTAAGATGGTCGATTTTGCCTAATTCAAGCAAGAGTTTCATAATCAAATGAAGTCTTATGGCTCACAGCACCTTGGCACAGTGGTTCTAAAGATGAGAGTAAATTATCAACAGCTATTTACTGACCACCTTCTGTGTAGCTGGCATGGACTGTCTGGCTTCATGTTCCTTCTCATCCCTGCTCTTGCCAGACACACCTATTAGCCTCAAATGAGCTCACAGCTGCCTGCTGTCTGTGAGCAGCTCTACTTGAAGGCATGGAAGGCCCCCCCAGCCTTCAAAAGTTCTTGGAACACGTTCAAACCATACTCTCTCCTCTAAGTCTTCCATGCCCGGCATAAAACATCCTTTGCCTGGATCTTGCTCCTTGACTCTTCACTCCTTGGCTTGCATTTTCAGTCTCCACCAGAGTCTATCATCATTTGCTTGCTCATTTTGGAGACTAGATTCTTAATCTTTGGGCTCAGACCTCACCAACCCTGGATGATGCTTATTAGCTATTGGGATTACAGAATCTGCTTCTTCCTTCCTTCCTCTAATAGCAGCGACTTGCTGAGTGCAGGCAGGAACTAGCAAAATTTAACCTTTTGGTTAAATTGATAAATTTGGAATAACCGAGTAGTTTGCCCATCCTCACAAGAGAGAGGCGAACACAGAGTCAGAATCAGCCTGGGATTTATTCGGAGTTTAGCTTAGCTTCGTATTGCCTCAGTGTGTCCTCTAGACTTGAACTCTTGCTTGTTTCATTCACAGGACATCTCCATCTAAAACACTTTGAGTTGTCTTTACTGGACTACCTCTGTTTGACCCCATGCCTGGTATTAATTACTCTTTCATTTATTAAGTAACATGTCTTGAGAGGCACTGTGCTTTGTTCTGAGAATAAAATGGAAAAGAAATAGAACCCAGGTTCTCCCTTCACTGGAAGATTGGCTCAATGCCTACTAGAAGAAATGGACATGGAAAAAAGGCAATTTTGACAGTGTAATAAGTTCAATAACACGAGGTCTTACTGGCTAAGCTCGCTCTCCTGAGCCCTTTGGTCTTTATGGCTGTTGCTCATGTAGTCTCCGCTTTGTTGTTCCTATTTAACTTGAGTCCTCCCTGGGAGGTTACATCATCACCCTGAACTAAAGGCATATAGGAAGAGAGGGCCAATAGGCTCTGGGGACAATGTACAATAGAGTTCTACCTCCAGAGACCTGGAACTCAGAAGCTCAGTTTATTACTCTGGAGCCCTGGGCTTCCTTCAAAGCCTAGGAAGGAAGAACTCTAGGGTTCAACCAATGAGTTAGTTGTTTCCATGACATTTTTGAGCGTAGTTCACAGGGATTCTGAGGGTTTGATGAATAGGCTTAGTTCCTAAGTTCTATTCCTCACTGTTTTCTACCTGTTGTAATGTGTGTCCCAGAGCTCCTGCAGAGTAGTGTTTTATTGCATGCATTCTGATGTTATCCATGGGCTACTAGGACTGTGGCATGGATTGTACTATTCAACACCCTGCATGGGGTATCCTTATTCTTCAAATTACCTACATCTCATGTGAAGTGGGTTTTTGGTTTGTTTGTTTTTCCATTTTTATTTGTTTACAGGGTCTACTTGGTCAAGTGTAGCTTTGAATTCAGTATCTTTTCCAGGCTGTCCTGGAGCAAATGGAGACTCTCTTGCCTTGGCCTCCTCTGAGGAGGTGCTAGATCAGAGGAATGAGCTTCTGCATCAAGCTTTCCCATGTGCACTTGCTGCAAATGGATTTACACAGAGCTGGGAACACAAACATCTCCAGTTGGCATAGTTCCCTCCAGAAATATTTCCTCTTAAGGATGGTAAGGATGAATCCCATTCTTAGTTTAAAGACTTACAAATGTGGCTGTGTTCTTCAAACTTACCAGGCAACTTCACATCCATTTATATTTGACAGTGGCTTCTTAAATTTTCCCTTCAGAGTCGTCTGACAGAAAGAGCCATCTTTCCCATGGAATCCATGATGATGTACCCCAAGAATCTTTCGAGTTTCTTCTGGCAATAGCTCCAGTTTGCATAGCTCCAGAGTCCGTGAAACTGTCTTTGTGTCCTGCTGAACTTCTTGCTCAAAGACTAGAGTCCTCTGCATGAGTATTCTTTCTCTGGAAAATGGGTTCTAAACCATGGTGGTAATGGGTTTAATCACTCTGCAGAATTTTAAGGAGACAAAGTCCATCAAGGGTTATTTGCTATGAGGTATACACAACCACTTCCAGGGCTCACTGACTGGAAGGCAGAACTCTCTCTTCCCTCACGGATTTTTATTTTCAGCCATATCATTTTATCTTATGCTCACTTTATTTGTCATCTTTCCTGAGGTATTTATTCTTTTTTTTTATAATACCATTCTTTTTTTAATTAGATATTTGCTTTATTTACATTTCAAATAGTATCCCCTTTCCGAGTTACCCCTTTGAAAATCCCCTATACCATCCCCCTTCCCCTGCTTATTCTCCCCCCATCTACCCGATTTCCTGACTTGCATTCCCTATTTTGGGGAATGAAGCCTTCACGGCACCAATGGTCTCTCCTCTCATTGATGTCTGAAATGGTCATCTTCTGCTACATATGTAGCTGGAGCCATGGGTTCCTCCACGTGTACTCTTTGGTTGGTGGTTTAGTCCCTGGGAGCTCTAGGGGTACTGGATGGTACATATTATTGTTCCTACTGCAAACCTCTTCAGCTCCTTGGGTCCTTTCTCTAGCTGCTCCATTGGGGACCCTATTCTCATTCCATTCGTTGGCTGTGAGCCATGGGTATTTTGATCCACTTTCCAATAAGGATCAAAGTATTCAACTTTGGTCTTCCTTCATCTTGAGCTTCATGTGGTCTGTGAGTTGTATCTTGGGTATTCCTAGCTTTTGGGCTAATATCCACTTATCAGCGAGTGCATAACGTTTGTGTTCTTTGGTGATTGGGTTACCTCACTCAGGATGATAGTTCCTAGCTCCATCCATTTGCCTAAGAATTTCATGAATTCGTTGTTTTTAATAGCTGAGTAGTACTCCATTGTGTAAATGTATCACATTTTCCGTATCCATTCCTCTGTTGAGGGCTATCTGGATTCTTTCCAGGTTCTGACTATTATAAATGAGGCTTCTATGAACATAGTGGAGCATGTGTCCTTATTACATGTTGGAGCATCTTCTGAGTATATGCCCAAGAGTGGTATAGCTGGGTCCTCAGGTAGTGCTATGTCCAATATTTTGAGGAATTGCCAAACTGATTTCCAGAGTGGTTTTGCCAGTTTGCAATTCCACCAGCAATGGAGGAGTGTTCCTCTTTCTACACATCCTCTCGAGCATTTGCTGTCCCCTGAGTGTTTGATCTTAGCCATTCTGACTGATGTGAGGTGGAATCTTAGGGTTGTTTTGATTTGCATTTCACTGATGATTAAGGATGTTGAACATTTCTTTAGGTGTTTCTCAGGCATCTGGTATTCCTAAGTTGAGAATTCTTTGTTTAGCTCTATACCCTATTTTTAATAGGTTCTCTGGAGTTTAACTTCTTGTGCTCTTTGTATATATTGGATATTAGCCCTCTATTGGATGTAGGATTGGTAAAGATCTTTTCCCAATCTGTTGGTTTCCATTTTGTCCTGTTGACAGTGTCCTTTGCCTTATAGAAGCTTTGCAATTTTCTGAGGTCCCATTTGTCAATTCTTGATCTTAGAGCATAAGCTCTTGGTGTTCTGTTCAGGAAATTTTCCCCTGTGCCCATGTGCTCCAGGTTGTTCCCCACTTTCTCTTCTATTAGATTCAATGTATCTGGTTTTATGTGGAGGTCCTTTATTCACTTGGACTTGAGCTTTGTACAGGGAGATAAGAATGGATCAATTTGCATCCTTCTACATATTGACTGCCAGTTGACCCAGCACCATTTGTTGAAAATGCTGTTCCCCGCCCCCCCACTGGATGGTTTTAGCTCCCTTGTCAAAGATCAAGTGACCATAGGTGTGTGGGTTCATTTCTGGGTCTTCAATTCTATTCCATTGATCTTTCTGCCTGTCTCTGTACCAATACCTTACGGTTTTTTGTTTGTTTTTTTTTTTTAATCACTATTGCAATATAGTAGAGTATGAGGTCAGGGATGGTGATTCCACCAGATGTTCTTTCATTGTTGAGAATAGATTTTGTTATCCAGGTCTTTTTGTTATTCCAGATGAATTTGGAAATTGCTCTTTCTAACTCTATGAAGAATTGAGTTGGAATTTTGATGGGGATTGCATTGAATCTGTAGATTGCTTTAGGCAAGATGGCCATTTTTACTACATTAACCCTGCCAATCCATGAGCATGGGAGATCTTTCCATCTTCTGAGATCTTCTTCAATTTCTTTCTCAGAGAGTTGAAGTTCTTGTCATACAGATCTTTCACTTGCTTGGTTAGAGTCACAACAAAGTATTTTATATTATTTGTGACTATTGTGAAGGGTGTCATTTCCATAATTTCTTTCTTAGCCTCTTTATCCTTTGAGTATAGGAAGGCTACTGATTTGTTTGAGTTAATTTTTTTTATTTCCTACATTTTTTTAATTTACATTTCCAATGATTTCCCCTTTCCCGTTTCCTCCCTCCCCGAAAGTCCCATAAGCCTCCTTCCCTCCCTCTGTTCCCCATTCAACCCCCTCTTGCTTCTCTGTCCTTGCATTCCCCTACATCCAGTCTTTCCAGGACCAGGGGTCTCTCCTTCCATCTTCTTGGAAATCTATTGATATGCGAATTGTGTCTAGGGTATTCCGAGATTCTGGGTTAATATCCCCTTATCAGTGACTGCATACCATGTGTGTTCTTTTGTGATTGGGTTACCTCACTAAGGAAGATATTTTCCAGTTCTGACCATTTGCCTAAGAATTTCGTGAATTCATTGTTTTTAATTCTCAGCCGTTAGATATTCTTCAGGTGAGAACACTTTGTTTAGCTCTGTACCCCATTTTTTAATAGGGTTACTTGCCTCTCTGGAGTTTAACTTCTTGAGTTCTTTGTATATATTGGATATTAGCCCTCTGTTGGATGTAAGGTTGGTAAAGATCATTTCCCAGTTAGTTGGTTGCCGCTTTTTCCTTTTGACAGTGTCTTTTGCCTTGCAAAAACTTTGTAATTTAATGAGGTCCCATTTGTCTATTCTTGATCTTAGAGCATAAGCTATTGGAGTTCTGTTCAGGAAATTCTCCCCTGTGGCCATATGTTCAAGGTTCTTCCCTAGTTTCCCTTCTATTAGTTTCAGTGTGTCTGGTTTTATGTGGAGATCTTTGATCCACTTAGAATTGAGCTTAGTGCAGGGAGAGAAGAATGGGTCAATTTGCATTCTTCTGCATGTTGACCTCCAGCTGAGCCAGCACCATTTGTTGAAAAGGCTATCTTTTTTCCACTGGATGGTTTTAGCTCCTTTGTCAAAGATCAAGTGACCATAGGAGTGTGGATTCATTTCTGTGTCTTCAATTCTGTTCCATTGATCTACATGTCTGTCACTGTACCAATACCATGCGGTTTTTAACACTATTGCTCTGGAGTACAGCTTGAGGTCCGGGATACTGATTCCCCCAGAGGTTCTTTTACTCTTGAGAATAGTTTTAGCTATTCTGGGTCAGAGTAGTATTCCATTGTGTATCTTCTGAATCCATTCCTCTGTTGAGGGACATCTGGGTTCTTTCCAGCTTCTGGCTATTATAAATAAGGCTGCTATGAACATAGTGGAGCATGTGTCCTTATTGCATGCAGGGGAAGCCTCTGGGTATATGCCCAGGAGTGGTATAGCAGGATCCTCTGGGAGTATCATATCCAGTTTTCTGAGGAACCGCCAGACTGCTTTCCAGAGTGGTTGTACCAGCTTGCAATCCCACCAGCAGTGGAGGAGTGTTCCTCTTTCTCCACATCCTTGCCAACAACTGCTGTCTTCTGTGTTTTTGATCTTAGCCAGTCTGACTGGTGTGAGATGGAATCTCAGGGTTGTTTTGATTTGCATTTCCCTAATGACTAAGGATGTTGAACATCTCTTTAGGTGCTTCTCAGCCATTAGATATTCTTCAGGTGAGAACTCTTTGTTTAGCTCTGTACCCCATTTTTTAATAGGTTACTTGGCTCTCTGGAGTCTAACTTCTTTTTTTTTTAATTTTACTTTTGTAACTTTTATTAACATATAGTCATCAAGGGTCATCATACTTAAAAATCTCATGAAACAAATTTCTAAGGCAAATTTCTAGTCTATTTATACCACAACATTCCTGTAACCCTAGCCACTTTACAAAGGAAAATTTGCTTTTAAACTGCTAGCTTATATTTAAAAGAGGCTCTATTAACTCTAAAATTTCATCTATTTATATATCTTAGGTAACCATATATATCATAATTGTTACATCTGCTAAGATCCACAATCCCTAAAACAAGAAAGGGTTTTTTAAATAGGATGGACTCTGACAACAGCCTTGGGTGGAGGAGAGGACTTTAACAGTGGCATATACAAAGATAACATGAGACCAAAGTACCAGATTCTACCAAAGCCTATCAAAAGCATCCCAACACTTACTAGTTCCAGGTATCACAAGACACATTTTCAAGGCAGAAAAGAACAAACAGGTACTCTATAGTGTCAATGCAATTCAATGTACTCTTTAACCATTAAATATTAGTATATTTCATTTAAATCTACTTTAATAAATTACACATGGAAAATGTATGTGTATGTTCTGTGTGATTTTTAAATATTTAGAACATCTTTGAGGGGCTGAGATGGCTCAATGGTTGAAAATGCTTCTCAGAGATCTGATTCCCAAAACCCACATAAAATAATAGGTGAGGCTTTAATTCCAACCTTGGAAAAGCAGAGGCAGGGGATCTATGCCACAATTGTGAGCTCTGGGTTTCATTTAAAAACCTTGTATCACACTATAAAGTGAAAGAACAATTAAGGGCGATTACAGATACCAACCTAAGTAAGGCCTCTTGCATGTACCTAACACACACACACACACACACACACACACACACACACACGAAGAATAAAGAAACCTCGGTGATTAAACTAGCTCATTTAAAATGAGCCCATTTATGCTGGACATGGTGATGTACACCTGAACCAGTACTTGGGAGGCTGAGAAAGAAGTAATTCTGAAGACATCATATATTAGACAGTGGTACCCTGTTTTAAACTACAACAGTGATAATATTTAGACAAACTATCTAGAGCTTAATTAATGACTGACTAAAAAAACATTAACTTTTAAACAGCTTAATCAAAACATGCCAAGTATGTTTCAAGAAACCTATCCTTGCTATAAAAGTAACCAAAATAATCCAGTCTACTAGTAATACTTTTCCTTTACTTTATCCTTATAGGCAAAGTTTGAACATCTAATTTTTTTATTTTGGCAATCAAACTTTGTCAATTTGATAAAAGAATAAAAATGAACCTTCAACTTCAGACACATATTTGTTAAAGTGAACATGGAGTGGAATGATAAAATTAACTTTCGTTGGTCTTAGAAGAGGGACCAATGAGATGGCTCTGCAGTGAAGGCACTTGTTGACACACATGGTACATGGTGATCAGAGTTTGACAAGAACACACATAAAAGTGAAGGCGAGAACCAAGTTCAAAAATAACCTCTGACCTTCACACAATACATACAAGTATGTGTGCGCGCACACACGCACAATAACAAAAACTCTTAAAGATATGGGAGGAAATGTCTTCAATTTGGTCAATTGAACTAAAAGCTTCACAAAAATAAAAAATAAAAATGGCACAAGAAAATAAAAACTGAGTACTTGAATAATTTGCAGTCTATAACTATAAAAACTACTAAGATGCAAAGACTTTTTTGAATACTACCTATGATGAAATAAAATTTGAAATGTAGTGAGATACCTCTTTGTGCAAAGAAATTAAACTGAGCATGTAAGATGTCAAAACAAACGTAAGTTCCAAACATAAGCATATAAAATAGAATTTCAATGAAAATCTTTGATATTCTCTCAATATTTCTTATTTTGTTTTAAATGCAGTCTTATGTGCCAGCCAAGGCTGGCCAGGAACTTGCAATCTTCCTGCCTCTGCCATTACCATGCCTAGCTTAATAACCACCAATTTTGCTACCTTGATATGGCTACTATAGCATATATCAATGTAACAGAAATAGCACAGTCTCTGAAGACACATTCCATATTTTATTTACATTAAGACTAACTTTCATCTCAAAATCACATATCCATACACCTGTCCTTTTTGTTGACTTCACTTAAAACTTCTAAGCATGTTTTATTAAACAAAGACTGTAAACAAATTATCATGTCTGTTACATGTAACAAACGAGTACAGCTTTTAACAGAAATTCAAAATCCCAAACATCTTTTTATTATAAATACAGGTATCAAAACAATCCTGAACCTATTTTTGATACGAATAGTAGTCAGCACCCACACCGCTTCAAGAATTAACACAATTGGTGACTATTCATTATATCTGCTACTTTAAACAATTCCAACTGCAGCTTTAAATATGATGGATAAAGCATGCCATTCCTGTTCTTCCTTCTTAAGATCTTACTTTTCAGAAAAAAACAAAGGTTTCCATGGCCATCTGGTACTCTTTTGCCATGCTTCTGTCTTGAAAACCTGAATTCCATTTTGAGTACTTCAGGTTCATGTTTAAATGACAGTGCTTTAAGAAGAGAAAGAAAAATTGTGCTGCACTTCTCTTGTTACCTGAAAACATAATAGGTGTACATATATTAAATATATTCTTACAACTGTCCAGGTCATGTTTACCAACTGCAATTCTTTTACTTAATGTGTGGGTATTTTGCATGGTGATATTTAATCAAGACATTAACATGAGTAGAAGGTTGTTGATTTAAGACAAGTTTGAGATCCACTAAAATTAGTTGCTGTATGTCTGTCCTTCTGGTGGCTGTGGAAGCTTCATATTTTCTTTGGACATCATAAGACATCTTAGCTCTTGAAGTACAACTTTAATGCTATAGGAATTTTACCATTTTGCTAATACTGGTATGCTCCGTGCATCCACCATTCCACTGGAATTATTGATTCCATTCATATTAATTTTTGTTACAAATCTAACTGATGGAGGAGCTTCTGGGTATTTAGATCCACATTCTACTTTCAGGCTATATATTCTGTTTTCATAGTTTGTCCTTGGTGGCCCAATAATCATGCCTGTCCACCTTGTAAGTGTCATGTCTTCGTCATCTTCAAGGCCCCAGCTAACAGTACCATCACCTACTCCTTTTTGTCCTTCTTCAAGTTCTTCCAACAAGCGAAAATTCCGAGGAACTTTAACTCCTGTGGAGACCGCCATCTTCTCCTGCTACCAGGGAGTCTAACTTCTTGAGTTCTTTGTATATATTGGATATTAGCCCTCTGTCAGATGTAGGGTTGGTAAAGATCATTTCCCAGTTTGTTGATTGCCGCTTTGTCCTTTTGACAGTGTTCTTTGCCTTACAGAAACTTTGTAATTTTATGAGGTCCCATTTGTCTATTCTTGTTCTTAGAGCATAAGCTATTGGAATTCTGTTCAGGAAATTCTCCCCTGTGCCCATATGTTCAAGGTTCTTCCCTAGTTTCCTTTCTATTAGTTTCAGTGTGTCTGGTTTTATGTGGAGGTCCTTGATCCACTTGGAATTGAGCTCAGTGCAAGGAGATAAGAATGGGTCAATTTGCATTCTTCTGCATGTTGACCTCCAGTTGAACCAGCACCATTTGTTGAAAAGGCTATCTTTTTTCCACTGGATGGTTTTAGCTCCTTTGTCAAAGATCAAGTGACCATAGGAGTGTGGATTCATTTCTGGGTCTTCAATTCTGTTCCATTGATCTACATGCCTGTCACTGTACCAATACCCTGCAGTTTTTAACACTATTGCTCTGTAGTACAGCTTGAGGTCCGGGATACTGATTCCCCCAGAAGTTCTTTTACTCTTGAGAATAGTTTTTAACTATCCTGGGTTTTCTGTTATTCCAGATGAATTTTTGAATTGCTCTTTCTAACTCTATGAAGAATTGAGTTAGGATTTTGATGGGGATTGCATTGAATCTGTATATTGCTTTTGGCAAGATGGTCATTTTGACTATATTAATCCTGCCAATCCATGAGCATGGCAGATTTTTCCATCTTCTGAGGTCTTCTTCAATTTCTTTCTTCAGAGACTTGAAGTTCTTGTCATATAGATCTTTCACTTGGTTAGAGTAGACAAGGCTGCCCTCTCCATATCTTTTCAATATAGCACTTGAAGTTCTAACTAGAGCAATTAGACAACAAAAGGAGGTCAAAGGGATACAAATTGGAAAGGAAGAAGTCAAACTATCACTATTTGCAAGCGATATGATAGTATACTTAAGCCACCCAAAGAACTCCACCAGAGAACTCCTACAGCTGATAAACAACTTCAACAAAGTTTGCCGGATATAAAATCAACTCAAGCAAGTCAGTAGCCTTCCTATACTCAAAGGATAAGCAGGCTGAGAAAGAAATAAGAGAAATGAAACCCTTCATGATAGCCGCAAACAATATAAAGTATCTTGGTGTTTGAGTTAATTTTATATTGAGCCACTTTGCTAAAGTTGTTTATCCAGTTTAAGAATTCTCTGGTAGAGTTTTTGGGGTCACTAAAGTATACTATCATATCACCTGCAAATGGTGATACTTTGACTTCTTACTTTCCAATTTTAATCCCTTTGACCTCCTCTTGTTTTCTAACTTCTCTGGCTAGGACTTCGAGTTCTACATTGAACAGGTAAGGAAAGAGTGGGCAGCCTTGTCTAGTCCCTGATTTCAGTGGGATTGCTTCAAGTTTCTCTCCATTTAGTTTGATGTTGGATACTGGTTTGCTGTATATTGCTTTTACTATGTTTAGGTATGGGCCTTGAATTCCTGATCTTTCCAAGGCTTTTATCATGAAGAGGTGTTTTGTCAGATAAGAAGATTTTGTCAAATACTTTCTCAGCATCTAATGAAATGATCATGAGGTTTTTGTTCTTTGAGTTTGCTTATATAGTGGATTACATTGATGGATTTCCATATATTGAACCATTCCTGCATCCCTGGGATGAAGCCTACTTAATCACGGTGAATGATCGTTTTGATATGTTCTTATATTCAGTTTGCAATGATTTTATTGAGTATTTTTGCATCGATATTCATAAGGGAAATTGGTCTAAAGTTCTCTTTGTTGGGTCTTTGTGTGGTTTAGGTATCAGAGTAACAGTGGCTTCATAAAACGAATTGGGTAGTATTCCATCTGTTTCTATTTTGTGGAATAGTTTGGAGTGTATTGGTATTAGGTCTTCTTTGAAGGTCTGATAGAACTTTGCATTGAACCCACGTGGTCCTGGCCTTGTTTTGGTTGGGAGACTATTAATGACTGTTTCTATTTCTTTAGAGTTTATGGGATTGTTTAGATCATTTATCTGATCCTGATTTAACTTTGGAGTATCTGTCTAGAAAATTGTCCATTTCCTATAGATTTTCTCCTTTTGTTGAGTATAGGCTTTTGTAGTAGGATCTGATGATTTTTTTCTTTTTTGGATTTCCTCAGTACCTGTTGTTATGTCTCCCTTTTCATTTCTGATTTTGGTGACTTGGATACTGTCCCTGTGCCCTCTGGTTAGTTTGGCTAAGTGTTTATCTATCTTGTTTTTTTTTCAAAGAACCAGCTCCAGGTTTTATTGATTCTTTGTATAGTTCCTTTTGTTTCTACTTGGTTGATTTCAGCCCTGAGTTTGATTATTTCCTGCTGTCTACTCCTCTTGGCTGTATTTGCTTCTTTTTGTTCTAGAGCCTTCAGCTGTGCTGTTAAGCTGTTAGTGTATTCTCTTTCCAGTTTCTTTTTGGGGGCACTCAGAGCTATGAGTTTTCCGCTTAGCACTGCTTTCATTGTGTCCCATAAGTTTGTGTATGTTGTGCTTTCATTTTCATTAAATTCTAAAAAGTCTTTAATTTCTTTATTTCTTCCTTGACCAAGTTACTGTTCAGTAGAATGTTGTTCCATTCCCATGTGTATGTGGGCTTTCTGTTGTTTTGGTTGTTATTAAAGATCAGCCTTAGTCCATGGTGATCTGATAGGGTGCATGGAATTATTTCAATCTTCTTATATCTGCTGAGGTCTGTTTTGTGACCGAGTAGATGGTCAGTTTTGGAAAGGGTACCGTGAGGTGCTAAGAAGGTATATTCTTTTGTTTTGGGATAGAATGTTCTATAAATATCTGTTATATAATATTTGGTTCATAACTTCTGTTAGTTTCACTGTTTCTCTATTTAGTTTGTGTTTCCCTGATCTGTCCATTGATGAGCGTGGGGTGTTGAAGTCTCCCACTATTAATTGTGTGGGGTGCAATGTGTGCTTTGAACTTTAGTAAAGTTTCTTTTATGAATGTGGGTGGCCTTGTATTTGGAGAATATATGTTCAGAATTGAGTGTTCATCTTGGTAGAGTTTTCCTTTGATGAGTATGAAGTGTCCTTCCTTATCTTTTTTGATTACTTTGTTAAAAGTCAATTTTATTCAATATTAGGATGGCTACACCAGCTTGTTTCTTGGAACCATTTGCTAGGAAAATTATTTTCCAGCCTTTTACTCTGAGGTAGAGTCTGTCTTTGTGCCTGTGGTGAGCTTCCTGTATGCAGCAAAATGTTGGGACCTGCTTATGTATCCAGTCTGTTAGTCTATGTTTTTTGTTATTGGAGAATTGAGTCTATTGATATTAAGAGATATTAAGGAGAAGTGATTGTTGTTTCCTGTTATTTTTGTTATTAGAGGTGGAGTTATGTTTGAGTGGCTCTCTTCTTTTTGGTTTGTTAAAAGAAGATCAATTTCTTTCTTTTTCTAGTGTGTAGTTTCCCTCCTTTTGTTGGTGTTTTCCATTCATTATCCTTTGAAGGGCTCAATTTGTGGAAAGATATTGTGTAAATTTGTTTTTGTCATGGAATACCTTGGTTTCTCCATCTATGGTATTTGAGAGATTTGCTGGGTATAGTAGCCTGGGTTGGCATTTGTGTTCCTTTAGGGTCTGTAAGACATCTGCCCAGGGTCTTCTGACTTTCATAGTCTCTGGTCAGATGTCTGGTGTAATTCTGTTAGGTCTACCTTTATATGTTACTTGACCCTTTTCCCTTACTGCTTTTAATATTCTTTCTTTGTTTAGTGCACTTGGCATTTTAATTATTATGTGACAGGAGGAATTTCTTTTTTGGGCCAATCTATTTGGAGTTCTGTAGGCTTCTTTTTTGTTCATGGGCATCTCTTTCTTTAGGTTAGGGCAGTTTTCTTCTACAATTTTGTCGAAGACATTTACTGGCCCTTTAAGTTGGGAATCTTCACTCTCTTCTATACCTATAATCCTTAGGTTTGGTCTTCTCATTTTGTCCTAGATTTTCTGGATGTTTTGGGGTAGGAGCTTTCTGCATCTTGCATTTTCTTTGACTTTTGTGTCAATGCTTTCTATGGTATCTTCTGTATCTGAGATTCTCTCTTCTATCTCTGATATTCTGTTGTTGATTCTTGCATCCATGACTCCTGACTTCTTTCCTAGGTTTTCTACGTCCAGAGTTGTTTTCCTTTATGATTTCTTTATTGTTTCTACATCCATTTTTAGATCCTGGATGGTTTTGCTCAATTCCTTCACCTGTTTTGTTGTGTTTTCCTGTAGTTCTTTAAGGGCTTCTCCCCCTTTACTTGTATTCTCCTGTATTTTGTTAAGGCAGTTATTTATGTCCTTCTTGAAGCCTTCTATCAGCATCATGAGCTGTGATTGTAAATCCAAATCTTGATTTTCTGGTGTGTTGGGGTATCCAGAACTTGCTGTTGTGGGAGAATTGGGTTGGGATGGTGCCATGTTGCTTTAATTTCTGTTAGTAATGTTCCTACATTTGCCTTTTGCCATCTGGTTATCTCTGTTGTTAGTTGGTCCTGCTGTCTCTAGATGGTGCTTGTCCCTTCTGTGGGCCTGCAAGCCTGTCTCAGCACCCCTGGGTGACCGGCTTTCCCCTGGCACAGAGTGCTGTGGCTCTGCCCAGCTCCTGGGTGCAGGTGGGGCCCTGGTGGACCGAGTCCCAAGTGATCTTACACTCGGGTGTTCTCTGTGTTCCTGGCTGTAACAGCCCACTTAGTTGTAGGAATGAAGATGGTGGCCTCACCTCTAACCGCAGGACTCCCTGCAGAGCAGATGTCCCCTGGCAGGATAGTTGCACAGATGGCTGTGGTGTTGCCCATTTCTTGGCTGCAGGAGGAGCCCAGATGACCCTGTCCCAGCTGTTCTGGCCCTCTTGTGTTCTCTGTGCTCCTCAAGGTATTTATTCTTAGTTTCATGTTTTCCGTGTGTCAGCTCACTCAGCCAGGTTTTACTGGAGCATCTAGTCTCTCTCTTTCACCTGTCACTCTTCAAATTGTAGTACATTTGGATTCCTTTTTAAAAACAACCTCTGAGCCAGGCGTGGTGTTGCATACATATAATCTCAGTGCTCTGGTGGCTGAGGCAGGAGAATCATGACTTCGAAGCCAGTAAAGGTCATATAAAAAGAACTTCTGTTAAGAAGGAAAACAAAACCAAAGCCTAAAAGAAACCAGAAAGAAAGAAAGAAAGAAAGAAAGGAAAGAAGGAAGGAAAAAAGAAGGAAAGAAAGAGGCCTAAAGCCTTCAAACTGAGGTAGAAGTTAATTCCAATGGAGATGTAATGCTGGTCACGCAGGCCCATGACTCTGGGGCAGCGTGGAGGACCCTGAGCTCCTTCTGTGCAAGCAGGCCTGGGTGAGACTGTGAGGATACAAAGGAAGAAAGGGAGGCCTGCCTGATCTTCATAGAGATAGTGTATTATTGTAGTTATTTAATCATAGAAAAAGTCAATTTTGTTCTTCACTAAGGACTTTAAGTGACCAAAAGTTAATTATCTGTCTTTGTCTATACATTCTTCTGCTATAATAAAATGGCATACACTGGGTAGTGTATAAAGAAACTAATTTTTTTTCAGTGCTTGGAAGAAGATAAGGATATGATAGGCAAAGTAGGGTTCCACCACTGTGTCCCTAGCCCAAGAAGGGAATTTTGTCTTATAATTCTGCATTCTGGTGTGTGTGTGTGTGTGTGTGTTTGTCTTCTTGTTCATAGCATGGTAGGGGGTATCATATGGTAAGAGATGTCTCTGAAGAAGCTTTTGTAACACAGTCACCTGGAGTTAACTAAATGCTTCCCTTTCTCCAATATAAATAGCACAGCCATTTATAAGGGCAGAGGCCAACCATCCTTTGCCAGTGCCAACACAATTGCAATGTGTGCTTTAGGGCAGTCATTCAAAGAACAGCACCAACCTTCACAGAGCTTTCTCTAGGAACTAGTGACTTCTAAATAATCTCCTAACTTTCTAGAAAATATAAAGTGGTCAGCATTGACGGTGATTTCCCAAGTCTTAATATCTTTGGGGAAAATCCAACATAAGATGATTTATTTCTAGAGCCATATTCATCAGACAGAAAGAGTTCTGGTGTTTCATGCCTGGCTCAAAAACTCTTATTTAAAAAAAGAAAGGAAAAGGAAAGGAAAGGAAAGGAAAAAAGAGAAAGCCCCTTGCCTCTGGAGGTGGCTGCTGGCCAACAGAATGAACCTGGCTCTGGGCTGCCTACTAGTGACCCAAACCTTGTTACAAAGGAAACCTGTATTCTCTGCCTCCTCTTTGGCAAGCTCTGATTTTGTTATAGTTCCTTAGTTTAAAAAATTCACCTTTTAAATATAAATATCACAGGAAGAGTAACAACAAGAATACTGTTCATTCAATCTCCAATGGTGAATGACAGAGAGCTAACCAGAAAGAAAGAGGAAACTTGTCCCAACCTACCACACATTAAGGACAAAGGACAGGGAGAATTGAAACAGGAGCAAGGGGATGGTGTGAAGACAACACATTCTTCAAGTTTTGCCAATGGCTTGTTTGTTTCATTCCATATACCTCCCCTTACATACGTTATGAATAGGCAACAACCAAGTTTTTAAAAGCCAACTAGGAAAACACACGACCAGACATCTGTTTTTGCACAGGGCATTTTCCCCTTCAGTGAATTGAAAGGCAATCCTGTTCAATAAAAAATTCTTTTGAGATATTTATATAAAGCAGTTAGCACTTAAGTCCATATAGATGGATGATTTTCTCCCGTATTTTCTCATTCTATATGGACCAGAAGTCATCAAACATTTTCTGTAGAGGGGCAGAATACATACATATTCGTATACATATATACACATGCATACATATATACATGCATACATACATATACATGCATGTATAGGTATATACACACATATATAATATTATATACATTTTAAATGTGGCAGCCCATACAGTCTCTGCAACAATGATTCAGTTACTGTAGCATTGATTGACAATATCTTAATAAATGATCATGGATGTGGGCCAATAAGACTTTATTTACAAAAATAGGTGATTTATTCAATTTTGTCTATGGGTTTAAGTCTGTGGCTTCTGTTATAGACAAAATGTTGTGTGTTACTTAATCTAAGATATAAGTTACATGTTGAAAACACTAGCACACAGGTGTTGCAGGGCAAAGTGGACATTCCCAGAGTTTATACCTGTGGGACAGACTCTACCCCCAAAGCAGATACTGAACATAAACACTCACCCAGGTCTTCTAGAAAGTGCTTGTGGGCTTGGCGAGTTGCCTAGAGAAGGATGTTAAGTGGGGAAATTGAGACTGAGTTAAATCCAAGTGTTCTACTGTAGTCCTGTGTCAGCCCAGTTGATGAATTAAAAACTCTACCACTCTGCATGAGTGTTAGGTTTTCCAGAAGTTTCTATCAGCTTTTTGCCAAAGCAGTTGTCACATGGGATGATAGAACTAGCCATCTGAAAACACATTGCAGTTGGTATAGACTGAATTTTCGTGTTTTATTCAACTTTTTCTTAAACCACATCAGCTTATTTCTATAATTGAGTCTGTGAGACTTATAATTTGGATGTCCATGGTTGATGAAGTAGAACCACTAGAAGTTTAAATGGTACTTTCTGAATTTCTCAAAAGAGACCAGATAGAGACTAATAATACTCAAGTATTATGATCTCTAAATAGACACCCTTGATAAGTTAACTGGTTAGGATTATAAGACACATACATATTAGTTGTACACATCATTTGCACATACACACATTTAGAGATCAAATTTCTCTTCCTGTGTGGTCCAGCCTGCATTTACTATGAAACTGCATTTTAAATATAAATGAAAGGTATCTAAATATAAGCATGCTTGTTTTAATTACACCAGTAGCAATTTAACTTCATTCAGTCACACTTCCATTTTTGTTTTCCTTCCACAGGAACTGGAATCCTTGTCACCAGACAGAACTGAAGGCAAGACCGGGATTTCTTGTTTGTAATAAGTGTGCTGTTCTCATTATGTCTTTTAACATCTATCCTAAATCAACCCTTTAATCTAGGAGTCTTTGATCCCAGTTCCTTCCCAGAGTCTTCAATACCAGAACTTCCCCTAGTTATCCTTGTGTAAATCGATATCATGGATGTTAGAAGGCAATAAATGAACAATGCCACATCTCGTGTTTAAAACAACAGGGATTATTAACTTAATTACTGTATCCTTTTGAAATATCTGCAGAATGATTATGACCTCGAGGACACCAGTGTTAGTCACCTGATCTGTTTCTTACAGAGCAGTGTAGCATCCCAGGAATTCCACCATGGTTTATCATGGCAACTGTTTTGCCTTTATAGAATTCTCAAGCAGAAAGGAGGGGTCAGGACTTTTGTGTTTTATTAACAAGTAAGATTTCAAAATAGAATCTGAAGAATTATGTAGAAGTATCCATTTTTTTATTTTGTCAAATGTGGTTGGTAAGCAAAAATCTTTCATTTCTTGTGTCTATATCTTACAAAAGAGGAATCTGAACAATAAAATACTATATACGAATAATTTCAAACTAAGAAGACTTTTATGAAATTTCCCTTATAATCTTTATCTTTTTGCATCTTAGTATAGATCAGGAACAAATGCATCAATAATGCAGGGAAGGAGGAAATGTTAAAGTCTGAAATGAAGATTATTTGAGTGTTTTGATAAAATTATTTCAAACTAAAGTAAAGCTAAAGGAATGAATGACTTCATGGTTTAAAAATGTTTTGGCTAAGGGGGTAGCTCAGTAGTGAATCCTTGCCTGGAACATGTGAGTGTATGTTAAAGTTATAATACAGAAAGAAAAAGAGAAAGTGGGAAGGAAGGAGAAGGAAGGGATGGAGGGAGGAGCACAGATAGGTAGATAGACAGGGAGACAGAGAGAGACACATACAGAGAATTCTAGGGACCGTGCTCCTTCAACAGGGCACACTTTCTTAGAATATCACACCCTTACACTGCAGGCAATTTTTAAAAAGGTATTTTCTGAGCCCTTTTAGGCAGCCAATCAAAAAGTCATTGTGCAGGAAGAATATTAATAGCATAGTGGGGTTAAGTGTAACTAGTAGTGATCTGAGTAACCACAGGCTGACATTAAAGGATGGCAGTCTTTCTATATAAAGTAGTTCTTCCTAGTTAGTCTATTTTTACATCTTAAATGGAAAATTGTCATACCCCACAGAAGAAAAAATTGCAAGAGATGTTTTCAGCTTCTTTCCTATCCAATTCCCATTTCCTGTCCAGGGGCCTCAGGGGTATAAGCAAAGTGAAATTTCAAAAGCTCTTGGAAAACAGAAGCTCTCTCTCTCTCTCTCTCTCTCTCTCTCTCTCTCTCTCTCTCTCTGTGTGTGTGTGTGTGTGTGTGTGTGTGTATGTGTGTGTGTGTGTTAGGGCATAGAGATGGAAGGGCAGTAAAATCAAAACATTTAAAATGTCCCTCTTTAGTCCCTGGGCCATTTATTCTAAAGGCTCAAACATACACGTGTTCTGGTTTTGTGTGCATTTCACTGTGATGGGCCTGATTGATTAAGTGCTATGATGAGGGAATCCAGTGGAAGCATCCACTGAAAGGGCATAAATGGTTTGAGAGACACCAAAGCTATCTTATCATGAAGGTTATGAATAACCAAGCCACTATAAGTATCAACACTTAATCTATTACACAGCAAAACACCTGGGTGACACTAACTAGGACCTGAATGGGTATAATTCAAGGATCAATACCCTTGAGTTGGAGGCTGCAAGTAAGAAAACATCTCAGCTTGCAGCTGCAAGGCATAAAGTATAGGAGCAGCTGAATCTGGAGACGGGACTCAATGCACTTATGGGGGCAGCATGAGAGTGGCCAAGGACAGGAAGGACCACTAAAAAGTAAAAACTTCACATGTGAGAGTCTATAGCAATGCAGGAAGTTGACCTTAGGATCTATGGTTTCCTGTAAACAGAGAAACCAAAAGAAAATGTAAGGATGGAAGATGGGAGGAAACTGTGTCAACTCTCAATTGGCATACTACCTATTTGATAAATGTCAGGGAAACACGCGGAATAAGATAAGAAGTCCCCCAGCGGTAGCTCTGCAGGGTATGAGTGGAGTGTGCATGAAGCACTCCTGTGGAGCAGTAATGATGGAGAACTAGGGTTGGTAATGAATGTCTGGAGGAAGTGTAACGAAAATTGCAGAAGCCTGGGCCCTATGCTGACAGCTCTGAAGTAAGGAGAGTGAACAAGAAAGCAGTCATTCATTGGTGGCTGCTTTTTTGGCAAATTTACCATCTTTACTATGTATTCCAAGTGACTAACATCCATAGAGTGTCCTCTGGTTATTAGGAAAGAAAGGAATCTAAATACTCAAAAAGGATAAACAACACAGACATAAATATTTTGAAATGATCCAGATTTGGAAAGTTCTAATACATTGCTACACTTTCCACATTTTCTTTGCCACAGAATGACTCCTCTGAGAACAAAGTTGACTTCAAAGAACTCTGAGGAAGTTCAGTGGATGGAAAGAATTTGGCTGGCAACTGGGTGATTCAAATCTAGTCTTTCTCTGTATCATGTGCATGCATGCATCCTTACTGCGTGTACTTATTTCCAGAAAATATAACTCTCTACCTGAGTATTTCTCAATGTTCTGGGGGAAGGATTCCATTCCTGGTTGGTAAGGAACTGCAGAGCTGTGGTGGGGCGTTCTATACTTTGGCTATGTAAGTTACAGACTCTGATAATACCCAGATATGGTTGGCCTTAAACTTATGTAGGGCACTATAAAAGAATTGAGTTTTACCACAGTTCCCCTGCATCAGACGCTTCAGAGTGGATGAGGTAAACCTATACATGTTCACTTAGGTGACATGACACCAATCTGAGGGACCACTTACACTTAACTCAGTGTGTTGGTGATTCCGAGGTCTCGCCCATGTAAACAATTCACTGGGCACTCCAGTCAAGTGGCGGTTCCCTGTTCTGTTGAAGTTACTGCCTTAAAAACAGCAGTTCTGGGTAGATGTGCTCAAGATCTTCATTCCTAATAGCTTTGTCTCCCCATACTTACCACACGAAAACCAACTTCCATCATAGCTTTTCAAAGAAAATGTCCTGCCAAGAGACCCCGACCAAACAGGTCAGTTGCCTGGGGGGGACTGATGTCCCACAAACGGGTTTAGGGGTTACACTTCAGTATCTGCCTTTGGCAGGATTCTAACGTTGATTCCAAACAACCCAACCATGGAGAAATGTTCCAATGCTACTTGGGAAACAAGCTCTTCATTTGGTTGATCTTTCTGTTTTAGTTTTTTGTTTCTACAGTTTCTTAGTTTTAAAAATGTGTCCTCTATGAGCTCAGCTTTTCAGTCTATTAAACTTCTTTAACATTTTAAAAAAAATATTCCTTTTTAAAAAAATTTATTTTCCTTTCTCCCTTTTATTAAAATTACCTTTTATCTCATACAATATCTCCTAATTATAGTTTCCGCTTTCTCTTCTTGGGTTATGGGTTCCTTGTCCTCTGAGCCACAGGGCTGGGCTGCTGGGGAGGCAAGACACAGGGAGTGTCGACCGTGCTTACCCCACACTGTCAGTGGGCAAATGTTGGGACATAGGGAAGCCCTGGACCCCGCTCTAGGGGTGGGGAAGTGCAGTCTGAGGCACAGGACAGCCGGAGCTGGTTGGAGGGGAGGGCCTGGGTCTGCAAAGAGGCTGGGCTGCCTGGTTCTCAGGCTCCTGGACACCCAGGCTCCGCAGGAAGCTCCAGAAGAGCTGAGGACAGAGTGAGGGTCCCTGAGGGCTGGATCTGGCTGAGAACACAGAAAGACCTTCTACGGGAGATTAGATGGTGGCTCTGTAGGCAAAGGCCGTGTCCATGACTCCCCACAGCAGATCCCAATGAAAAGAGAAGTCCGTGGTTTGAAGACATTTATTGTAATGGCGGAAAGTGGATGAGTAAAACCATACCCTACTTCTCAGGATGGGCCTAAGGTTAAAAGCCTTTTGCAGAGAGGAGTGTCTGGGAAGAAAAGCTTATTGGCTAAGCCCTCCAGGCCTTTAGGTACCTTGTTAAAATGGAGATTTGTCTTGAGCCTACATGACCACAGTTCACATCTTCTACAAGTGGAGGGGGCTTGGGGCATTGCCCTTACATGACTGATGGCCACAAATCTATGGGAGGCAGTGGCTAGTGACAGGTGCCCAGGAACAGGTGAAACACCTACTGTCCCTTCAGGGTCTCTGGGATTTCAAGCCTTAACTCAACTGGGAACCAAGCTACCTTACACGGTCCCACAGAAAACAACAGGCTTCTAAGAGATAACCACCAAACACAGGAATATAAACTATAAAAAGACAATTCAAAACCTATCATATCAAAGTTGGACAGGGAACCCAACAGAAGGAGAGCAGGCACAAGAGTCAGAGATCCACTTGTTCTCACAATCAGGAGGGTCATAAAAATACAAAACTAGTAGCTATAATATATACATGGAGAACTTGGTACAGACCTATGTTGGACCTGTGTTTGTTGCTTCAGATTCTGTGTGCTCATCTGTATCTTGCTCAGTTGATTCAGAAGGACTTGCTCTCCCGGTGTTCTCCATTCCCTCTGGCTCTTACACTCATTCTGCCCACTCATCCATGGGTTTCCCTGAGCTCTGAGGAGAGGGATTTGATGGAGACCTCCCATTTAGACTCTCTGCATAATGTCCGGTGGTGGGTCTCTGTGTCTGCTCCCATCTGCTGATGGAGAAAGCCTCTTTCATGATAACTAGATAAGGCACTGATCTATGAGTATAGCAGAATCTCATTAGGAGTCATTTTATTGATACTTTAAAAGAAGAACAGGAGTGTTTGTTTGTTTTTTTTCTGGGTCTCTGGGCATTCTGGTCTGTAGTTCTTGGTTGCCCAAGTAGTGTCAGATGTGGGTTCCTTCTTGTGAAGTGGGCCTTATGTCAATTCAGACATTGGTTGGCTACTTGCACAAGATCTGAGCCACCATTGCTCTAGCATATTTTGGTGACTGAACAGATTGTAGGTCAGAGGTTTTGTGACTGGGTTGGTGTCCATGTTTCTCTTTCTGTAGCCTGCAGAGTATCTCCCAACACCTAAGAGTCTAGAATGTTGGAGTGAAGGCTCCACATAGGCACCAGATTGAATTTTCCATGTTCAGTGAGTTGTTTGGATGTTGTCCTCAACAATGGGGCCCCTCAATCAGTTTGCAGAGAGCAACCCTCTATATTAAAATCAGCCTGGACTGTTTGGGGGATTTCCATGTGACCCCCTTATTCAACAACTCAATTGAATGCAACCCAGTCCTGCCACTGGAAGCCTCATCTGGCTACAAGAGAGGGCCAGTTGAGACTCTATATCTACTGTTACTAGGAGTCCTAATTAGGACCACCTTATAAGAGATTCCAGGAAGTTTCCACTGCACTAGGTTTCCACACACCCCTAAGTGCCCCCAATTCCAGTCACCTCTTTTCACATACTCTCTCTCCATTCATCTTTCCCCAACCTGATCCTTGCCTGTGTAGTCCCCACCTGCCCTGGGTCCACCCATAAAATCTGTTCTATTTTCCCCTTCCCAGGGAGATCCATATTTTCCCTAGACCCCTCCTCTTACCTAACCTCTTTGCCTATAGAGTATAGCTTGGTTATCATTTACTTAATGACTAATATCCATTTATAAGTAAATATATACCATATTTGTCTTTCTGGGTCTGGGTTACTCATTCAGGATGATTTTTCTAGTTCAATCCATTTGCCTGCAAATTTTATGTCATTTGTTTTTTAATGGATGAATGTCTAATTGTCTAAATGTGCCATATTTTCTTTATGCATTCTTTTGTTGAGGAGCATCTAGGTTGCTTCCAGTTTCTGGATACTGTGAATAAAGCTTCAATGAACATGTTTGAGCAGGTATTCTTGTGGAAGGATGAGGCATCCTTTGGGTATATGCCCAATAATGGTATAGTTGATCTGAGGTAGGTCAAGTCTCAACTTTCTGAGCAACCATCACATTGATTTCCATAGTGACTGTACAAGTTTTCATTCCCACCAGCAATGGAGGAGTGTTCTCCTTGCTCTTCATCCTGGCCAGCATGAGCTGTCACTTGTGTTGTTGATCTTAGCCCTTCTGACAGGTAAAAGATGGAATCTCAAAGCAATTTTGATTTGCATTTCCCTGATCGCTGAGGATTTCGAACTTTTATTTAAGTGTTTCTCAGCAATTCGAGTTTCTTTTATTGAGAATTCTGTTTAGATCTATACCCCATTTGAAAAAATGTATTATTTGTTTTGTGACATCTAGTTTCTTGAGTTTTTTTTATATATTTTGGATATTATTTCTCTATCAAATTTGGAGTTGGTGAAAAATTTTCCCATACTGTAGACTGCTGCTTTGTCTGATTGATAGTGTCCTTTGCCATATATAATCTTTTCAGTTTCCAGAGGTCCCATTTATTGATTGTTGACCTTAGTGCCTGCACTATTGGCATTCTGTTTAGGAAGTTGTCTCCCATGCCAATGCATTCATGCCTATTCTCCACTTTCTTTTCTTTCAGGCTCAGTGTGTCTGGTTTTATGTTGAAGTCTTTGATCCACTTGGACTTGAGTTTTGTGCAGGGTGATAAGATTGGATCTATTTGCATTCTTCTGCATGCAGTATTCCAGTTTGACCAGCATCATTGTCAAAGATGTTGTCTTTTCCCCACAGTGTGTATTTCTGGCTTCTTAGGTTTGTGGACTTATATCTGGGTCTTTGATTCAATCCCAGTGATCAACATGTCTGTTTCTATGACAATACCATGTGACTTTTATTACTAAAGCTCTATAGTACACCTTGAAATTGGGAATAGCAAGACCTCCAGCAGTTCTTTTATTTGTTCTGGGTTTTTTGCTTTTCCATATGAAGTTGAGAACTGTCTTGTCAGTGTTTGTAAAGAATTATAAGGAAATATGGATGGGAATTGCATTGAATCTGTAGATGCTTTTGATAAGATGGTCATTTTTACTATGTTAATTTTACTAAACTATGAGCATGGGAAATATTTCCATCTTTGGATATCTTCTCCAATTTTTTTCTTCAAAGACTTGAAGGTTTTATTGTATAAATCTTTTACTTGCTTGGTTAGAATTACCCCAAGATATGTTATATTATTTGAGGTTATGTGAAAGATTTGTTTTCTGATCTCTTTCCATTTCTCAGACAGTTGTATATAGGAGGGTTACTGATATTTTTGAGTTAATTCTATATACAGCTATTTTGCTGAAAGTATTTATAAGCTGACTTTGTTCCCTGGTAGATTTTTTAGGGTCATGTATGTATGCTACCATATCATCTACAGGACAGAGTCTGCAGGACATCTGTCTAGGCCCTTCTGGATTTTAGAGTCTCCATTGAGAAGTCAGGTGTGATTTTAATAAATCTGCCTTTATGTGTCACTTGGTATTTTTTCCTTGTAGCTTTTAATATTCTTTTTGTTTTCTGTGTTTAGTGTTTTGATTATTATGTGTTGAGGAGACTTTAATTTCTGGTCCAATCTATTTGATATTCTGTATACTTCTTGTAGCTTTATAGGCATCTCCTCCTTTTTTTAAAAAAAAAAGATTTATTTATTATTATATGTAAATACATTGTAGCTGTCTTTAGACAAACCAGAAGAGGGCGTCGGATCTCATTATGGATGGTTGTGAGTCACCATGTGTTTGCTGGGATTTGAACTCAGGACCTTTGGAGGAGCAGTCAGTGCTCTTAACTGCTGAGACATCTCACCAGCCCTAGCATCTCCTTCTTTAGGTTAGGAACATTTTCTTCTATGCTTTTGTTGAAAATATTTTCTGGGCCTTTGAGCTGGGACTCTTCTCCTTCCTCAATTCCTATTATTCTTAGGTTTGGTATTTTCATTGTGTGCCAGATTTCCTGGATGTTTTCTTGTCATGAATTTTTTTAGAGCTAACATTTTCTTTGACTGATGTATCCATTTCTCTCATCATATCCTCAGTGTCTGAGATTCTGTCTTCTATCTTTTGTATTATTGATGATGCTTGCCTCTGTAGTTCCTTTTCATATTCCTAAATTTATCGTTTCCAGAATTCCCTCAGCTTGTGTTTTCTTTTTGGCTTCTATTTCCATTTTCAGGTCTTAAATAGTTTTATTTGTTTTCTTCAACTGTTTGTTTTTGTCTGGGTTTCCTTACCAGATTCATTCATTTCCTCTTTAAGAACTTCTATCGTTTTCATATAGTTGGTGTTTAGACCTTTTGTGTGTGTGTGTGTGTGTGTGTGTGTGTGTGTGTGTACGTGTGTGTATGTGTGTGCTTCATCTATGTTCGAATATATAGAGCCTGTGGTGGCAGGGTTGCTGGGCTCTAGTGGACACTCTGCTGTTATTGTGTTTTTACAATTGATGTCTAGGTATCTGGTTATGGATGATTATAGGTCTAAGTGCTCATTTCTGGATTTGTATTTGTTGGGTGGGTCTTTTGTTCCTTGGCTTCTGTTTCCTCTCTGGATTTTCAGAGAGCATGATGGCTATGTGTTGCCTGTTTTCCTGGCCTGCTCAGGTTGTATGTTTAGGGAAAGCCTACTGGTGTTGGAGGCTGGGATACTGGCATGAGTTAGGGGAAGGACGGTTAGGGAAGATGGTCTTTGTTATCTGTTGGGGATGGGATAAGAGAGGAAAGAAAGATTATAGCATGTTTTCTGCTACAGAACTGGGGATGAGACTGGGAGATTGGATTTCAGGGGCAGTATGAGAAGTGTGGGTCCACCTTCAACCTACTTATTGCCAAGGGAGAGCAGCCCTTGGGTTTTCATGTGGTGCCTTCTGGAGTAGGGTTCTTGGATAAAACAATGAGTGAGGGGAGAAGGGTTAGAAGGGTAAGATCTATGAGGATCCACAGGATATGGTAGCAGGAGACAGGGAAGGCTCCAGAAGGTGCTCTGTTGCAGAGCTAGGGAGGAGATTGGGGGTTGTATTCCAGGCAAAAAGTGAGTGGTGAGAATCTTCAGTTAGGTTCCTGTTTCACTGTTTTGCTCATCTGGTGTGTTCCTAGTGAATTCCTGCTGGTGTTGGAGGTTGGGGAAATTGGATAAACTGGGGCAAAGAAGTTTGCAGGAGAAGATCTCTATGGCCTGAGGGGATAGGCTCAGATAGAAAATGGAGTCTGCTGTGGGTTTCCTGCTATAGAAGCGGGGAAGAGACTAAGATGTATGTATGTATGTATGTATGTATGTATGCATGTATGTATTTAGTATGTATGGGTGTTTTGCCTGCATGTATATTGTGCCTGGTGCCTACAGGAGTCAGAAGAGAGTGTCAGATCTCCTGGGACTGGAGTTACAGATGGTTTTGAGCTGTCACAAGGGTGCTGAAAATTTACCCAGCCAGTGCTCTTATCCACTGAGACATGCATCTCTCTAATCCCAATAAAAGCTCTTAACCAGGCAGAATTGCAAGCAAAGACAGACACACATCACCTCTCTGCTAAAGGTCTGAAGACCAAAGCTGCTCTGAGTTTTAGAGTACTGAGTGTCCTTTGAGGGCAACCCATTTTGTTGCTTATTTTTCTTTCTTTACAAGAAATTGAATGCTTAAATGCCATAGCATCTCATATGGTATGTTTGCAGTTTGGCAGTGGAGAGCCAGGCATTTTAAGGTCTCAGTGTTCATTTGTTCTGGACCAGGACATCATAGGATGCAGTATATTCTCTCTTCTGACCAATAGCCTCTTTCCTTTTGGATCCCAGCAGTCATTAGGGTTAGGAAAAACGAATGCAGTATTGTGTTTATTCATTCATCATTTCACTGCATCATATACTTCTCATTGTTATGTGCTGAGAGTTCCAGAAGATAGAATCTGAACCACAGAGAGAATAAATTGTGCAGAATTTCTAACCCAAAGTGGGATGTAATTAGGAGCAGAAAGAATATAAAATGTGTTACATGAGCTTTCTGATGGATGATCAAATATATAATGGAGGAGAGGCTGTGAGGATAGGTGCCTTCACTTCCAGTCCTCCAACTCTAAAACTTATGGAATATACTTTAGACACAGCAGTCCAAGTGTCCGTGAGTTCTTATGTCTCTAATGTGTCTATAAAAATGCAGCATTTAAGGAATGCAGGAGGAACAAAGCTAGTGTTGCAGCAGAATCCAGAGCAATCATGTGGAGGTTTTTGTATATGGGGCCTCCTTCCCGTACCACTGAGATTTGGATTAAAAGTAGCAATGTCATGACTGGGCTCATGTCACCTCCAGGTATGTGTAAAATCCTCCCAGAAGTGAGTATAGTATCTATCACCTGAGATAGCCAACTCCCTTTCACTGTTACACATGTCACAAACAGAGAGTGAGAAAAAGGTCAGTCAATTGTCCCGGGTGAATGGTGGTAAGTGGCAGAGCCTGGCTCTGAACTCACATCTCCTGAATCAGGTCAGTGTCACCGCCATGTTTCCTTACAATTACCATGGTCAATACTCAGCATATACTGAAGGGAAGAGCATCATAAAACGGTACTTTCAAAGCCTGTGTGAAGAGAGCTGCTCTTTGGGCCCTTGCCCTGGGGTAGGATGCTTGATCCTCAGCAGTGATGAGCACAGGTGATTACATACATGGATAAACGAAGCTTGCAGCCACCAGTCAGGGTACAGGAGCTCCACTTAGCACCACCGCCATCACATTTCCCCCATCTTAACCCTGTGATTTTCTCATTGGCTAAGTGGTGGTCCAGTGTGATGTTATCAAAAAAATCCTTTCAGACAGGGAAAGGACAAAACCACTATAGGAAGTGCTGCTACTGATTTTCTCCTAATGATGCTTTAATTTGTAATACTTGTGTGTCCTGTTGTTTGTTTTGTGTGTGCGTGCGCATACACAATTTGTGTGTACGTGCTCACATTCATGTGTGTGAATGCAGGCAAAAACACACGTGTAGGCCAAAGAAGAACTGAGTGTGTTCTTGCCTTCCACCTTTGGAAGACTCTCCTTGCTGTTTGACTGGTCCTGCATACTCCATGCTATCTGGTCTGTCAGTGTCGGAGCTTCTCCTTTTGTATGCCCCATCTGTCTATAGGAACATGGGGGTTACAGATGTCCACAGGACGTGTAGGGTCTGGGGATCCCAGCTCAGATTCTTACTCTTGCTTCAGCCCAGTGAACCATCTCTCTGCTCCTTACTATCCTGTTTTTACAGCTTATTATAGCTGTAAAAGTCACACTTGTTTTGTTGGGAAGTATGCACGTGTAGCCAAGGTAAGGGTTTTCCGTAGTATGCACTTATAATGTACCTTCTTAAAAAATACAAAAGTTATATTTCTCTTTTATTTGAAGGGATATTATTATTTAAAAATAAGTCTAAGTCTATGGACTGACTGCCAAAGAGAGAACTAATTGAACAATGGCAAGTAGGTTGACTAACACATGGAAACTGGTGGTTCGAGGTACTCAGATGAAAACTTGACTATCAAATTAAATGATCATTAATCTTATTACATTTTGTGCTCAGAGGAAAATAAGTGTTTATCGAGTTGTTTCCCCTTCATGGTTCGAAGTCTTTATCTTGATTAATCAGATCTTTTGGGCTTCTTCAATGCTTGTGATTCACCAGTTTCCTGTCTTTTCACTCCACAGGGTCTGGCTTTCCCATTGATAGCTTGCCATGTAGTCTCAGCAACACAAATTAGCCTGAAGTAATTTTAAACTGTAACTATGACTCCGTCTTATTTGGGTCTACAGGGAGATTGCCATGCCCAAACAAAATAACAACCCAGAGGAAAAGCCACCAGGTCCTTCTGCATTCAAACAACCAGAAGTTATTTATGGTTTTGTTTATGAAGTATTTTCTTGACCTTGCTGGCTAGACTCCACACACTTTGTCATTTTGGAGCACAATGTCCTGTCACGTGGTGACAATGTGCCCTGCACAAGTAAACAGACTACAGACTATTGTAAGGGTAGAATCATCTTTTAACATAATGTGCTCCAGCCACCCACACCCCAAAAGACAAAAGAGAGCAAGGGGGAATAGAAATGAAAACTGTTGTGCTTTTAACATTTCAAACAATCACAGTTAATGCCACCAATCTGAAACTTACACAAAGTGCTAGGAATAAAAAGGGCAGATAATTCATAAATCCAACTCTCAAGGCCCTCACATTTTACTTTAAGTGAGAAGATAAAATTTGAAGTTGCAGTTGCCGTAGTACACATATTATGTATTATATATGTATATATATATATAAACACAAACATATAATATATATGTATATAAATACACATAAATGTTTATATATGTATTCAAATAAGGTGAAAATTAATTAAATTTCAATATGTCCCTAAAATGAAAGACTTTGTTTTGCTCCTTCTGCCACCCTGAGTGTGCCCTGCTGCCTGCCTTCTTCAGCTTCTTTCCCTGATGCCAATGCACAGTCTTTGCCCGTCTAAACCAGTTTATCAATGTCCCAAAGCCTCTCGCTGTTGCTGGTAGATTTCTCTATGGTGTCACTTTATGCTCTAAATGACTTTGTAGCTGAAATTGAATACTGCCTATAGCTGTTCAGCCCTCTGTGCCTCCTGTGGGCTCCCACTGTACCAAAAAAATGGGAATTACCTATTCTTCTCTCAGCACTGCCTAGTCTTTTAAAAGAAGACATTTATTTTTATTTTATACAAGTGTTTGAATATTTTGCCCACATGCACATATGTGTCCCACACATATGTCTGGTGCTTTCGAGGCTAGAAGCAGGCACAGAATGTCCAGGACCTAGAATTAAAGAGGGTTATAAGATGCCATGTGGGTGCTGGAAACCGAACCCAGATCCTTTTAACCTCTGAGCCATCTCCTTAGTCCCACCCACTCTTCTGATGCTTACATGCTGTGAGGGACCTTCTGATATTTATCCTCATTGAGATAATTTACTGGCAAACTGATATTCCTTCTTCACTTGGGAAAGATTTTATCACGTGCTCACTACCTTTCTCTATTGTACTTGATGCCATCTATCTTGGGTCTTCAACATGACTATAGTTGGCTCAGTTAATGTGGTAGCCTTCAAAGTTTCTGTTCTCCTCACACCTGAGGCTCTTTCCTTTATGACACTTCTTCCCCACCCCCACCCTGTGTGGGGCTATGGTTCAGGATTTGACATGGTCAATTGCTGTGCTGCCTATAAAATGGCAGGCTTCCTGCTTTCTGTCCATTACCTCCTGTTTTTACAACTCATTTACCATTGTGCCCTCCCTTTGACGACACATAGTTGGCCACCAACTGCTTTTTAGCTCTATCACCTACTCTCTGACATGTCTGTGTCTCTCTCATTCCTAGACCCTACAGTTTCTTGCTCACCCTTTGCACATGCTCTCAATTTTTATAATGGCTTGAATCATGTTTCTCCAAAATTCATGTCCACCTTGAACCTTATTTGGATACAGGGTCTTGCATATACAATTCATTAAGATGAAATCAAAATAGATCTGTGTGGGTAGCTGAAGAAACTTTGAGTTAATGTGTGAAGAGCAGATAAGGCCATATGTGAATTTGTATCATCAACATAGCACAACCACATCAAGAGGCAGGGCTTCAAAGTCGTGAGCCTCTGGTTTAAGTACAACTGTTTACAAAGGATTGGCCAATGCGCGCAAACACTAATAACTGCAGCATCCTTCTCCCAGAGCCTGAGACTGCTCATGTACAGAGACTGGGGTTGGACACAGTAAAAATACTGAGGTTCCAGGTTGACCTGCAGTTGGTGCCACTCCAAGTGCAGCCTACCTGACCCCAGCTTTTCTGTAAGTGTGTTGATGTTTCTTTTATTCCCTCACTATCCCAGTCAGACTTTGCAGAAGCTTTGAGATGTGACAGGGCAGGGTAAAGTCTATAGCTAGTAACCGGTCCCCTTAAAAGAAGAGAAAAAAAGAAAGCATACAATGGCATAGACACAGAAGGAAGGTCATATGAAAAAGGAAACTGAGAATGGAACTCTACTGCCCAGTGTGGGCCACACTTGAAAAGGGGCATGACATACTTGTCCTACAGAGCCTCCAAGAGGAACTGTTACTGTCCCATCTTCGTTTCAGGTTTCTGACCTCCTGAACTCTTTGAGAACAAAATTCTGCTATTTTCAACCACCTGTTTTGTGGTAATTGAGTACAAAGGACTTAAAATACCACCACCACTCCAATGTCACTTAAGCTGTGACACCTACTAAATCAAGCTCCCAACTGTCTCTGGGCCTTTCGCCAAAAGACAGATAGGTGAAAGAACACCTAAGACTATACTAACTTGTCATACTTCACCATTTTAACCTTGTTAGGTAGTCTTGACATTTCCTTGTGATTCCACACCAGTTTGTAGCGTATGCCTCATATATCTGACAACGCAGGTGGGTCATATGTTCCTTTTATCTTCTACCTAGTAACTCTGGATTTTATCATACCAAGAAAAATAGATGCACTGAGAGGAGAAAAAACATCCCCTTTCCCACCAAATGTACACAATCACTTGCATTTGTACATGTATCTTTCCTTCCTGTTTCACTCATTTAACACATAGCAGGTGCTTCTTAAAGGACATCATAATACACTTTAAAACACCAACAAAATCTCCCTTCTTGTGGCAATTATGTTCTTGGGTTAAGAAACAAATGACAATTCAATAAGCAAGTGCATATTTCATGTAATTTTCTATCACTATACATAACTCCATTATATATAATTTTGTATCTCTCTATATACTAACTGTCTATCTGTCTCCATTATATATACATATCTATCATATATATACATAATTTATCATATGATGCATATGATAAAAGGAAGTTGTAAGTGGAGTCCATGATTAGGAGGTATAATTTTAGGGGGAGTATTCTGGGAGGGTATCTCTCACTAGGTCTGAGAAGAGATCTGAATGAAGTGAGGGAAGATGACCTGTTTGGGTGTCTTTCTAAACCCAACACTTATCGCTTGTGTTGGATACCCCTTGTCTATTCTACTCAAGGACTTTTCTGCTATCACCTTTGTCTAATAATCCATCAGCATCTCCTAACAAAACTCCCAATGGGTTGTCAAGATTAGATATTTGATGTCCACCCACTCCAGTCAAAAACTTCACTTTTGTGAACTTTTTCTAAAATTCGTATTTGTTTTTTATGAGTATGAACAGTCTTTGTTGCATGTATGTGGGTGCATATCACACATGACAGAGAGGGTGTTAGATTCCTTGGAACTGGAGTTACAGACAGTTATGAGTCATCATGTGGGTTCTGGGAATCAAACTAGGCTCCTCTGCAACAGCAGCACGTTCTCTAAACACTGAGCAATCTCTGCAGTCCCTAAATAGTGTTAGTTTTAAGGCTTCATCTTTATTTCTTGTTTGGTTAACTATTTCCTCCTGAGACAGAGTCTCTAATGTGTAGGCTGTCTCAAACCTAAGCTCCTTCTACCTCAGCTGAATGCTGAGATTAGAAGTGTGAGTCACCATGCCTGGCTTTGACTCTCATTTTAAGGGTTTCTTACTAGTACTTGAAGCAGATGCTAGTAAATTCTTTTTATAATTCTTCTCTTTGTCTAGTTTCTTAGATATCTCAAGTTTAGTCTTTCTGTACTCTGACTAGACACCTTTACTCCCCAAATATCTAAATGTTTAAGTATTTGTGACTTAATCCCCAACTCTTTGCCTGTGTACCTAACATTATATACCATATATATGAAAGCCTATAAGCCTCATCCTGCCATGCTACTTTAGGAGTTAACCACATGCTACTGGTCTAGATTCATCTGTAGCTCCTTCAGTCTCCAGAGTCAGGGTATCCAACATTTCCAGTAATTGATATACAAGATTTAATGTGCATAAAACCAAATCTAACTTCCTTACCTCAGAAGTTCAGGGCTCTCACACTCTTCCAATGCATGTGCTGAGCTCCTTTGCACTGTCCCACATTCAAATGCAGTGCTAAAGTCTATGAGTATGATTTTAAATCATGCCCCTTTCTAGCACCTCTACAATTGACACTGTGTCCCAAGAAGCTTACCAATGGCTTCACAATACTCCGCATGCTCTCTTCCCATTGTTGGTTATTCACATAGCTATTCAGAACACTCTTAGTAAAATATGAACCAGACCCTGGCTTTCCTGTACAAAATGCTCCAATGGCTTTCCATCATACTCAGACTAAAATAAAAGTTCCAAACCATAGCGGACAAAGTTCATGGGCCCCTCCCAACCCCTGCAACTTCATTTCTTTCCACTTTGCTCCAGCCATCCTCCTCTGGTGCTCCCCAGCTGATACTCTTTAGGGAGGCTTTATCTGGCTATACTATTTAAAATACTAAAATAGCACCACAGATGTACCATATCCAATCTATCTGTATAGCTATATATCTAGATCTATATCTTTATCTGGATACACATGCATATCCTAATCTGATTTATTTACTTTATTTCAAGGTGGCATTCATTGATAACAAACATATATATTGTTTTGTTAACTATCATCCTTATTAAAATATAAATACTAAAGTGTGTTGGGACTCTCTTCATTGGTCTTATTTATTGTTTTAATTTCAAAACCTTGAGCATAGCAGTCATTAGATAACATCTACTTAATTGAACAATTAGAACTTATGCCACTGAAAATTTAAGAGCATGGAAAAAATTCATGAAAAAAGGTTAGTAATCAAAGTCACTATTAATTATGTAATAATAGCAGGGCATCTTGTAAGATATGGTCTCCTTAATCTTTAGATATCATTAGTCCTAGAACTAAGGGTGTTATTTAACAAATTAGAAAGTAGAGTTTACTAAGTCTAAAAACTACTGGGCAGACAGAAATTGGTTATCCTTCATGAGGCACACTATGCACATTCTGGGGAACTTTAATACCAACTCATTTGGAAACAATCAATCAGCTTTTGGGTTGAGTCTTCCTGCTTAGCAAGACAGCTCCCTTGCTGTGACCTACTGAGAGTCAGCTCTGCACACAATTAAATACAACAAACAAAGAAGGCAAATTCTCTAAGGCTGGAGTAGGTCAAAGATCGGTGATAGTGACCTAGATTTGCCTGGTTCTAAGTCCCCAGGATTCCAAACCTCAGCTATGTAAATGTTTATTCTTATTTATGGTAGAGAAAGGTTGTGTTTCCCTCACTAGGCTGGGATAGATACCCTAGAGACAATCTTGACTAAAACAAATCTTGAGACATAATAAAAACACTTTAGTGAGCTAACACAAAATCCATGCATTTGCCACACACATTCAGAAGAAATCAAGAGGTCAGTAAATGTCCTAGGAGGCTTTTCAACAACCTGGAGACTTGGGACTCTGCCCCAGCTACTGCTTAAGATCCTGGAAATGAAAGAAAATTCCAGAGCTTTGTCAAGATGGGGAGTCCTTGCACAATGTCCTAAGGACCTGAGTAACTCCATCCTCTGGCACAGGACACGCCCTGAGAAGGAGATGTACAGCATATCTTGCTGAGCAACCTATAATTCTGGACAGGAGGGGAAATAGCTTTGCTGAGATTCCTACCTACATTACTGGCCTATGAAGACCATGGTGAGACCCCATGGATTTAGACCCTGCATGGGAACACTTCCAGGTAACTGGCAGACATAAACAGAAATCTGCTCTAGAGGACTGGAAAACTCAATCCCAGGCTCGGGAATTGCTACAGAAAAGTTTTCTTTAAAATTGCATAGCTTTATTTATTGCTAATTGTATGAATGCTTTGTTTGCATGCGTGTCTGTTTGCCAAGTGTATCTGTCTGCCATGCTGGTCCTTGTGTGAGTCAAAAAGAATGTGTCAGATCCTCTGGAATAGGAGTTTTAGGTAGCAGTGAGGCACTGTATAGGTGCTGGGAATTGGACCTGGGTCCTCTGTAAGAGCAGCCAGTGCTCTGAACTGCTGAGCCATCTCTCTAGTTTGCAGGAAATGTTTTAAAAGGAATGAGCAACTCACAGCCACAGAACATCCAGGAAACACCATAAAGGAAAATGTCAAAGAGTGGACTCAGGAAGAGTCAATGTTTAATTCACCAGATGCTGAGGCAGGCTAGACTCAATATATCTGAAAAGATAGGGTGTCTGGGGTCTACCTACCTAGAGGACTGGTCTGCAGCTGCTGAATCATATTTGGTGTTTGCTATGGGACTGAACTGGTGCCCAAGAAGATCGAGCTTGCCCCAGAGACCTAGTTTAAGTAAGATGTGATGGAGACAAGAACATAAAATGACAGAAGATAAGGGTGTTTCTAATACCCTGTTGGGAAAACTTGATAATGCCTCAGGTATTTTTCTGTCTGTCTTGCCAAACCTTCATTCATGAGAGGAAGGCTCCAGGAGGCCAGTGCCTAGCTAAAGACACTGGGCATGGGGTATGTGCTCATGACCTACTGAGCGATGCTTTCCTCAGTGCTGGTTCACTAAGTTCAGCAGTCCTACAGTCAACTGACCATTTGTTCTGAAAGTCATGCTCTGCAGCAGGGTAACATGGGAGAAGAAAGAGTTTTCTTTCTGTTATGGTCTCAATGGCTGTTCTCAGTATGAGGAGGAAAAAATCTATCATTTTAGCTTCTGAGAGAGTGGAGAAGATTACCTCTCCTGATCTCAGTTTTCCTCTGTCGCCTATAGTTCTTTCTGTAGGGCTGAGGCCTTGTGGTGTTTTCCACATCCATTTTGGTACACCTGTTGTTGTCCTTGCTTAGTTCATGTTTTGACAGTCAAGTTGGCAAGACTTTATGGGTGTGGCTTCTGCTGTTACTAGGAGACACAGAAGCACAGCAAGCTCCCCACTCTTCTGGCTCTACAATCTTTTGTTCCCCTCTTCCACTAAGTTCCCTGAACCTTAGATGCAGGCGATGTCTTATAGTTGCATCCACTGGTACCTGTCTCTACAACTATGCAATTCGATTGCTTGTGGTCTTCTGTAATGGTCTCTGTTGCAAAAAAGTTTCTTTGATGAGGAGTGAAAAACCTTATCTGTGGGTATAAGGTTAGACGTTTAGAGTGTAGTTAGGGATTATGCTGGTTTAGTAAAGTGGTGTCTGTATGCGTTTCTCTAAGATCCATGACTTTATTAGCCTTGTATAATTGGCATGATTCCCCTCACCCATGTTGACTGGGTCTCAAGTTCAAAAGGTGCTGTTGATTACCGCCCAGGAATGTGTGCCATTACTACACCTGCAGTCATCAAGCCATGCTGGGTTTTGTCGTAGCTGTCACAACTGGGTAGGCCTGTTGGTTGCCTCCCTCTGCTTGGTGTTTTCTGGTACTATAAAAGCTAGTCCCCAAGGAGGGGGCATTCAGGTCAGTTTCAGATCAAAAGTCTCTGTGCTCTGTTTCTGAAGCTCACAGTCTCTGTAGCAGTCGAACATACTTTCCACCTTTGGGAGGGTAGGGCCAACAAGGGCAAGAGCAATCTGCATATCTGGGGAGTCTCTTTCAAAAGTGGGCTTCTCATGTTGGGTGTGGAGGCTTTTATTCGGTGGGTTTTGGTTCTTGGAGGAAGCATTGTCAGCCCAGATCAAAAATTTTCATTTAAACTATCTTTTTATACATAGACTTACGTGTATTATGGTTTTAAGGTAAATAGTTGATAGTATGATTCCTTATGACTTTTTCAGATATCCTTACTGTTATTTTGTCCCCCTCCTTTTGCTTTTATCTTCCCTGACTCCCTAATTAAAGCCGCCCTCATTTTCAGTTTCCATGATCAGATCACCTGTGCCTTTCTATCCCCCTTTCTATTGCTCCCACAACCCCATACCACAGCAATGTTCCATCTTACTTTCCCAGTTTCTGCAATTACTCCAGGGTATGTACTCACAAATTTGGATTTATAGCCCACATACAGATTTGGAGCTGGGAGCTGCTGATGAGAAAGAACATGTGACGTTTGCCTTTATGGGTCTGGTAACCTTAATATGATCTTTTCTAGTTCCACCCTTTTACCTGCAAAGTTTATTGTTTCATTTTTCTTTACAGATGAACCATGTTCCAAAGCATATATTTACCTCATCTTTAGTGTCCATTTATTGGTTTAAGGACATTCAGGTTATTTCCATTTCCTAGCTACTGTGAAGAGAGCAGGAATGAGCAGATGTTTAAGAATTTGTGGTGAAGAATGTCCCCTGAGCATACACCAAGATGTGGTGTACCTAGGTCGTATGATAGATGAGAATTTTCCACACTGACTTCCACAGCAGTGGTACCCGTTTGTAATCCCATCAAAGGGGAATGAGGCTCCCCATCCCCCACACTTTCTCTACATTTGCTGTCAGTTGTAATTGTTGGCTTTTGTCATTCTGTCTGGGGTAAGAGGAAATCTCAAAGTTGTTTTGATTTGCACATCCCTAACTGCTAGTGATGATGAACATTTTAAAAAGATATTTCTAAGTCATTTTTTTTTCTTCTCCTGTGAACTCATCATTAAAGTCCCAGACCCATTTTTTGAATGGGTTATTTTTTCATTTTTTGTTTTGTGAATTATTGGTACAAACTGAATAGAAATCCTTTGTCAGATGTATATCTTGCAAAGATTCTCCCCCACTCTATGGGCTTCTTCTTCACCTAATTTATTGTTTCTTTAGTGGTCCAGAAGCATTTTAATTCATGAAGTCTCACCTGTCAGTTGTTGGTCCTAATTTGGGGGCATTTGGAATTGGATTTTTTGCAAGGTGATTGACCGAAGTCTAATTCCATCCTTCCACATGTGGACAGCCATGCTTCCTCGCACTACTTGTTGAAGGCACTTTCTCTTCTCTAGCTCATGCTTTTTGGCATCTTTGTCAAATATTAAGTGGCTAAAGTTACACATGCTCTCATTTGGATCCTTGTTTTTGTTCCATTGGTCCACATGTCTGTTTTAGTGCTAGTACCATATTGTTTTTGTTACGATAGCTTTATAATGTACCTTAGGATCTGGAATCCTGATCCCTCCAGCATTGTCCCTGTGGTTCAAGACTATTTTGGGATTCCACAGGAACAGTTTTTGCTTGTTTGCTTTTTTGCTTTGTTTTCTATTCCTGTGAAAAAATGAGGTGGAGATTTTAATTGGGATTGCACTGAATCTGTAAACTGTTTTTGGAAAAATGGTGATTTTTTTTTTTTACAATCTTAATTCTACCAGTCCATGAATATGAAATCTTTCCATTTCCTAGTGTCTCTCTCTCTCTTTTAAGATCTTCAAAAATTTAATTGTATAGGTTCTTTACCTCCTTGTTTAGGTTTAATCTTAGATATTTTAATTTCCTTGAGGCGACTGTGAAAGGGAGTGTGTTCGTGATCTTCTCTGTATGTTTGTTGTTGGGATACATAAAAGTCATTGATTTGTGCAAGGTGATTTTTGTAACCTGCCAGATTGGTGAATTGCTTATTGTTTACAAGAGTTTTCTGGTCACAAGTCATATGCAAATAGGAAAATAGTTTTCCCCTATTTGCAACCCTTTAATTTCATTTTCTTGTTTTATTATTCCAGATAGCATTTCAAGTCCAATGCTGACAAGCAGTGGGAATAGTGGGCATCCCTGTTAATTTCCTGACTACTTGGGATTGCTTTAAGATTTTCTCCATCTAGAATGGTCTTATCTGAGGCCATCTCATATTTAGCCTTTATTATGCCAAGGTGGGTTCCCTCTAAGCCCCACATCCTCTAGCAAGTTTGTCATGAAGGCTCATTAGATTTTGTCAAAGGCCTTTTCTGCATCTATTGAGATGACCTTGTGATTCTGTCTTTAAGATCACTCATGTGACTTATTATTACTGATTTGCATGTTTTGAACCATCCCTGAGTTTTAGGGATAAAGCCACATTAGTCACAGTGGATAATCTTCTTGATGTATGTCTGTTTTCTGTTTGAAAGTGTTTTATTAAGCATTTTGAGTCTATGTTCATGTAGTTATATTAGCCTGTAGGATTGTTCTACTTTATTTTATTCTTGCTATTGTGTCTTTACCTGGTTTTGGCATTACAATAGTACTGGATTTATAAAAGGGGTTTGAGAGTACTTCTGTTTCCATGTGTGTGTGTGTGTGTGTGTGTGTGTGTGTGTGTGTTTAGTTTAAGAAGAATTGGCTGACTTCCTCGAAAGTCTGGTAGAACTTTACTATGAATCCATCTGGTCGTGGACTTGGAAGGCTTTTTATTACTACTTCAATCTCTTTATTTGTTATGGGTTTGATTAGATTGTTGACTTCTTTGTTTAATTTTGGTGTCTTTGCTGAATCTAGGAATTCATCCATTTCTTTAAGGTTTCACAGCTTAATGGAGTACAGGTTTTAAAAGTATTCACTTATAACATTCTGAATTTTCTTGGTGTTTGTAGTAATGTTTCCCTGTTCATTTCTTCTTTCTTTCTTTCTTTCTTTCTTTCTTTCTTTCTTTCTTTCTTTCTTTCTTTCTTTCTTTCTTTCTTTCTTCTTCTTCTTCTTCTTCTTCTTCTTCTTCTTCTTCTTCTTCTTCTTCTTCTTCTTCTTCTTCTTCTTCTTGCCTCTACTTTTTTCCTTTTTTTATTAGACCTTTTCTTTATTTACATTTCAAATGTTATCTCCTTTCCCTGTCTCCCCCACCCCAGGACCCCAGTATCCCCTCCCCCTGCTTCTATGAGGGTGTTTCCCTACCCACTCACCCACTCTGACCTTCCTCTACACTGGGACATCGAGCCTTCACAGGAACTAAGGACTTCTCCTCCCATTGATGCTGGATAAGGCCATCCTCTGGAGCTATGGGTCCCTCCACGTGTACTCTTTGGTTGGTGGTTTAGTTCCTGGGAGCTCTGGGGCATCTGGTTGGTTGATTTGTTGTTTTTCCTATAAGGTTGCAAAGCCCTTCAGCTCCTTCAGTCCTTTCTCTAACTCCTCCTTGTGCTCAGTCCAATGGTTGGCTGTGAGCATCTGCCTCTGTATTGGTTAGGCTCTGGAAGAGCCTCTCAGGAGACAGCTATATCAGGCTCCTGTCAGCAAGCACTTTTTGACATCTACAATACTGTCTGGATTTGTTGACTGCATATGGGATGAGTCCTCAGGTGGGGCAGTCTCTGGATGGCCTTGCCTTCAGTCTCTGTTCCACACTTTGTCTCCATATTTCCTCCCATGAGTATTTTGTTCCCCCTTCTAGAAAGGACCAAAGCATCCACACTTTGATCTTCCTTCTTCTTGAGCTTCATGTGGTATGAGAATTGTATCTTGGGTATTCTGAGTTTTTGGGTTATTATCCACTTATCAGTGAGTACATGCTATGTATGTTCTTTTGTGATTGGGTTGCCTCACTCAGGATGATTTTTTCTAGTTCCATGCATCTGTCTAAGAACTTCATGAAGTCATTGTTTGTTTGTTTGTTTTTTTATAGCCAACTAGTACTCCATTGTGTAAATGTACCACATTTTCTGTATGCATTCTTCTGTTGAGGAACATCTGGATTCTTTCCAGCTTCTGACTATTATAAATAAGGCTGTTATGAGCATAGGGAAGCATGTGTCCTTGTTATATGTTGGGGCATCTTTTGGGTATATGCCCAGAGGTGATATAGCTGGGACCTCAGGTAGTGAGGTAGTCCTATGTCCAATTTTCTGAGGGACCGCCAGGCTGATTTCCAGAGTGGTTGCACCAGCTTGCAATCTCACCAACAATAGAAGAGTATTCTTCTTTCTCTACATCCTTGCCAGCATCTGCTGTCATCTGAGTTTTTGATCTTAGCCATTCTGACTGGTGTGAGGTGGAATCTCAGGGTTGTTTTGATTTGCATTTCCCTGATGACTAAGAATGTTGAACCTTTCTTTAGGTGCTTCTCGGCCAACGAAGCTAAAACCATCCACTGGAAAAAAAGACAGCATTTTCAACAAATGATGCTGGGTCAAATGGAAGTCATCATGTAGAAGAATGCAAATTGATCCATTCTTATCTCCTTGTACAAAGCTCAAGTCCAAGTAGATCAAGGACCTCCACATAAAACCAGATACACTGAAACTAATTGAAGAGAAAGTAGGGAAGAGTCTCAAACACATGGGCATAGGAGAAAATTTCCTGAACAGAATGTCAATGGCTTATGCTCTAAGATCAAGAATTGATAAATGGGACCTCATAAAATTACAAAGCTTCTGTAAGGCAAAGGACTCACTGTCAATAGAACAAAATGGCAACCAACAGACTGGTAAAAAAATCTTTACCAACCCGACATCCGATAGAGGGCTAATATCCAATTTATACAAATAACTCAAGAAGTTAGACTCCAGAGAATCAAATAACCCTATTAAAAATGGGGTACAGAGCTAAGCAAAGAGTTCTCAACTGAGGAATATCACATGGTCGAGAAGCACCCTGTTCATTTCTGGTCGCTTTGAATCCTCTCTTTCATCTTTTGGTTAGTTGAGACAATGATCTGTCACTCTTGTTTATCATATAATACACACACACACACACACACATATATATGATCTTAGATATTGATTATTTGTATTGTTTCTTTTGCTTCTCCTTCATTGATTTCCACTGTTTCTTATTGTTTCTTGATATCACCTAGGTTTGGATTTGGTTCGTGCTTGATTTTACACATTTTTGAGTTGCAACATTAAGTCAGTTATTTGTGCTCTTTCTGGTGTATTTATTATTGAAAATACTTTTTTCATACTATGTATGGGATCACTGTTTCTCTTCCTTATCTCTTCCCAAGATGTACCCCACATCTCTTCAACTCCACTTCTTCTTTCTTTAGAAAACAGGTCACTTAAAAAATCAGACAGAAAGTAACCACACAAACATAAAAATAACATCAAAAATAACAGGAAGCAACAATCACTATTCCTTAATATCTTATAACATCAATGGACTCAATTCCCCCAACAAAAAACATAGTCTAACAGAAATATTTTCCATGTAAATCTTCAATTTTATCAGAAAATGTTTGTGTTTCCTCTTTCAATCAATTTAGTAATGTTTTTTAAGTCTATCATTTTAATGGTATTGTTTTCCATGATAATCTTTAACATTTTTTCTATATATTTCTTCAATTTTATCAGAAATATTTTCCATGTAAATCTTCAATTTTGTCAGAAAATGTTTATAATTCTACTTTCAATCAACTTAGGAATATTTTTATACCCACCATTTTATCTGTATAATTTTTCTATGAAATAGTCAATCTTAATGTGTTTTTTATATATTTCTTCAATTTTATCAGAGATATTTTCCATGTAAATTTTCAACTCTATCAGAAAATATTTATAATTCCACTTTCAATCAACTTAGAAATATTTTTATGCCTACCATTTTATCTGTAATTTTCCATGATAATTTTCAATTTTAATGTTATTTTATATTTTCCTACAATTTTATTAGAAATATTTCCCATGTAAATCTTCAATTCTCTCATAAAATGTTTCTACTTCCTTTTTCAATTCAATTAATTTAGCAATGTTTTTATGTCTACCATTTTACTCTTTAATTTTCCATGAAAATTGTCAATCTTAATGTGTTTTTCTATGTACTTCAATTTTGTCAGAAACATTTTCCATGTAAATCTTTAATTTTATCATAAAATCTTTTTACTTCCTTTTTCGATAGAAAATAAAATTAAAAAAAAACATAGACAGAATAAAACAAAACAGAAAAGAAAGAAAAGAAAAAGAACAACAAATGCACATATGTGTGTGCTTACACACACATACATACATATGAAATTTTGTGTTTTCATGAGTGTGTTTATGTATGCATGTATGTATGTATGCATGCATTCATGTATATATATATATATGCATATATGTATGTAAAAGGCCAGTAAGTTATAAGATGCCCAAACAAAGCATCATGAGACAAAACCAAACCAAACCAAACCAAATCAACCAAGCAACTAACAAACAAGGAAAACCCTCTGAAAACCCTGCTGAGATTGTCTTGTGTTGGCAGTCTACTGATGGGCATGGGGTCTGCAATTAAATGTGGTTTGTATAAGGAATAATACTCCGTTCTCCAAACTAACTACAAGTTAGGAAAACTAACTTTTCCTGTGTGAACAATTGGAGATAGCTTCTGGGCTAGGGATGGGGGAGCCTGTTTTTACTTGCCCCTTTCAGCACTGGGACTCTATCTGACTTGGACCAGTGCAGGTCCTATGTATGCTATCACAGTCTCTATGAGTTCATATTGTGTCAGCCATGTTGCAGAAGTGTTTCCTTTGTGTCTTCCACTCCCATTGGCTTTTTACAATCTTTCTGCCTCTTCTGCATTGCCCCTTGAGACATGAGAGCAGGGGCGTTAATGAAGTCATCCCACTTAGCACTAAGCATTCCAAGATATTCCTCTCTTAGCTCACTGCCCAGTTGGGGTCTCCATATTTTTTCCTATCTCCTGCAGGAGGAAGCTTCTCTGATGATGGCTGAATGAGACACTGATCTATGAGTATGACAGAATGCTACCAGGGGCCATTTAATTGCAACATTTTGTTGTTGTTGCTGTTACCTAGAGGTGTAGAAATGAATCAGAAACAGTGCTTATCTTTAATTAGACTCATAGCATAAAGGGGAAATGAGAAAGAAGTAATTGTATAACAATGTGAGTTGAAGCACAGTGAGGAGTGTTCCGGGCATTAGCATCAGGAAGGAGTGATTGACACCCTGGCTAAGGGTATTCTTGAGTCTTTTCTGGAAGTTACTGCTGAGTAGTCAGTGAAGGGAATAGGCGAGGCCCTCTAGGAGGAACAGCACTTCCCAGTGTTGCCTTTTTTCTTCCTTTTCCACCCCACATTTATGGGCTCAGGCCCACATAGTCCACGTGACTTCATGACTTTGTGTGGCTTTTTTCTTGCCCCTCCTTTGTCCTGTGAATGATGATATCCAGGGAAGATTCTAGTTAAAGAGAAACCTGAGTTCTAGGGTTTGACCCTGTGACTTCAAAAGTATTGCCCACAGGTTCATGTTTTGAACATTTGGTCGCCAGTTTGCAGCACGACTTTGAAGGCTACACAGTTTAGGAGGTGTGGCTTCTATGGCAGAGGGAGTGAGTAGGGGTGTCGCTTTGAAGGTTATAGCCACCCCTGATTCCAATGCTTTCTCTGCTTCCTGGTCTGACATCATTTGAAGAATCTCTACCGCATACTCCCCACCACAATGGACAGACAGTCCCTTTGAAACCATGAGTCAAAATAATTTCTCCCTTAAATGGTTTCTGTCAAGCATTTTGGTCACAAAGAAGCAAAAAATATCTAAAACAGTGGTTGAACTTCTGATTTTTGAAGTCCTATTTTTATTTGGCAGTACTAGGATTGAACCTTGGGCATATGAGGCAAGAGATCTACCACAGAACTATATCCTTAGCCCCAGAAACATTATTTTCATGGCTTTGCTGGCACTGAATTAAAGGGAAGACTTTAGTGATAACTGTTTACAAAATTACCTGAGTCAATAAAACTCCAAGGCAGCTGAAATTGTAAAGAAAGAACAAAATGAAGAGATTGGTTTGTTTTGATTTGTTTTGTTTTTAGGCAGCTGGGTTCCTGGCATTGTCACCAACCAGAGTAAGGAAAAGGAATAAAAGATATTTTTGGAGAGACAGTTAATTCTCTGTGTAGAGATGGCAGGGCACAGATGAATTTAAAGTAAGAGCTTGGGAAGGATTTACACTGGGAGGCATCATCAAACAGAAGATGGTTAACAAGAAGGAATGTATGGTCCAGGTGTAGAAAACATGGAGTTTATCACTGTCAGAGCAGATGGTGACTCTGAATGGTAGAGGAGGGATTTACTGTTGTGGGAAGAATGCTTGCATTTTATAGTAGCCCAATAGACAGGATGGTACAGGTCCCTAGATAAAGTGGATTGCAATTTCTCCAGTATGAATTTAGTTAGAATTGGGTAGAATATGGAAGGTTTACTCTCAGACTGAGGTCTTGGAGCATTGGTTCACTGCAGTAGGGTTATCTCAGTGCAAGAACTCTTCCTGGATGGGCCCGCCTTTGAATGTAATTTGCAGATGTTTTAATCATGAAGGCATGTTCTAGGTTATTACAGCTAGCTTTGAAAACTTAGAAAAAAATACATTATGAAATTATTTTGAAGGGAAAGAAGGAACAATGTGCAACAACACATCTAGAGAGAATAATAATATCCTTCACAGTTTGGTATGAGAGACCAAAGGAGAAGGCCCATTTTTCTCTAGTTCTATCCTAGAGAGGGCTACATTGACTGGACAATGTGTTACAGGGGTTGACAAGTAGCAAATAGCTTAAGATAGTAGAGAGACACTCAGCAACTGCAGTGAATTCAAGATCACTCAGCAACCTTCACTTTGGTGATCATGTACTTAACAGTGGCTTGTTAAATGTATCAATGGCTTACTAGATCTTACAAAAAAATTATTTATCTAGGTGTAGTGGTGTGTGCCTTTAGCTCCACTACTCAGAAGGCAGAGGCTGGAGGATCTCTGTGAGTTAGAAGACACCATGGTCTATACACAGTTTCAGGACAGCTAGAACTATAGAGAGAAACCCTGTCTCAAATAAATAACAAATATTTTTTTATGTGTGTGGTATTTTGCCTGCTTGTGTCTCTGTGTCCACTTTCATAACTGCTTCCTACAGAGAAAAGGAGCAGCTATTTTCCTCACATGTGAATATTTTACAACTGTGGCCCTTGATGACACATTTTAGAATCGTGGTCCTTAACTTTGGTGGTATTTGAGTTACAGCATCATCACAAACATTCAGGGTACAGGGAAGCACCTCTAATTGATTTGTCAAATTTTACTGATCAGACTGTAGCAAAGTCATGATTATTTTTGTTCATAACACAAAATCCGACTGACCTAGCTGGCCTGTGGGCAAACACTGCCTTGAAAGTTTATGAAAGACTAGATGACATCTGAAAATCTACATTGTCTCATGCAGGAAGCACCCTATATCATTATGTTACTTAGAAGGGATAAAAATCAATTTTCAGGAAATTTTTAGAAAATGCCAAGTGAGTAATTTTAAAGTATTTCTTTTGTATTGCTTGTTTAGGATGACTTAACACATAGATGATATTAAGATTTCTGGGCAGAATAGATAATGACTGACAAGATAAATTCATTAGAAAAAAGATCGTCATCAATATAGATTCACATTTGTTTGTTATGACACACACATATGCATATTCATTTCCTAATACATAAATCAACCAGTATTTATTGAACGATTCTTTTGCCTAATACTCTCCATCAAAGTGTGAGGTAGTGGGGGATCCATGAATTTTCAAGTAAGGAAATAGATTGCATGTTTAAAAAGTACTAGCTGAAACTGGCTTCAAAATCAACTTTTAATAGAAGAATGAGAAAGATTAAGAAAACCAAGATGTACTGATTGATGGATTACTTATATTTGAGATACTGGTTAGTGGATCTCATAGACCATCAAATATACAGGCTCTTTGTGGTGAGCAGAGGCAACCCTGAGCATGTGAAGTCTCAAGTGAACGTGTCCTGTTGACATGAGCTGGCCATGTTGAGAATGATAGCCTTGGCCCATGGGGAATGGCAAAGCCGTGTGTGCAGATGTGTATGCAGAAAATCTCCACCATAGCTTTCTATACCTAGATAGCTATGGTGGGCTCTTTGTGAGATTAGCTAAAACCTGCCTCCTTGTTCAAATGTACATAATAACCCTGCTTTCTTATTTGTTTGCTCAACCTGATAAAATATCTCAGCACCCTGTTCAACCATATATAATAATAAAAGCAGCAAGTTTCTCCATCAGAAAGCCCAGTCCAGCTGATCCCAGCTTTTCTGTGTGTATGTCTGTTCATGTGTTTGTTTTTCATTCCCTTACTGCTCTCAGTCAGGTTAATACAGTTAGTACTTCTGCTCTAGGTTACACCCTCAGCTCTTCATGGTAGGATCCTATTTCTGAAGACACTACACACTTGAGTCATAAAACATGGAGAAATCAAATAGGTTCTTAATGGGAAATACAAATTAGACTAGGTGTTTGAGAGAGAGGAGAGAGAAAGGGGGGAAAGGGAAAGAGAGGGGGAGAAAGGGAGGAAAGAGAAAGAGAGAGAGCAGAGATAGACAGTCAGACAGACAGACAGACAGACAGACAGACACACACACACACACACACACAGAGAGAGAGAGAGAGAGAGAGAGAGAGAGAGAGAGAGAGAGAGAGAGCATAAAGTTGATGGGTAGGGAAGTGAGAGTGTATATGGAAAGAATTGGGGGAGTGAAAGATGATTATGTTCAAAATACAGTGTTGCAATTCTTGTTTTTATTTTCTATATATTTTTTTAATTTACATTCTCAATGATTTCCGCTTTCCCAGTTTCTCCCTCCCCGAAAGTCCCATAAGCCCTCTTCCCTCCCACTGTTCCCCCATTCAACCCCTCTCGCTTCTCTGTCCTGGTATTCCCCTACATCCAGGCTTTCCAGGACCATGGGTCTCTCCTTCCATCTTCTTGGAAATCAATTGATATGTGAATTGTGTCTTGGGTATTTCGAGCTTCTGGGTTAATATCCCTTTATCAGTGACTGCGTACCATGTGTGTTCTTTTGTGATTGGGTTACCTCACTAAGGATATTTTCCAGTTCTGACCATTTGCCTTGGAATTTCGTGAATTCATTGTTTTTAATTGCAGAGTAGTATTCCATTGTGCAAATATACCACATCTTCTGCATCCATTCCTCTGTTGAGGGACATCTGGGTTCTTTCCAGCTTCTGGCTATTATAAATAAGGCTGCTATGAACATAGCGGAGCATGTGTCCTTATTGCATGCAGGGGAAGCCTCTGGGTATATGCTCAGGAGTGGTATAGCAGGATCCTCCGGGAATGTCATGCCCAGTTTTCTGAGGAACCACCAGACAGCTTTCTAGAGTGGTTGTACCAGCTTGCAATCCCACCAGCAGTGGAGGAATGTTCCTCATTCTCCACATCCTTGCCAATACCTGCTGTCTCCTGTGTTTTTGATCTTAGCCATTCTTACTGGTGTGAGGTGGAATCTCAGGGTTGTTTTGATTTGTATTTCCCTAAAGACTAAGGATGTTGAACATTTCTTTAGGTGCTTCTCAGCCATTTGATATTCTTCAGGTGAGAACTCTTTGCTTAGCTCTATATCCTATTTTTAATAGGGTTATTTGGCTCTCTGGAGTCTAACTTCTTGAGTTCTTTGTATATATTGGATATTAACCCTCTGTTGGATATAGGGTTGGTACAGATCTTTTCCAGTTTGTTGGCTGCCACTTTGTCCTTTTGACAGTGTCCTTTGCCTTACAGAAACTTTGCAATTTTATGAGGTCCCATTTGTCAATTCTTGATCTTAGAACATAAGCTATTGGTATTCTGTTCAGGAAATTTTCCCCTGTGCCCATGTGCTCAAGGCTCTTCCCTAGTTTCTTTTTTATTAGTTTCAGTGTGTCTGGTTTTATGTGGAGGTCCGTGATCCACTTGGAATTGAGCTTAGTACAAGGAGATAAGAATGGATCGATTTGAATTCTTCTGCTTGCTGACCTCCAGTTGAACCAGCACCATTTGTTGAAAAGGCTATCTTTTTGTCACTGGATGGTTTTAGCTCCTTTGTCAAAGATCAAGTGACCATAGGAGTGTGGCTTCATTTCTGGGTCTTCAATTCTGTTCCATTGATCTACATGCCTGTCACTGTACCAATACCATGCACTTTTGAAAACTATTGCTCTGTAGTACAGCTTGAGGTCCGAGAAACTGATTTCCCCACTTTTACTGTTGAGAATAATTTTAGCTATCCTGGGTTTTCTGTTATTCCAGAGGAATTTTTGAATTGCTCTTTCTAACTCTATGAAGAATTGTGTTGGGATTTTGATGGGGATTGCATTGAATCTGTATATTGCTTTTGGCAAGATGGTCATTTTTACTATATTAATACTGCCAATCCATGAGCATGGCAGATTTTTCCATCTTCTGAGGTCTTCTTCAATTTCTTTCTTCAGAGACTTGAAGTTCTTGTCATACAGATCTTTCACTTGCTTGGTTAGAGTCACACCAAGATACTTTAAATTGTTTGTAGCTATCATGAAGGGTATCATTTCCCTTATTTCTTTCTCAGCCTGCTTATCCTTTGAGTATAAGAAGGCTACTGATTTGCTTGAGTTGATTTTATACTTTGCTGAAGTTGTTTATCAGCTGTAGGAGTTCTCTGGTGTTCTTTGGGTCACTTAAGTATACTATCATATTGTCTGCAAATAGTGATAGTTTGATTTCTTCCTTTCCAATTTGTATCCCTTTGACCTCCTTTTGTTGTCTAACTGCTCTAGCTAGAACTTCAAGTACTATATGGAAAAGATATGGAGAGAGAGGGCAGCCTTGACTAGTCCCTGATTTTAGTGGGATTGCTTCAAGTTTCTCTCCATTTAGATTGATGTTGGCTACTGGTTTGCTGTAAATTGCTTTTACTATGCTTAGATACGGGCCTCGAATTCCTGATCTTTCCAAGACTTTTAGCATGAAGGATGCTGAATTTTGTCAAATGCTTTTTCAGCATCTAATGAAATGACCATGTGGTTTTTTTCTTTGAGATTGTTTATGTGGTGGATTACATTGATGGGCTTTCTTATATTGAACCATTCCTGCATCCCTGGGATGAAGCCTACTTGATCGTGGTGAATGATCTTTTTGATGTGTTCTTGGATTCGGTTGGCAAGAATTTTATTGAGTATTTTTGAATTGATATTCATAAGAGAAATTGGTCTGAGATTATATTTCTTTGTTGGATCTTTGTGTGATTTTGGTATCAGCATAATTGTGGCTTCATAGAACGAGTTGGGTAGTGTTCCTTCTGTTCCTATTTTGTGGAATAGTTTGGAGAGTATTGGTGTTAGGTCTTCTTTGAAGGTCTGATAGAATTCTGCACTAAAACCATCTGGTCCTCTGCTCTTTTTGGTTGAAAGACTTCCAATGACAACTTCTATTTCTTCAGGGGTTATAGGACAGTTTAGATGGTCTATTTGATCTTGATTTAATTTTGGTATTTGGTATCTGTCTAGGAAATTGTCCATTTCCTTCAGATTTTCTAGTTGTGTTGAATACAGGCTTTTGTAGTAGGATCTGATGATTTTTTTTTTAATTTCCTCAGTTTCTGTTGTTATCTCTCCCTTTTTGTTTCTGATTTTGTTAATTTGGATACTGTCTCTGTGCCCTCTGGCTAGTCTGGCTAAGGGCTTATCTATCTTGTTGATTTTCTTGAAGAACCAACTCCTAGTTTTGTTGATTCTTTGTATGGTTCTATTTGTTTCTACTTGATTGATTTCAGCCCCGAGTTTGATGATTTCCTGCCTTCTACTTCTCTTGGGTATATTTGCTTCTTTTTTCCAAGACTTTCAGGTGTGCCATTAAGCTGCTAGTGTATGCTCTCTCCCATTTCATTTTGGAGGCACTCAGGGCTATGAATTTTCCTCTTAGCACCGCTTTCATTGTGTCCCATAAATTAGGGTATGTTGTACCTTCATTTTCATTAAATTTTAAAAAGTCTTTGATTTCTTTCTTTATTTCTTCCTTGACTAAGGTATCATTGAGTAGAGCATTGTTTAGCTTCCACGTGTATGTGAGCTTCCTGTTGTTTTTGTTGCTATTGAAGACCACCCTTATTCCATAGTGATCTGATAGGAGGCATGGGATTAGTTCGATCTTCTTATATCTGTTGAGGTCTGATTTGTGACCAATTACATGGTCAATTTTGGAGAAGGTACCATGAGTTGCTGAGAAGAAGGTATATTCTTTTGCTTTAGGATGAAATATTCTATATATACATATATCTCTTAGATCCATTTGGTCCAAGGCTTCAATTAGTTTCACTAGGCCCCTGTTTAGTTTCTGCTTTCCTGATTGGTCCATTTCAGAGAGTGGGGGGTTGAAGTCACCCACTATTATTGTGTGGGGTGCAATGTGTGCTTTGAATTTTAGTAAAGTTTCTTTTACGAATGAGGGTGCCCTTACATTTGGAGCATAGATATTCAGAATTGAGAGTTCTTCTTGGTGGATTTTTCCTTTGACCAGTATGTAGTATCCTTCCGTGTCTATTTTGATGACTTTATGTTGAAAGTCAATTTTATCTGATATTAGGATGGCTACTCCGGCTCATTTCCTGGGACCATTTGCTTGTAAGATTTTTTTCCAGCCTTTTACTCTGAGGTAGTGTTTGTCTTTGACACTGAGGTGCGTTTCCTGCACGCAGCAAAATGCTGGGTCCTGTTTATGTATCCAGTCTATTAGTCTATATCTTTTTATTGGGGAATTGAGACCATTGATGTTAAGAGATATTAAGGAATAGTGATTATTGCCACCTGGTATTCTTAAAGCTGTCTTTACGTTTGAGAGGTTATCTATTTATGGGTTTGATGAAAGAAGGTTACTATCTCGTTTTTTCCAGGGTGTAGTTTTTCTCCTTGTATTGGCGGTTTCTACCTATTATCCTTTGCAGGGCTGGGTTTGTGGAAAGATATTGTGTAAATTTGGTTTTATCATGGAATATCTTGGTCTCTCCATCTATGGTGATTGAGAGTTTTGCTGGGTATAGTAGTCTAGGCTGGCATTTGTGTTCTCTTAGAGTCTGTATGAGATCTGCCCAGGATCTTCTGGCTTTCATGGTCTCTGGTGAGATGTCTGATGTGATTCGGATAGGTCTTCCTTTATATGTTACGTGGCTGTTTTCTCTTACTGCTTTTAATATTCTTTCTTTGTTTAGTACATTTGATGTTTTGATTATTATGTGACGGGAGGTATTTCTGTTCTGGTCCAGTCTGTTTGGAGTTCTGTAGGCTTCTTGTACGTTCATTGGCATCTCTCTCTTTAGGTTAGGGAAGTTTTCTTCCATAATTTTGTTGAAGATATTTACTGGCCCTTTAAGTTGCAAATCTTCACTCTCATCTATACCTATAATCCTTAGGTTTGGTCTTCTCATTGTGTCCTGGATTTCCTGGATGTTTTGGGTTACACAGTTTTTGTATTTTGCATTTTCTTTGACTGCTTTCTATGATATCTTTAGCATCTGAGATTCTTTCTTCCATCTCTTGTTTTCTATTGTTGATGCTTGCATCTATGTCCCCTGATTTCTTCCCAAGGTTTTCTATCTCCAGTGTTTTCTCCCTATGTGATTTCTTAGTTGTTTTTGCTTCCTTTTTTAGATCTTGGATGGATTTGCTCAGTTCCTTCACTTGTTTGTTTGTGTTTTCCTGTATTTCTTTAAGATATTTTTGTGTTTCCTCTTTCAGGACTTCTGCCTGTTGACCCAAGTTCTCCTGTATTGTGATTTTTGTGTTTCCTCCTTATGGGCTTCCATCTGTTGACCCATACTCTCCTGCATTTCTTTAAGCGATTTTTGTGTTTCCTTTGTAAGGGCTTCTACCCATTGATTCATGTTCTCCTGTATTTCTTTAAGTGATTTTTGTGTTGCCTCCTTATGGGCCTCCATCTCTTGACCCATATTCTCCTGCATGTCCTTAAGCAGTTTTTGTGTTTCCTTTGTAAGGTCTTCTACCCGTTGATTCATGTTCTCCTGTATTTCTTTAAGACATTTATTTATGTCTTTCTTGAAATCCTCTAATAGCATCGTGAGAAGTGATTTTTAAATCCAGATCTTGCCTTTCGGGTGTGATGGGGTATCCAGGACTTGCTGCTATTGGAGAGTTGGGTTCCGATGGTGCCATATTACCTTGATTTCTGTTAGTAACGTTCCTACATTTGCCTTTTGCCATCTGGTTATCTCTGGTGTTAGTTGGTCCTGTTGTCACTTGCTGGTGCTTGAACCTCCTGTGAGCCTGCAAGGCTATTTCTGCCCCCCTGGATGATCGGGTTTCCCCTGACACCGATGCTGAGGCTGCCCTGCTCCTGAGTGTCTTTGGATCCCTCGTGTGCCTTGCCCCAATTGATGTTATACTTGGGAAATCCCTGCGTACCTGGAGATTCAGTGTAGTCTATCCGAAATTCTTAAATAATTAGTTAAGTATATTGAGATGTGTAGACTTTGGGGCTGGCTAATATCACTGAATAATATTTTTAAGTTGCAGGTTCTTTACAATAATGTTTTAATTAGTAAAATACAATACAAATATGTTATCTATAGAATATATTATGTAATATATAATGTATATACAAATACAAATATATTTAATACAAATATAAAAAGAACAGTACATTTTAGCAGGAGAAAATAGCCAATAAAATGAACATGTAAATTATAAAACAATTAAGTAGAGTAGTAATCATTGTGTTTGAATGAAACATAAAGGTTTGTAATGTATGTATATGTTTGTATATAATGTATTCATAATGTGTTATAAAGTATAACATTCTAAGAATTTACAATGTCCCAGTGATTCTGCTTTACATATTATTCTTCATAATAATTATATACGAAATTTTGTTCCATTTCCATTGTACAAATGAGTAAACTAAGGGCTGATGCTTTTAAGCAGCTCATGTAATCAATGAGCCCTAGTAACAGAGTGTAGGTTTATACACAGGTATCATGGTACATGTTCACTCAGAAAGACACAAAATGCATGGCTTCAATTAGGAAAATTTGGTCCCAGTGTCATGGTTTGTCTCAAGCTTCGTCTGTGTTTTTCTTATTGTTTGTGATATTTTCAGTCCTTCCCCATTCTCAGAGTTAAGTCCATGCTTATATCTAATCTTCACAACGATGAAGCAAGTTTGAAGCAATTTAATCCAAGTTTCCCACTAGTAGATAGTGAGGTCAGGCCATGAATGCAGGGAATCATGTTCTTACATGGCTCTCTTCTTTCCTCCAGGACTGAGATAACTAGGAACCCAAAGCTTATATCCTCAGTGATTCTTATATGAAATAATTGGTATTTTTTTGAGACATCATTTCTTTGTGTAACCCTGGCTGTCCTGGAATTCACTATGTAGACCAGGCTAGCCTTGAACTGGAGATCTGCCTGCCTCTGCCTCCCAAGTGTGGGCACCACCATAGCCTAGCTGGAAGCAATGGTTTATGAATTGTAACTCACAATAACTATGACAAAACACAAATAATACTTTTGACAACCTCTTGGGTACTACTTTAGAAGAAATCATCTCTTTCCTTTGAGAAGAAAAAGAGCAATGATAGATGCAGAATGTGGGGCTGTCACAGCATTGGTTGAGTTGTTTGGTGAACCCTTGGGAAAGCACTTGCTTAGCCTGGACTGGGGAGATGACAGTTTTGGTGGTTAATGACTTGTGAAAAAAGACCTCTGGGAAGGAAGGATGCTATGTATGTTAAACTTGTGTGGGGGTGACTTGGAGAAAAAGCACACATATAGAGTGGCAGGTGTGCAAGAAGGAGGAGGTTCCTGTTATCTGAACTTACTGGAAAGACAGAAAGTGGCAAAGCAAATCCAGGGTGGTGTAGTGCAGGGTCAGGAACAGCCTGAAGTCAGAGTGACTTGTTCAGATGGGCATCTCAGCTGCCTCTCTTGAGAAGCAAGCTAGGAGATAAAGTAGGAAGGACTGACACCTAGTTTCAGATATAATGCTGGTGACTTCTTGTGACATTCAGAAGGGAAAGCACTGCATGGATAAGCGAATTGATTCAAGAGTCAGAATGATCAAAGCTTATGACCCATTCGATACTGCAGGAAGGGAAGGAGATGTGGAAAGATTCTAAGGCTTCTTTCCGACTTGGAAAATGGTGGAATTTAGTGAAAATGGGAAAATATGATAAGGGTTCAGGGAAATGTTGAGGTTTGTTCCATACTTGAAAATCCAAATAGACAGGTTTACTCAGAAGGCAGACATGGGTTTTCGTATAAAAAGTAGCATGGGCTGACCATCTGGATCCAAAAGTCAGCAATGTGTGGTTGGTATTTAATAGTTAGGTGGGCATTTAACCATCACTTGAATATTTTATGGAACACGTCTTATGTGACATTTGCTATAGATTTCTTCCAACACTGGGTGACATTTGTTGCAGGTTATAAACATTGTTTTATTTCTTTGTTAGTTGATTGATGGTCCTTGGGTTTATATCCATTCTTTAAGCTTCCTAAGATTTATCAGGAACTTAGGCCTTATAACAGTTACATAATTTGCCCAAAATCATTCAGCTGATTCATAGAATTGAGAGGAATGATTCTGTTATACTGCCTCTTGGAAGGAGGAGTCCTTAGGAGATGAGTCACCGAAAACTGTTCGTAACTTTATCTAAGATCATGGACTCACCTCATTGTAATTTATGGTCTTTAAGCAAAGGCAGATGTTAGCTATGTGCCCTACTATCTGCATCCTCATACACAGTCATCCATGTATCTTCTCGCCACCATCCTTTCCATGCTGGAACTGTGAATGCTCACTGAGCAAAACAGAGCTGAGTCAAAAACTCTGGATTCTTTTTCTTTTATTTTTTCTTACGAAGTCATAGCCTAAGAGACAAATAGCCCTACTGGGATTGTCCTTTTGTCCCTGTGTAATGAGCAATGCTTTGGCTGTGTAGCTGCACATCAAGTATGTCACAGTACACGAGTTGGAAGGAAAAGTGAATTTAAAGGAAATGACAGTGCTCATTTAGCTTGGGAAAAATCATCTCTTAATTAATCAGTGTAGACCAGTTCATAAAAGGGAGGGGACCTCAGGAAACATATGGGAATTTCACATTTTATTCTGAATCATTGGCTCTGACTAGGGTACACTTTCTATTACACAAACAGCAGAGAAGCTATTTCTAACTCAACATGATGACTACCCATAGTTTCCTCTTATCATGTTGACCATCCTGTGATTCCTGTAGTGTTCACTTCAAGAGATTTTGTAGATTATCATATTGCAGAAATATATTGGGTGACATAAAATATTTTCAGCCCAGTATAAGTATTTAAACTTGAATATTGCCAAGAGTCTAATTGCCTAGCACAGTAGGTTTTTGTTTGTTTGTCTGCTTGCTTTGTTTTATTTTGCTTTACCCCTTACTTTCCAGAGCCAACACGGTTTAGACAAAACATTGTCCTGGGGACTATTTCCCAATAAGATAATTGGTTATTACTGAAGCCAGTAACTTTCCTCTGAGTTCTTAAAGGAACTTTGCAAATGTTTGTGATCTGAAGAACAATGTATTTAACAATATTTAACTTTTCATTGCAATGATATTAACTTTAAATATTTATATGATTTTTAAATGTTCCTATGACATTCTAATTTATTCACTTTTTAATGCTAGTTTCTCACTATGGAGCCTTGTTTGACCTCTAGCTCAAGATCCCCCTGTCTCAGCTGGCTGAGTATGAGGAACTCAGACATGTACTACCAGGTCTAGCTCAACCCATCCTTGGAATTTCTCCTTAGTGGGCTCTCCTATGTTAGGTTATGAGGATAAACATAACTCAGTGAAACAAGTGAATATTATTTGTATTCACTCGACTATTCTGTGACTACAATGTCTCTAATATCATATACCGAAAGAGATGAAGATATGTACCTAGAATACACACTTTTATATAATCATATAACATTACTTGAGGAAAAAGGATATAAAATCATGTGTAACAATAATAACATTTACAGTTATCATTATATGATTTTTATCATTATGTTTTCATATTTGAAAACCATCTTCCAGAAAATGCTTTTTATGGTAGAACAACCTAAAATTTGCCTATTAAAATAATGTTCATTGACATCAATTGTTGACTTTAACCAAAATGCTTAGTTCATTACCTTCATCATTCAACCATGCTTAAATTTCACAAGTGTGGGTGAATTTTATTCTTTGACAGCTCCTGACAGGACAGGCATTGGCTCACTCAATATGTTCATATTTAATCATGACAAAGATCCCTCCTTTCTCTTCTTTCTCCTCCCCCTCCCTCCATTTCCCTCCCCTTTCCCTTCCCTTCTTCTCTCCTCCCTACCCTTCCCTTGCCCTTTCCTTCTTCTTTCCTCCCCCCTCACTTCCCTTCCCTTTCTCTCTCCTACCCTTTCTTCCCTTCCCCTTCCCTTTCCTTCCCACTTCCTTTTCCTGACCCCTCCCATTCCCTTTCCTTCCTCTCCCTTCCCCTCCATCTTTTTCTTCCTTTTCTTTCTTTCTCTTTTCCTGTGTGCTATGTATGGAGCCCAGATTGGCCTTGAAGCCACTTTGAACTTCTATTCTCCGGCCTTAGCCTCCTGAATGCTGGGATTACATATGTAAACTCCATATCCATCTCAAAACATCTCTCTTGGCCTGGGGAAATTATTCAGTCTGTAAAATGTCTGCTGAACAAGTATGAAGATCCAAGTTCAGGTCCCTAGAGTACACATAAAACACTGGGCATGGGGCTCGAGAGCTGGGAGTGTGTGGAGTCAGCAGCCCTCTGCAGCTCCAGCAGGCTGAGTGAGGTACAAGCTCAAAAGAAAAAGTAGAAAAAGTAGAGAGCAACTGAGGACCTTGGCTTTTGTCCTCCATACCCACACAAATGCATGTGTACCCACACTAACAATAAAATGCAAGACATGCAACACAATATAACCCCCTCCACACACAGTCTGCTTCATAGAGCTAACTATAAGTAAAACTGTTTTCATCATTAAAATTTGCCCCTTTTCACAGCTGGCCTCAAAATATCTTGAATAGCCAATTCATTTATACTGGAATTAATAATGTGAAATGATTTGATCCCACAATTCTTTTTGATGCTGAGGCAAACCTATACTGTATATGGGGTCTATTATAGGCCAGTACTCTACCACTGAGCCATATCCCTAGTCTGCAAAAATGACCCAGTTCTATAGTTAAACACATTGTATTCTGAATCTTTAAAACTGTTTTTTTTTAAATTGGTTGTGCTGTGCACTAACATTACAAGCTGAGTCATTTAATTAGGCCTGAGTTTCTGGTGCATGCTTTGCACATTGGCTACAGTAGCTGCAACACTGAGTAGGTATGAGAGTTCCCCAAGTATGCAAACACCCCAGAAACAGCTTCGGATCCAAATGCTATACAGATAAACTTTCAAGGCGATGTGGACAGTAATGTGTCATCTCCATAGTGATGTAAGTGGGGATAGGATCATTCCAGTACTCAAAATGATTCAAGCCTAAAGGCTCTTCTGAAGAACTGGAATGGGCAGTCTCCTCTCTGCAGGCGAGAGGGAGTGGCCTGGTGGTTGGATTGTAAACCAGTTAGTTCTTCCTGGGAAAGTCAGTCCCCAGTTAAAGGGAAAGGAAGTGAGCTAGGCCACAACTTGCATATAGTGTCCTCAGCATTTCCAGGTAAGAGTGCTTGGCTCCCAGACAATGCAGTGAGAATGACATTTTAAGCTGATTATGCGAACTGCTTTTCTGAAGAGTTTCACACCCATGTTTTCTTCAATACATTTTTTTTTAAACGTGGCAGTAGACTTTTGTAATAAAGAAAAACCTCAGTTTTTCCCAACATATTATATATTTCTCTTAGGGCACAGCAAAATCAAACAGGTCTACAGTTGGTAATGTTAACTAGCAGAAGTAACACCATATTCTAGATCGTTGATGGCTTGATGCCTGAACTAAGTTGAGCAGACTGGAGGAGTTAATGAGGAGAGAAAGCAGTATGCTGCCATGCTTACTGAAGGTTTTGAGCTTCTTTCTTCAGTACTGGGAATTCCCCCTTAGCTTCACACACACCAGACAAGCCCTTTACTGCTGATCTATATCCCCAGCATGGCCATCCCATTGAACATTGTTGTAACTTATTAATGGCAGTATTGCCAGAACATATCATTTCCCTCAAAATCAAGTGACAGAAGGGAATGTGTTCAATAGAAAAATAGATGAGTAAATTGAGTATCATATAAACACAAGTGAGAAGAATATAATAAAGTTCAGAATTCTGGAAATCCCCAGCAGCTATCATAAAGAACCCAGCAGTCAGACGGTTGAAGCTATGCACATGCTGATGTGACAAGTCTCACCTTAGGAACATGGTTCCAGGGAATACTCTGTTATATCAGCTACTTAGCTAATTTGGTACTCTACTTGGATCTATTAAATCCACTGTATTCTCATAAATCCAGGGAAGGCCCTGAAGATTGAAGGAAGCTAGTCAAATATTGAGCTTTGAACCCCAACTCTACAACCGAGAAGTTGCACCTAAGAGAACTCTATTTTAAGTTCACCAGAACCTTTCCCCATCCATACATGTGTCATGCATAGGAGTTACCATTCTTACTTTTCTATATGCCTAACCTACAGATATCCTACCTTCAAGACTCAACTTAGCCACTGGTCCCTTGGGTCAATCTTTCCTAGTATCCCAACTTGGTGCATAGAGACTTCCTATCACCCTAACATAACACTGCACCCTGTCTATACAGTGCCTATCATCTACCTATTTGCTTTTCTTTAGGCTGTAAGTCTTTCTAGGGAGGAGCCTTCCACTAATAAATACCTTTTCCCTAAGAACAAGCCCAACAAGTAGGAGAACATCAAGACTGAAAAAATCTATTAGTTTCTTTTCTTACAGTGAAAACTTGTAAAAGATAATCTTAAAACATAAAAGGCCGTGTGACGTGATCAGATTTCTATCACTGGTAGTTTGAAGAGTTGGTATTACTCAGGGTTAGTAGCATCGTTCCTGGGTTCAAATCCCAAATCTTCTAGCTGCTTAAACCGATAAAATACTTAGATTTTTAGTTGTTTTTTAAAAGTATTTATCTTCAAGTTTATTTAAAAAATTGCATACTCTGAAGGATGAAAATGAGAAGCATGTATCATTTGGGATATAATTAATAAATACATTCATAATAATTTTTAATAAGCAGAAGAAGTGGGAGATGGTAGAGGAGACAAGGGCTTAGAGTAGGACGAATTAACCAAAAACAATGGTTATGTGAAAAACCCATATGGAAGCCTAAGGCTTTGTAAGGTGACTTTTTTAAAAATGTAAGTTTAAGAAAAAGGAGGACTGACAAGATGGTTCAGATGGTAAGGGCATTTCTACCTTGAATCCCTAGGGCAGAGGAAGGGAACCCACTCCCCCAAGTTGTCCTTTGACCTCCAAATCACATTGTGACATGCACACAAGTGCACACACAATCAGTCTCAAATAAAAACTTAAAAAGAGAAATGAGGGGTTTTTCTTAGAGCTTACATTCTCTCTCCCAATGATCAGTAATTTTCAAAGTGTGTTTGAGAGAATATTAGCATCATGTGATATTCTATGAGAGAGTTCCATCGTATGCTGGTTAGGTCCCTGAATGTGACAGCAGGTGATATGTAGAAGGGAACATGCAATGTAGATCCTAGACTTACTTACTCCAGGAAGTCAGGTATGATGAACTTCTGGTGCAGCAATCATCCTATTGTTTTAATAAATGTTTAATAGTTCGAAGTTCTGATTTGGTCCAGTGCTCTTCCTAGCAGTTGGCTGTCACACTGCATCATGCCCTGATGTGAGCAGCATTCATTCTCTCTTTGGTCCATGTGCCCTAATGGGTTCACACCTTCACAGTCAAAGGCCCAGATGTTGGAGCAGTCTGTTCCATTTTAAAAATATTGTGATTTGGGAAAAAGCAGTTTCAACTTTGTCCATGTGTATTATTTTAAAAGTTGCATTACTTTGATTTCAGTACAGAAGTTAAAACAAGTGTGTTTTATGATTTTGAGTCATACTGAGTTTGTCAGGGGAGTTCTTGGGGGCATTTCTGCAAAGGGAGATGGATGTCATCATGTGGAACCAATAGTGGTTTTTTTAAATAAAGGAATATTATTTTTTTGTTATGTACACTTATTACCAGGGGACATACACAGAAAAAGAAAAAGAGAAAGAAAACCTCCCACCACTGGCAAAACAAATGAGAGAGTCTGTTTTCACTGGCTTATAAAAGAATCCTCCAAATATTTAGCAACAGTATTTTTATTTTTCTCATTTCAGACACTTCATAGGGATAAAAGATCAATTTACAAGTGAAAAATAACCACACAGACAATTTCAACGGTCCAAATTGGAAGCTGGTTACATCCCACACTTTTAATTAATAACATTTCTGTTAGTCACATTAATTCATGCGGGATTAATGGTAGTGAGCATGTGATAATCCTAATGCTAACAGAACTGTCAAGCAGGGCGAAGACTGCAGACACAGATGAAATAGACACGTTCCAGTGTTCAAGGGCGTTTTTAAAGTATTATAATTGAAATGCACGTCTAGGGTAAAGAAACTGTGAAGTTAGATGCCCCACTCACATCTGAAAAGACAATGCCAACCAAAAGGGACAAGAAACCATTAAGGGTAGGCTAGAGAGCATGTTCAGCTTCCTGGATGGACTCTCAGATACTCCTGGGGTGAATCCCAGTCCTATCCCTAGCTGAGTGGTCCAATTTCTTCTGTAAGCCACCCTGCCATGCTTATAAATGGAGACACATTATCTGTCTATTTCTCAAAGGTGTGCTGAGGATAAAATAATGAATACACAGAAATATGTAAGTAGGTGAAGAGCATAAATAGTCATATACAATCTAATCACTCTCAGTGACGGGTCTGCTCCCCTGTAGCAATAGTCGGGCACCGTGGAAGGGGACTGGTAATTTGAGAGGATTCAAAAGCAATCTGCTGGCCATTCTGACTGGTGTGAGGGGGAATCTCAGGGTTGTTTTGATTTGCATTTCCTTGATAATTAAGGATGTTGAACATAACTTTAGGTGTTTCTCAGCCATCCGGTATTCCTCAGATGAGAATTCTTTGTTTAGTTCTGTATCCCATTTTTTAATAGGGTTATTTGATTCTCTGGAGTCTAACTTCTTGAGTTCTTTGTATATATTGGATATTAGCCCTCTATTGGATGTAGGATTGCTAAAGATCTTTTCCCAATCTGTAGGTTGCCGTTTTGTCCTATATATTTTTTTTATAATTTTACTTTTTTTTTAATGGTAGACATATTACATTTCTTTTTTTTTAAAGATTTATTTATTATATGTAAGTACACTGTAGCTGTGTTCAGACACCAGAAGAGGGCGTCAGATCTCTTTACAGATGGTTGTGAGCCACCATGTGGGTGCTGGGATTTGAACTCATGACCTTTGAAAGAGCAGTAGGTACTCTTACCCACTGAGCCATCTCTCCAGCCCCTGTTTTGTCCTATTGACAGTGTCCTTTGCTTTACAGAAGCTTTGCAATTTTATGAGGTCCCACTCATGAGACAGCAAATGCTGGAGAGGATGTGGAGAAAGAGGAACACTCCTCCATTGCTGGTGGGATTTCAAGCTGGCAAATCCACTCTGGAAATCAGTTTGGTGGTTCCTCAGAAAATTGAACATAGCACTACCTGAGGACCCAGCTATACCACTCCTGGGCATATACCCAGAAGATGCTCTCCAACATGTAATAAGGACACATGCTCCACTATGTTCATAGCAGCCTTATTTATAATAGCCAGAAGCTGGAAAGAACCCAAATGTCTCTCAACAGAGGAATGGATACAGAAAATGTGGTATATTTACCCAATGGAGTACTACTCAGCTATTAAAAACAATGAATTCATGAAACTCTTAGGCAAATGAATGGAGCTAGAAACTATCATCCTGAGTGAGGTAACCCAATCACAAAAGAACACACATGGTATGCAATCGCTGATAAGTGGATATTAGCCCAAAAGCTCGTAATACCCGTGATACAACTCACAGATCACATGAAGCTCAAGATGAAGGAAGACCAAAGTTGAATACTTTGATCCTTATTGGAAAGTGGATCAAAACACCCATGGCTCATAGCCAACCAATAGAATGTGAATAGGGTCCCCAATGGAGCAGCTAGAGAAAGGACCCAAGGAGCTGAAGAGGTTTGCAGCTCCGCAGGAGGAACAAAAATATGTACCAATCGGTACATTCAGAGCTCCCAGGGACTAAACCACAAACCAAAGAGTACACGTGGAAGGTCCCACGGCTCCAGCTGCATATGTAGCAGAAGATGACCATTTCAGACATCCATGAGAGGCCATTGGTCTTGTGAAGTTTCGATTCCCCAGAATAGGGGAATGCAAGTCAGGAAATGGGGGGGAGAGGGGGAGGGGATAGGGGGTTTTTGGTGGTGGGGTAACATGGAGAGGGGTTAACATTTGAAATGTAAATAAAGCAAATATCTAAACAAACAAACAAACAAAAGCAATCTGCTGACTTTGCCTTGGTTAACCGAAGCAAACGTTCTTCTGAGATCCACACCTGGGAACAATGTAGTGCATTTCATTGCTTTCCATATAATCCACCCTGTTCATCACAAAGATCCTCTAAGCCAGTGGCTTTCAACCTTCCTAATGCTGTGAGTCTGTAACACAGTTCCCGGTGTTGTGTTGACCTCCTCCCCCCGCCCCAACACAAACTTATCTTTGTTGCTATTTTATAACTGTAATTTTGCTTCTGAGCAGTGTCTCAGCTCATAAGAAATATGAGAGTTGTATCTTATGAGAAATACATCTTTTTCCCATGATTGTGACACACAGGTTGCGAACCACTGCAGTCTAAGCAAAAGTGAGCAGAGAGAACCCATATCCTACTTTCCGGTTTCTGTTATTTACAGGTTTCCTAGATCTTGTGAAATGACCAAAACAAATAAAGTGAAGATGACTCTTTGGTCCAAAAGGACAGAGGAATATAAAGTTATAAAACTTCCTGAAATGGGGGTGGGGTGGGGGGAGAGGAAAGATTTGTGTACAAAAATCTGACATCACAGGATGAAGAAAATGACTCTCAATTGTGGTGAAAACAGCTCAAAGGAAGACAAAGGATTCCTCATGGTTAGGAGCATAATGCTTGTTCTGTTAACCTGAGATGCAAATCCCTTCCCAAACGGGGCAGAATTCACCAGTGACAAACAGATTCACCGCGGACTCCGGAGCCTTGGCATGCTTGCACATGGTAGAATCAGCTGAGCTCAGCACGACTCCGGGGTGCGGGGCGGGGCATTGCTAAGAAGCACCTTTCAGCACAGCATCAATTGTTTTCAACTTAAATATTTAAGGTAGCTAATCCGGGGAGTTGGTGGCTCGTTTTAGTGTTATGTAGAACTAAAGGCTAGCAAGAGGCCAGTCTCATGTGATTGCTGCCCAAGCCCCTTCTTACTTTCCTTGTACACATGCTGGATTGGACATAGTTACTCAAGATTCTGGAAACAGCTCTTCTCAGCCCAAATTCTATAACTCAACCCCTTACTCATCAAGCAGGGCCTAAAGAGAGCAATGCAGGTCGGACAGATGCAGTCATGGACTGCTGCCTGTGACCATAGCTTGAGGAGACTTGTTATTTAAGTTAACCTGCTTACTGATTCCCCACTCCGCTAATTTTCAAGACATTAACCAGCCACCAGAGACACTTAAAGTTTAGAAGAGATACAACAGACTCTCACAAGAGTAAGAGACACAGTAAATGATTTTTCTCTAGAGGAAGACACAAACAGCTTTATGAAAGTTTTTTTTTCTTTTTTGTTAAATTGGCATTTGCCACTGATTGGCTTCATGACAAGGAGGATCAATTTTGTTGATATTGTTGTCACAACACTCTTGAGTCAACAGTAAACATCAGCTTTTAAGGCAGAAACCATCAGCATGTCACATGGGCGACATTTCATTTCTGCTCCTGGTGCAGCGGCCTTGGAGAGCAGCCTGGGAAAGTGCGCGGTTCGGTTCACTCTCCGGCTCTATTTATACACAGCTATTGAAAGTCGGAGGCTTTCTCCACGGTTGGCCTCTTGAATCAGAGTGTGAACACAATTCCCATTAAGACGCCACTTGAAGCAAGGAAGCTGTATTCATATCCTGTGAGCAAATGTGGACTTTTCCAATCATACCCATCTAAATGTCTCAGTTCCTGAATGCAAGGATGGGGGTGCCAGGCCAGCGTTTCCGGGATTCGGGGCGGGGGAATCCTATGAGTGCCCCTCATGACTTAGGAAACTTATCTGTTCTGAGAAACCCAGCGGTGTTTACCCCTGTAAGAATTACTCATTTCTAATTTGAGAAAGAAGTCATTTGGGAGGCGAGACTTTTACTGAAGTGATTCATGTCTTTTTTTTTTTTTTCTGAGGGGATTAAGTGTGTGGCTGGACAAAGAACGATGTGAGGCGCATCATCTTATAACAAATGAAAGCAATATGTGATATTAGGGAATGGATACTATCCAAAGTCTAATTCTGCTTTCTGTCGACAGCAGGATTAGTTTTAAGGGTACTCTTTCTCTCTCTCTTTCTTTTTTTTCTTAAGTACCTCCAGTTCTAATGTCATGTGTAAGGGACTCTCAGAAATGCAACCAGTACAGAAAACACGTGGCAAATGTCCTGGTTTTAATCTCACAGAAGATCTTTAAATGGTGGTCCTTTGAGGATGGCTTTATTTGAATTGTGGGAACAAGGCCTGGGGACAGGGATTGCCTCTAAGAACTGCTCAGACCATCTGTGCTGGCACGCACAAGGCCACATGGACACTGTGTCCAGGTAGGACACACTAAGCCAGCAGGAGTGAGAACAGCTTTATGAAAAAAGAACACATTGGCAAGAAAAAGAAGTGGTGTGTGTATACGTGTGTGTGTGTGTGTGTGTGTGTGTGTGTGTGTATGTATGTGTGCATGAGTGTGTGTGTATGTTTGTGTGTATGTATATTTGGGTGTGTGCATGTGTGTGTATGTGTGAGTGTGTATGTATTTGTGTGTATATGTATGTGTGTGGGGGTGTGTGTGTTTGTATGTGTGAGTGTAATTAGGGACTGTAGCTAATGGAAAAGAGATGTACAACCATAACAGAAAGCAACCAAAGAACTAGGAAGAAATAAATACAAACACAAAGGTGTCTGAACACAGAAAGTCTTCAGTATATAGTTTATTTCCACCAGGATTCCATGTGCTAGAAATATCCTTTTAACTATTGGTAAGAAAACACTGGAAATGGACAGAATTATTACTTTTTATAACCAATAGCAATCTGCATTACTTTAGGCAATCTTGTTTGCCCTAGCTTTGTTTTTTGAGACAGGGCTGCTCTGTGTAGCCCTGGATGTCTTAGAATTGCTCTGTAGACAAGTCTGGCCTCAGATTCAGTGATCTGCCTGCCTCTGCCTTCCGAGTACTAAGAGTAAAGGCACCATACCACCTGGCTTACCTTAGGAAATCTTTAGAGAACATTGGGAAATGTATAGATGTTAAGAAAGAGGTTTTCATCTTGGTCCTCTCTTCCTTCTTCCTCTTCTTCCTCCTCCTTTTCTTGTCCTCCTCTTCTCTTTTGAGGATTATGTACCATGTGCTTTGCTCATGTTTATTCTCTCCCTCAGTTCTTTCCAGATCCCCTTCACTTTCTATCCACCTAACTGTATCCTTAAAACAAACAAACAAGGATCAAGTCCAATTTGTGCTACCCACGTATTCTTGGATATATGGTTTTCCACTGGAGTATGCTCTACTCACCAGGGAGTAATAAAAAGCAACAAACAAAAACCCCAACTGACTCCTCTTAGTAGCCATGATAATTAGCCAATAGCTCCACAGCTAAAGGTCACACTTTATGCCCATCTTGCTCTGTCTATATTCAGATTTGGGCATGATGTCATGACTGCACACACACACACACACACACACACACACATACACACACACACACACCCATGTGCCCCCATGTGTGTGTGTGTGTGTGTGTGTGTGTGTGCATACGCATATATGCAGAGCTTCCCAGCTGTGTTTGGAGGACAGTCACCCTGGAGTCATCCACTGCCTCTGGCTCTAACACTCTTGGGATGACGGGATGTGATCGTGTATGTTCCTTTTGGGACCCATCATTCTGCCTTTTCTCATTCTTTGCATGATGACAATTGTAGGTCTCTGGGGTGACTGCCATCTACTGAAACCAGAAGCTTCTCTGTTGATGATTGAGAAGTGACAAATTGGTCTCTGAGCCTTAGTTTGTCAAGAGGGTGATAAACTCTAAAGTTCCTTCCTTTACCTGGGAAATCAGCATAACATCATAATTTTTCGAGAAGATTTTTGACCTTTGTTCATATACAATGAATGTTCTTTCTCTCATTCTTATTCACTCCAAATTCCATATCTTTCCTTCAGAAGAAAACTTTAAAACATTTCTACTAGTTTGGTAAACAGGATCTATCTGAAAGATATGGATTCTAAATGTAGTTCTGTAAACGGATTTGAGATGACAAATTCATGATTCCAGGCTTTAGTTGTTAACCTCTACAACTACCTTTGTACCTATGCCTGTCAGGCAAAGGTTTCTGAGGGCTGTTATTTTGGATTAAGCAACTCTCTCTCTAATAGAGCAGGTATAAAAGGTCAAAATGGAGTCACATTAAAGTTCACACTGACACACATCCCACTGAAGCTACTGACACTCATCACCCCACCCCCAAAAGACCTATCCCAGCTGAGGAATAAGGATGTTCCCTTTGCCCTAATCCTTCACCCAAAATTAACTTGATTACCTTCTCTCTGTTATTCAGCCTCCCAGCCCCATACGTGCAATGAATGCAATTTTCAAAGGACCAATATGAGTTCTTTTCTGGTTTCCCTTTCTTTCACCAGATCCTTCCTTTAGTCTCTCCTGCCCTTCTAGCTCTATTTGGTTACTGACAGAGCCATCTGATCCTAGAATCCATAACAAAGCCAATTAAGATCATTAAACTAAATTGGTCTACTTAGTCTTGGCATACCGAAGTCCTTTGTGTTATTGTGTTGTGGTTTTCTTCTTTGGAGACAGTTTAGCCTTTCTTGTATTGAAAAGAAGGAAGGAGAGAAGGAGGGAGGAAAGAGAAGAAGACATGAAGAAAAACAAGGAAGTAAATATTGAAAAATTTAGGAGGAATACTGTTAGAATTCCAAGTTGACCACACCAGTCTTCCACTCTTACCTAGAGCCAAGAAACACATGACAGGATTCTTTTGTATGTGGAAATCATGCTCGCTCAGGCCACACACACACACACCTGCTCCTTTCCTAATTAGTCTCTTTCCCTACAGCCACCCTTCCTGCTTCTGCTTCCTCACCTCCATTTCCTTCTTGCAGGGCCAGCACTGACTTCAGCTTCTATCTTAGTTCTGAGACATCTCTTGCCAAGGGCTGCCTAATGGTTGGTTAATGGGTTGCCTCATTCCTCAGCTGTTACCCTGGGTCTCTTCCCAAAGGTTCCCTTCCTGAAATGTTCTCTTTCCCTAAGATTCATGATGGGGATCTTTCTTGTTCTGCATTTCTCCTTCTTCTTGGTCATCATTTAGAATCCTTGTCAGCCACGACATGTGTGTCCTTGGCTGTCTTTTCCCCCTCATGCTCATCCAGGGTAGTTTCCATCAGGTGTCTTTCATTGTTGCTTGGTCTTTATAATCTCAAGTGTAGATCTCTTCTGGGATGTGGATGCTCCAGCTGCCCTCTGCAGTTCACCACCCACAGGCCTCTCAAGGCTAGTGTTCAAAAGTCGAATCTTGATCTTTCACCAAAACCTACCTTCTCTTCCTGAAATATGTGTCTCCTGAAAGGATTCCACTGCCCACTCCATTATCCTCCTCAATCCAGAATCACATTCTCATCTCCAACCTCTGATACATCCTCCACCTAGCCCCTCATTTCTGTTGGAGTCACTGGGGATGGAGATTTGTTGTTTCTCTGATTGCAGATGTCTCTGTCTGGTATCAGTCCTCACCATGTAACCAAATGATCTTTTTAAACTTAAATCATGTAATAATATCATGTACTCCTTATACCCAAGTCTTAAAAGGCTCCACTGAGCACATGTCAAAATAAAAACCCTAAATTCTGGTTTCTTCTGTCTTCTGAAGCACACCCTGTGCTCTGCCAATCAGTGTCTTAAATCACAGTTCCCCAAACCACAGCTGGTATGATGGTGAACACCTGTTCCAGCCCTGGGAGGCTAAGGCAGGAGGATCACCACAGTTTCAGGGTAGCCTGGTCTATCTAGTAAACTTCAGGCTAGCCTGTTGTTAGAAACATAAGTAAAACCATTTTGTGTGACTTGTAATAATGTAATGCTTCCAAGATGTGTTAAGGAGCCAAGGACATGGAAGCTCAACATGAACCAAACCTAAAGTAGGCTCTGATATGTAAATGAACTAATCCTAACCTGTGAGCCCTGATAGCACAAAGGGAATGCCCAGGAGAACTATAGAACTGCAACTTTGGAGGCTGCCCTATGATCACACTGCCTAACTCCTCGGACATGGCCTCTCAAACCTCTATGCTGATTCCCATTAGCAAGGGGACTTTGAGACAGGCCACTCTGTGACTCTGGCTCCAGCACCATTACTGGGTTTACACATAACACTAACTGCCTGTTAGTGATAGCTGCTGGCTGGTACTCACAAGGACCTGCTGGAACTTCAATTAGTACTGTCCTCCTGGCCTCTACAGCTGAAGGACCTCCTGGTGGATATGGGCCCAGTTTGTTCCCCAAATGCCATTACTGGAGAGGATTTCCCAGTGCAGGAAGCATCTCCTGCCTACCAGTCCCCTACTTGATGTTTCCATGAGATACCATAATCTTTTTAATAACATGTTATTATAAGGACACAAGATTACCATGGTCTATATAATAGTACAGTATTGTATAGAACATTTTTGTGAATAAATGGACCATATTGAAAGGCAGACCTTGTGTGGACAATAAGCCACACTGGCTCTGCTCCCCACACCTATGATACAGTGTGAGGCTAAAGAAACAGGCATGGCTGTCGTCTGGTGCTATTCACAAATGTTCTTCACTGTGGAGGCTCCTTGATCCATAGCTTGGTGTGATGTATTAAGAATGTCACCTTCTTGTCTTCTGTTCCACAATGAGCTGGCAAAGAACAGGTCTGGTGCTAACATCCTTGATGCCACTGATAACTAAAGCAAAAACTCAGTGTGAAAACTGAAAATTTGAATTTAAAGCATATGTTGCTTGTAGAAGACATTTCAAAATTGTCACTTTTAAAAATGATTTAAACATACATTATTTTCTCTTCTATCCTTGTTAATTAAATGATATAATTTTAATTTTTTTCTGGTAGAAAGAAATTAAATTTTAGTTTATTTTCCAAGCCTGTTTCCTAACAGACAAATTTAAATGATGTCCTTAAATGAACATCCACAGACTCCGTTAAAAATTCCAGATGCAAGTCATAACTTGTTTGGATATTTTCCCTCAGTATTAAGAACAAAACATTGCTACTTAGTTTCCTTTTATCAAATTTAAAAAAAAGAAAAAAAGATAACATTTCATATTAAAACTCCCACAGGAAAATTTTCTTCCAAGATGTTCAGTATTTAAAAGTCTTCAGCCTTGTTTGGGAACATTTAGTATATTTTATTTTTCTGTTCATTTAGTTATTCTTCGCTTTCTTCCCTATAAAGCTCCAAAGGACAGGAGAACTCATGATCCAATATCTCTGTGTCTTTATGAATGTCAGAATATTTTGTTTTTGTTCTTGTTCTGACTGATTAAAGTCTTCTTTTTAGACATGCTAAAGACAAAATTATTTGCCAAAATTTAGAGAGAATGTTACATTCATTAGGTCTTAGAGTGGTACAGGACTAAGTTGTTATCATGAAACAATTCCATATGTCTAAACTTGACTGTTAGACAAGGCTTGTTGAAAGTTTTGAATTTTGCAGTTATCTTTTAGTCAGCCATAGACATTGTACTAAGTGAATCTGGGATAAGTTTAGTGCCGATTGAAGTTGGCACATGTGTCTGTGGGAAACAAGGTATAACAGGGAAGGATTCTATTTCTAAGCCAGGAACCAAAGACAATGTTTTCAAGAATTACTCCACCTATAATGATATGAACACTGGGTTCGGAAGAAGCTCCCATTAACCCAAATAAGTTATTCAACAATAAACTTTCCCAGTATTATAAACTAAGCTTTTCTTCTACAGTTTTCTTGTTAGTAACCATTACTCAGGAAGTTGTACCACATCAAGAGACACCCACAATAGACTCAATATTCTCCACTTAATAACATTTAAGCAAGCCATTGTCTTCACAGCCATGGTTGTTAAAAAAAGAAGGGAGCCTTTTCCAAAGTATATACATCTGGTTAGAAGAAACTAGGATAAGTCCCCAAGTTACACGAAAAAGTGACATTTTTGTTTCCAGATTCAGCACAAGAAAAAGATTCTGCAAGGCTTAATAGATGTTCTTTTGTGTGGGGTCTTAGAATCTAAGTCCTATTCTGGACACATGTATTACAAGATCAGAATGAGGTATCTTCCTAAGTGGAAATGCTCTGGATAGTCAAAATGTCTTCTGTCTTTCTGTGAAATGTCATTCTCATTTGTAATAAGCTGAAATGACTTCTCCCAGAGTCAATGAAGAAAGGCATAGACTTTCCAATTTTTCAAATGCAGAAAGGAAACAAGTTAGATGGTTGTTTATAAAAGTGAATCCAGTAAAAAGGGTCTCTGTAAATGATAAACATTTATTTTACTCTGCATGTTTAGAACAAGAAAAGAACACGCTGAAAGTTGGCCAAACATGATAACTATTAGTTTTCACAGAGCTCCATGAGCCCTGAGATGAGAATGTTTTTGAAGCCATCTTTGTTTCATTTCTGAATGGATTAGTGGTAGGCAGACAGAGAGATACAAAAAACAGGCAAGGGTAAATAAAAACAACATAAAAATAGGGTCCCCATTGTGTAACTTGTGTGATGCTGTTTTAGTTTTACAAGTCTGTTGTCTAAGTTCTATACAACTCCAGGGGCCAAGGCTCCTCTGATGCATATGGATGACACCTCTAGCATTTGATCTTTTGGATAAACATCTGGGACCTGCATGCATAAGCTGGGTTATCTGATGCATGGTGCTTCTCAACGTCAGAATCTTCTTATTTCTAACTCTTCAGCTGTCACTTTCTCAGGCGTGTCACTTCCATGTTTCACTTACATATCCATCTAATTCTGGCTTCAGCTCCCCAAGGACTTTACCACTTAACTCTGTGGTAAATACCTAGATTGTGGTAAACTTATGACTAAGGGAACCGTGACCCTTGTGTGGTAGGTGGGTCAGAAATGACTGTGGGGTTATTGTGAGACAGGAGATGCAGGTTAGTGGTAACATTACAGGAGAGTCTAAGAAAAATGGAGGGTGGTATCAAGAGAATAATCAACAGATTCCAGGATCTAGGATAAAAAGTGTCCCAATTCATATGACTTTGGCTGTGACAGTTGATGGTGGTCCCACTAGTGCAAAGATAAAACTCACTAAAGGATCAAGCATTTGGAGAAGGAGCCCAGCAGCAGGGCAGCCATCTCTTAAGAGGGGTGGCCAAAGACGCCAATAAAGTAGCCAAGAGCTATGCTCTGACTCAATGTTGGCTGTGCCCAATAGCTACATGCTAAAGTAAGGTGTGGGAAAGGGAAGACTCTCAGAGTATCTGGTCAGGGCTGGGTTCCTTGCCACCATGTGAGAGTCACATTCAATTCCAAGAGTTCTTTCTGTGCTGAGAGGAACAGCAGAAATAGTCCCTGGCCAACAGTTCAAAGAAGAATGCTAATCACAACTGAAAAAAAATGAGAGTGCAAATTGATAAAGCAGAATCTGAGTCCCATCTCCAGACAAGTACTGGAAGATGAAGGAATTGTGACTCAGTGCATAAATGCACAAGTAGCCAGAGCTTAGTAAACCTCGGTAGGAATGGGGATATTTTGCCTCAAGCTAGATGGAATGCTAAATTTCATTTCTTTTGTTGCCATTAATGGGCAGGGCTATGATTTCAGGACCATTTGAACCTGTGTTGTATGACTCAGAAGCAGGCAAGTCAAAACACAGTGGAGGAAGAGGGAAGCGTCGCCTAGGCTTTGGTCCCCCTTATCATCTAGCACCTTCTAATGATTGTTAAAGACTCAGAGCCGGTGCTCTGTTTTACAAAAATTCCTTAAAATCCCACACGGTGTGGACAGCTGGGCTGTGAGAGTCCCCATTATCACCACTCTTTCCTTCAAAGTCAATAGTATCATCTCCCTCTGCCCTTAAAATGTCATGCAATTGCTCACGGTTGATTGATATTGCTTTGAAAAAAAATCTATATACGTCCAAACTAGATATCCTTTTAAATGGCAGATAACTTAAATGTTTATCTTGTTTGTATGGATGATGTTTGAAGTATAAATGGGGTTTTCTAGTTCATATGCTTCTAGATGGAGATAGCAGGAAAGCCATCTCTAGGCAGCACTCACACCAAGGAGACCCAAGTGGCTCAAGAGATGAGATGTCTGCAGGGGGAATCCAGCATCAGGTACAAAGAAGCACAATGGTATCACTAAACACCGGGTTTCTCTCCATATTTCTTGTCTTCTGTGGTCAACTTCTCTCAGGGGGATGCTTACCAGAATCACCAGGCTACAGGCCTGCTTATTTCTGCATCTCCATAGACTCTTTGCATCAGTAATCTTACAAAGCTTTGGGAACTTAAGGTTGGTGAGACACCTACCTAAGGATAGGTGTCTTAGAGGATAAAAAATGTTCAACATGTAAGCCTGAAGAGCCATGTTTGAATCCTGGGACCCACAGTGGACAGAGAGAACTCACTCCTGAAAGTTATTATCTGCCCTCCATACACATGCTGTGGCATGTCCGTGTTCATACTCCATCTGTCTCCTTACCACCCTACTCGCATGCTTGCACTTGATGTCACAGACGTTCTCATTCAGGGACAGCACTGTTGAGTCATGAAGTTGGTGTTCCACACTCTCCCTTTGATCCTTCTCCCTTGGGTCTTGGGTGTGGAGACCATTTCCTCAGAACCATATGAATCTCAAATGGAAGTTGCAATAGTTGGGGTGGCTGAAAGGGTGAAAGGGAGAATAAATACCAAAGAAAGTGTCCATTAGTGTCCGAAGGGGCAAAGAGCTGACTCCTGGGAAGGGAACTAACTTACTGGGACACAGTGTAGCACACCAATATGACAACACAAAACAAACAAACACCCGCCAATCCCAAACAAACAAATGACAAAACCAACTTGGGTTAAAAAAAAAAAAAAAAGCATGGTGCAGTTTGTTAAGACCGACATAACAAAGCACTCTAAACCCAGGGGTTTAAATAACAGAAATCATTGTCTACCCGTTCTGGAGACTAAAAGTCTGAGATCAAGGTGTTGGCAGGGTTAGCCCTTCTGAGGGCTATATGGGTGGATCTGTTCCAGGCCTCTCCCTAGCTTCTGGTGGTTTTCTGGCACTCCTTGGTTTGGGAAGGCATTTCTTCAATCTCTGCCTCCTTGTTCACATGGCATTCTTCCTGTACAGACATCTGGTTCTCTGTCTAGTTCCCAATCCCTGCTTTTTAAAAAATAAGGCGATAGTCATAATTGAGTTGGGACCCACTCTGATGACCTTATATTAATCTGGTGAGCTAAAAAGAACATATTTCCAAATAAAGTCACATTTACAGGTCCTAAGGAAACTCCAAGTTCTGTTGAAGGACTGCACGTTGAACCACACAGTAGACTTAGCTCACGCCACAGCAGCCGTGTTGTTAGATGTCACCTCTGGCATCACAGCCCCTGCGGTGTCCCCCACAACTGTCCCTGCCCTTAAGTGTCACTGCCACAAGCCAGTTCCTCCAAATGTGGGTGGCAAGAGTTCGTGTCTGGCTCCTCCCTTTTTCTTCTGCCCAAATTCTCAGAGGAGGTATACTCTCCCAAGATAAAGTCTCCAGTTGCTGGGAAATGCGACTTAAACAGTCCACTACAGGTGGCAATCTCTGAACTGCCATGCACGTTTTTTCTTGGTTTCAATTAGGAAAGGGCTGGCACATAGTTACATACCATGTTTTGGAAAAAAGCCAGGGGAATTGACTCTGATGAAGAGTGAGTGAAAAGTATTAGAGATGGCATGCTGGGAAAGCCATAGGCCCCTTCTCCTGTTCTGCCTTCTGTCCTCAGGGTAACTCAAGATGTCTCCTTTGCACATAAAAGAAAAGGAATGGTGTTTGGTAGCTGTCGTAAGCTGCCAGAGCATGATATTACCTTAGACAAACCATAGCAGGAGTTAGGGCTTCTGCTGGCTGTAGTCACAGAAGATGTGCAGAGGCTGAACCATGCAGGCATCTGCACATTGCATAAAACATCTTTGTTAGCTCCTGTCTGATTCTGGTCCATTTGCTTTTGAACTCTACTGAAATGTCTATATCTTTGAGATAAGCTTTCCTAATGATAGGTTAGTCTGTAAATTTTTACAGTATTTTGATATTGTTTTCACTTTTCTCAGTGACAGCTTATCTCTACATGTTCACCTCTGGTCAAAGTTGCATCTCTTTGGAGAGTAAATGATACCTTACTTATGACAGTGCTCTCCAGACACCTGGCATTGGAGGTTGAGAACTATCAGATGAATTCATGGGTAGGGGATATAAACACTGTATTTATTTTGATTGCTGGGAAAGTAGGGTCAGGGGAATTTGCAAAGTAGTTTTAAAGCCTGGATAGTATCAGGGGGAATATAGGGAGGGACACCTAAAATGAAAGGACATTTGAGGGGTTGTATGGAAACCTAATATAGTAGAAGTTTCTTACAATATAGACACATATGCAAGAAATCTAATTGGAATGGTCAAGTAATCATGGAGACAAAGCCCCAGCCAGACTTTTCTCACTACCAAATGAAACCTCCAATGACAAGAGTAGGTTACATCTAACAAGTGTTGGCCAAAGGGGCCTCATGGAAACCCACAAACAACCCAGGCTAGTGCCATGGTTATTGGTTGCTCTAAACAAACTGGTGGTAAGGTCCTATTTTTGAAGACAGCACTAATATAAGTCACTGAACATGGAGAAGTTCAGCTGGTGCCTATATGACCCTTACTGGTTAGTATTCACGGTATGGTAAAGTACTCTGCACATTACCAGAGGAGAAAGGTAAAGACCAACCCAGCTACAAACCTTATGATCTATAACAGTGACCTGCCTACAAGACACTGCTCGTGCAATAGTGGCACAAACATTGTTGGAGTAACCAATCACTACATGATTGGAATTAAGGGCCACTCCATGAAATGGAACCCATGTCTAATACTTCCCAAGTGACCAAGAACATGTGACTAGATAGGCCATGGTCCTGGGGGAAAATAAAATACGATCATTCTGCTAAAGAAGCATAGCAATAAAATGACACCTAATGATGTTCTGCTCTACTTACAGTGTCAGTCATTATTGAAGATGCTTCTTCTGCAGTAGATGGGAATAAAAACACAGGTACACAACTGGACAATCTGCAGAGAGTGAAAGAATGTGGAACACTCAACCCCAAATGTGATCCCTTCCTTCAGGGCTCAGAAATTCTGTAGAAGAGGAGGCAGAAATCCTGTCAGAGCCAGAGAGGATGGAGGATACAAAAGAAACAGGGCCTTCTAGGCACATATATGAGTTCACAGAGACTTGAAACAGGCACAATGCCTGCACAGGTCTACGCCAGATGTGGCTTCTTAAATTTCATCTGAGAAAATAATCACTTGAGAATAAAGTATTTAAAAAAAAAAACCTTGAAAACTCAAAAACCAAAATGGTTACAGAACTTTGTAAAAACCCTTGCTACCACTGAGATTCCCCCACAGGAGGAACGGGGCTGTTCTATGGCTGTCCCAGTGGAGGTGATTGGCACGTGTTTATTTCATTCTTCTAATACTTGTGGCCATCCAAATGCACTAGAGAAGCAAATGTCTGGATTTTTTTCTATTTGCAAAATGAAATAATTTATATTTGAATTAAAGATGGTAATCAAAACCAGAAGAACTGTATCTGGGTCATGGAGGAATGAAGAGCATTTTATTGAAACCTCCAAGAGGTTTCACTTTAATGGTGCCAGTAAGAGAGTTGGAGGTACAGAAAAGTAGGATGGAATTACATGACTAAACTAAAATTTAAAAGCATATTTAGAAATCTTTCTAAGAAGCAAACATTGTTGACTATAGATATAGTGTCTGGTAGGAGCATTCTGAACAAGAAACACTATAAAAAGATATTCTTGTGCATCTCTGGTGTATCACCTTAATTCCTATCTACTCCAGTCCTTGATCATGGACTTCTAGAAGAACTTTCTTTTTGGAAAATCATTATTACTTCTTGGAACTTTGTGCAATATATTTTGATATTATTCAGCCCTTCCCTCAAGTCCTCCCAGAGCCATTTCTCTTTCCCTACCCACACAGTTCGTGTCTTGTTTGTGTTAGATACCCATCAAGTCTAATTTGTACTACCTATGTATTCTTGCTCTTCACTGGCGTGTGCTTGACTCCAAAGAGCTATGTTCTTAAAGACTCTCTTTCCCCCAGTGTTATCTGCCTGTGTGTGTTGGGGGGGGGGTGTTACAATCTGTGCCCCCAAATCAAGTCTGGCTAGTTGTCCTCAATAAGCCAATTAAAAGATCAAAATTAAAAATGGAAACCAATTCATATCCCTCTGATCTCCTTTTGTTGCCCAATTGCCCTGGCTAGAACTTTGAGTACTCTATTGAATAGATAGGGGAGAGTGTCACAGCTGCTGTTAGCGCCGATGTACAGCTGTCCTACAGTGCCAGAAAGACATTGTCTCCTTGTAGCCATCCTCTGCCTCTGGCTCTCACACTGGAAGACGGGTAGAGAGAGCATAAGACAACATTTTTTTTAAAGATTTATTTTATTTATATGAGTAGATGTCTTCAGACACACAAGAAGAGGGCATCTGATCCCATTACAGATAGTTGTGGGCTACCATATGGTTGCTGGGAATTGAACTTAGGACCTCTTAGGAAGAGCAGTCAGTGCTCTTAACCCTTGAGCCATCTGTCTAGTCCCTTTTTGTTTTGTTTTTATGAAGATGCTTAAAGTATCTCGTGGTAATTCTCTTGTTCTAACACCAGGCATTAGTCAGTGTGTGCATTTTCTGCTCTTTCTCCAGTAGCCTTATTCAGGAGTCTCATTAGGATCTCCACTCACTTGTAGTAATCAAAAAGAATATTCTTATTGAGTCTCCTCCTACTGAGGAGGGGTAGTAAACTCAGATGCATTTACTGGCAAGAAGTGTAAAGAAATGTGACCTAAAGAAGGGAGAGAGCATGGTTGGGCTTTCACAAACTGGGAACCATGTGCAGTACCTAAAAGCATTCAGCTCATTGACAACTATGACACTAGCCAGTTAGCACATATTTGTATTTTTGTTTATGCGTTTTAGTTTTCTTTCCTAACATGTTAGACAATGCTAATAAGTCATAATAGATCTTCTGATTACTTGAAACACAAACTCAAATACACAAGGCTTACTTACAGCAATGCTAAAAATAAAGACTTAAAAATATTTTCTGGTAATTGATTAAAGTAAACAAACAAACGAACCAACAAACTTAATGACTGAAAAACCAGTTTTCAAGAGAATTGTGATTATCTTCCTCTTATTTATTTATTTATTTATTTATTTATTTATTTATTTATTATGGCTTAATCATGTGAGGGATATTAGAAGCAAATTTTTGTCCTGTCTGCGTATTTACTGGAACGATTAAACACAGTGTTTATTATGGTGTTGACTCTAAAATCAACCCAGCACTCCTAAAATTGCTATCTCCCAAATCAAACCAAATTCAGAGGAAATGGCTTGGCTTACCACTGCAGGCAAGGAGCACATCTTCAAAGAATAGGGACGAACAGACACTTTAAACAAGTCTCACCAATAGAAATTTGCCTGAGCCCGGAACAGGAGGAGAAAACAAAGCCTGAGTAATCGCCAGTGAACCAGGGTGTTCTCTGAAGCCTGGAATCTGGAACTTGTTAATTCCTATTTTTCTATCACCTCCCCAAAGTTTCAGAGCAGGCATTGATGTCTGGAGTGCAGTCCGCACAACCCGCTTTCAACTGCAGCATCTGGCTCTGGGAAGTCCATTGCCCACTTTCTTGAAGCCTTTCACCTTTTTGTCTGGTGTGTTCTGGCATCCAAAGATGTGTCTGAATTACTTCGTGATGTTAGAAATCCAACTTTCTCTTTACTCATAAAATCTGCAACCTGGTACAGGGATGTTAGACCTGTTTCCTGAGTGTATGTTTGGGGGTGGGGTAAAGGGGGGGTTGTGAGGGGGTCGAGGGAGGGCCGTGGAACTCTTCCTTTAGATCCACTGGGGCTGCCACCTTCCCACTCCAGAGACCAAGCTTTCCTTTTGTCAAGTGTTCTGTAGCTAAAACCACAAGGCCTCCTGTGATCGGTGAAATCGAGTCTTTTTGTCTTCTGCCTGATGAATGAGGTAGATCTCTGTTCTTTAGTAAAAGGAATACAAAATAAACTAATTTACAAAGGAAATCCCACATGGGATTTTTAGAGCAAAAGTTTTGGAAAAATAATTGCTTTGAATTTATTACAGCATAATTAGTATCAAATTCAGATGCTTTATTATATTAAAACATTATTTAAATTTACCTTTTAAAGGAGGATATGACAATATTAACACATGTTTCTCCAAAGTACATTCTTTTATGACCTAAAACAAACACTGCCTGTTCATGATGTGACTAAGATGAGACTATCCTCCCCCTCCAGACAGAGACGATTTCTCAAAAACCCATATCCTGGTTATATTGTTTTCAAATCACATGGAAGACCATGGCCACAATGACTAAAGATTTCCAAAGAAAGCTATAAATATTTGCAGAAATAATTTTCTATTTCAATTCCAGGCTGTTGGATGTCACAAATAGGTCAGTATCTGTCTGTCCCTGTCTGGTTTATGTTGCTGGGATAAGGCACTGAGCAAAACAGCTTGAAGAGGAAGAGCTTGCTCGGCTTACTGGTCACATCCTTGAGGGATGCCAGTGCAGGCACTCAAGTAGGAACCTGAAGGCAGGAACCAAAACTGAGACCATAAGGACTTTGTGCACTGGTCTGCTTTTCATTGATCACCCGGTCTGCTTTCTTATACAACCCAGGACCACCTGCCCAATGGTGTCACTGCCCACAGTGGGCTGGACCCTCACATGTCAATCATTAATCAAGAAAATGCCTCATGAGCCAATCTGATGGGAGCATTTCCTCAATTAAGTTTCCTGCTTCCCAGGTAACTCCAGTTAATGTCAAGTTGACAAAAACTAACCAGCACAATATTTCTTTCATTCTCAAATGTTGCCTTCCATTAAAACAAAGTGAAGAGAGTACCTAGAAAGTGACTCTGTACCAATTTATTAAAAGTGCCTGGATCTCTCAACTTCTCTTTGACATTTGTGCATACTTTGAATATTTAATTAGCTTTCTGACTCTTTAAATTACAAAGTACTTTTCTAGTCATTTGAGAGGACCTTTCTTGTAGGTCTATGTTATTATAAAAAGAATACGGCAATGTTACTCTCTAACATCCTTTCTATGGACTCTGAATAGTGGAGAGACACAGATATTTATGGGAGCTGCTTGTTTTCATGTGTGAATATTAAGCTACAACCTGTCTTTGAGAGGTTAGGATAGGAACTACTATATAGGTATAACTATATTTATTCCAAAAGCAGAACAACTTTATGTACTTAGGAAGTCCGAAATGACACTCTGTTAACATGAAAGTCACTTTGGACATAGTGGCTACGTACCTGCGAGCTCAACACTCAGGAAGTAAAGGCAGGAGGGACCCTGGGGGCTCTGGCCTAGCTGGGACTACATGGTGAGCCCTAGTCACCAAGTAGTTAATTGGTCAATCAACCAATCAATCACTAAATGATAAAATAGATAATAAAACTTAAAAAACAACCATTCATCCCATTTTTGGTGATATGATTAAGAATTTTTGTTCAGGTGTCTTTTTTTTTTTTTGGCCACCTAGATAAAATCTTTCTATTAAAGCCTCAGTTTAGGTTAATAATTAATGATCATGTAGCTCTTCCACCGGCCAGTTTGGACCTCATACACATAGTTTAAGTGACACCATTTAAGGCCTCAAGAGTAACAGATGGAAAGAGGATTAAGGGGCTATTTTCTGACTCTTGAGCCCATAGCTAGCCTAGTGACCCATAAAACATAGGTACACAATATAAACACATAAATTACAAATTTACAAGCTAATACTTATCATTATTTTTAAACAATTTTTTTTAGAATTGTTTGTGTTTGTGCTACAACTGGTCAAAACTCACATTTAAATTGATTTAACAACTACCAATGCACTGGATCACAGTTCACAAATGGACTCAGAGCCACATGGTTGCACTGTGGTGGGCGGTCTATTGCATTCTGTGTGGCCACTTAGGCATTCTGCATTATACTCGCTGAACATTCTAATAGCATCTGAAGATTATTTTTTGAGCCCAGGCTGACTTGGAGTTTACAATTGTTCTGCTTCAATCTTCTGAAATGCGGGATTTACAGATGTATGCCATGGTTTCCGGGTACCATTGAGGGATTCTTTTTTTTTTATTTCATTTTTATTGGTTATATTTTGTTTATTTACACTTCAAATGTTATTCCCCTTCCTGGTTTCCATTCTGAAAACTCTCTATCCCAACCCCCTTATCCCTACTTCTTTTTTTTTTTTATTATTTATTTTATTTTATTTTTTTTAATTTACATTCCAAATCATTTCCTCTTTCCCGTTTCCTCCCTCCCCGAAAGTCCCATAAGCCCCCTTCCCTCCCTCTTTTCTCCATTCAACCCCCTCTCGTTTCTCTGTCCTGGTGTTCCCCTACATCCAGTCTTTCCAGGACCAGGGGTCTCTCCTTCCATCTTCTTAGAAATCTATTGATATGCGGATTGTGTCTAGGGTATTCCGAGATTCTGGGTCAATATCCCCTTATCAGTGACTGCATACCTTGTGTGTTCTTTTGTGATTGGGTTACCTCACTAAGGATGATATTTTCAAGATCTGACCATTTGCCTAGGAATTTCGTGAATTCATTGTTTTTAATTGCAGAGTAGTATTCCATTGTGTAGATATACCACATCTTCTGAATCCATTCCTCCGTTGAGGGACATCTGGGTTCTTTCCAGCTTCTGTCTATTATAAATAAGGCTGCTATGAACATAGTGGAGCATGTGTCCTTATTGCATGCAGGTAAAGCCTCTGGGTATATGCCCAGGAGTGGTATAGTCAGATCCTCTGGGAGTGTCATGCCCAGTTTTCTCAGGAACCGCCAGACTGCTTTCCAGAGTGGTTGTACCAGCTTGCAATTCCACCAGCAGTGGAGGAGTGTTCCTCTTTCTCCACATCCTTGCCAACAACTGCTGTCTCCTGTGTTTTTGATCTTAGCCATCCTGACTGGTGTGAGATGGAATCTCAGGGTTGTTTTGATTTGCATTTCCCTAATGACTAAGGATGATGAACATCTCTTTAGGTGCTTCTCAGCCATTAGATATTCTTCAGGTGAGAACTCTTTGTTTAGCTCTGTACCCCATTTTTAATAGGGTTACTTGCCTCTCTGGAGTTTAACTTCTTGAGTTCTTTGTATATATTGGATATTAGCCCTCTGTCGGATGTAAGGTTGGTAAAGATCATTTCCCAGTTAGTTGGTTGCTGCTTTGTCTTTTTGACAGTGTCTTTTGCCTTGCAAAAACTTTGTAATTTAATGAGGTCCCATTTGTCTATTCTTGATCTTAGAGCATAAGCTATTGGAGTTCTGTTCAGGAAATTCTCCCCTGTGCCCATATGTTCAAGGTTCTTCCCTAGTTTCCCTTCTATTAGTTTCAGTGTGTCTGGTTTTATGTGGAGATCTTTGATCCACTTAGAATTGAGCTTAGTGCAAGGAGATAAGAATGGGTCAATTTGCATTCTTCTGCATGTTGACCTTCAGCTGAGCCAGCACCATTTGTTGAAAAGGCTATCTTTTTTTCACTGGATGGTTTTAGCTCCTTTGTCAAAGATCAAGTGACCATAGGAGTGTGGATTCATTTCTGGGTCTTCAATTCTGTTCCATTGATCTACATGCCTGTCACTGTACCAATACCATGCAGTTTTTAACACTATTGCTCTGTAGTACAGCTTGAGGTCTGGGATACTGATTCCCCCAGAAGTTCTTTTACTCTTGAGAATAGTTTTTAACTATCCTGGGTTTTCTGTTATTCCAGATGAATTTTTGAATTGCTCTTTCTAACTCTATGAAGAATTGAGTTGGGATTTTGATGGGGATTGCGTTGAATCTGTGTATTACTTTTGGTAAGATGCTCATTGTACCATTGAGGGATTGATGTACTATTGAGGGATTCTTAATGATGCTACTCTTTCAGCTGTGATGTAGAAGTGAAGAGGAATGGGCCAATGAGATGAGTAGACATGATATGATTGATTTTGCTACTGCCCTTCCCACTCACACATAACATTCCTGAGGTCCTATTAGCACAGACTCCTCACAGGTCTGTGATGTGTGGGGATATGGTAAGATCTAAGCATAGCATAAGCCTGTTATTGTTCTGAGAAACAGCACTGACAGCTTGGAGAGGGTATGTTTTGCATCAGAGTCAAGAGTTCCAATGAGAAAGAAGGCAATGGCATCCCAAGAAAACAACATGTCCCAGAGCCCTTGTCATATCCTCTTCCTGGCTTGTGCCACTTCCTGGGATTAGCCAACAATTTACAATGAACATGATGACACTGGAGGAGAGGGAGGGAAAAGGTCTAGACTCCCTCCTTAATCTTTAGTTGGCCAAACACAGAGTATTGGTAGAGTGTGCACACACGTGTAGATGTGATAAAAATGTGCTTGGGTTGATTTTGTGCAGCCATTTCATTGCTCTTGTTAAGAATGAACAACAGTTGGAGAGATGGCTCAGTCATTAAAGGTTAGGCTCACAACCAAACATATAAGAATAAATGACACACATGCATCAATTATGGAATACAAATTACATAATTTTAGTGTTTCTACATCAGTGAGTGAATTACCTGGTATGTTTGCATTTAAAACTGATAATGAAGCTGGATGTGGTAGCACATGCTGTTAATCCCAGCACTCAGGAGAAACAGCCTGGCTTGAGTAGCCTGCAATGCCACCCAAGGCCGTGGTGAGGTTCTGGGCCATGCTGCCTCTGAGGGCCATGTCTGGGTCCGTGTCCCTGTCCATGGCCCACGTTACTATCCAAGGCTGTGCGAAGGCCCCTGGTCTGGGCTACCACCTGGGGTCATGCTGATTGATGTTCGAGGGCCGTGCCCCACACCTTGACAACTATAGTACTCAAGAGGGTGGGTCCTGCATCTTGAGAGAACATGAGAATAGGAGAGCTGGCTCCACCCTTTGCCTGGGCAGTGTTGGGGAACTGGCCCAGGTGGCAAGGGTGTGGGAGAACTGTCAAGCTGACCAACTCAGCTTACCACTCAGGCCCAGATCCAGGGCTTTGAGTTGGTCTATGCCAACATCTACTCCATCTATGAGCTTCTCACATAAATATACTTGGCAAAATTTGCACACAAATGAACAAAACAAACCAACCAAACAGCTGCACCCCACCCCCAACCACAAAGACACACACACACACACACAGAGAGAGAGAGAGAGAGAGAGAGAGAGAGAGAGAATAAAGATTTTTTTTTTAATCACTTCTGTAGCTTTTGAGTATAGAGCCCAGCATTTTCTTTTGTTTTCTTTCTGGCTACAGAAGGTTAAATGGTGCCTCCCAAAATGATTTATCCTCAGAATTTATAACTATTACCTTTTATGGCGAAGACCATGATTAAGTCAAAGATCCCAAGAGAAGACGTCTCTTCTGGATTATTGAAATAAACCCTGATTGTGATCACATTTATCTTTATGAGTCAGGCACACCAAGTAGGAGACAGGGAAGAGTAAGAGGCAACGTGACCTTGGAATGAGGTGGCCACGAGCTAAGCAATGCCCTGGGGCCACCAGAAGCTAGAACAGATACAGCACAGAAGTTCTCTTCTGGGCTCTGCAGGGGTCAGAGCCCTTCAGACACTCCAAGTCCCATGCTCCGGTCTCTAGACAGGGAAAGACAGTTTCTGTTTCTCTGTTCTGCCCACTGTTTTACACAGGAACTGCCTCCTGGCTTTGCCTCAGTGAAAACCTTTTCCAGAAAAGAAAACCAACAAACTGATCAGTTATTTCCCCATGGGTGAGATGAGCCAATTCAAGCCAGATTATATCAAATGCAGGTTTATTGAAAGCTGCTCTTGGGTGAGTTTGGCAGCCCCAAGGACTGAGGCACTCACTATGGAAAGGGAGAGAGAGGAAAGGGGGAAGAGAGAGCAAGAGAGTGCCCAGAGAGAGACCAAAATGTCTGGGTTATATAGGGAAGAACCTCTGGGGCAAAGGCAGCCCAGCCCCTCGGCTGGAAAGTTCAAGGTAGAGGACAGGGTATGCCAGGAAGGGACTGAGGGATGCTGGGAGAACCTGGAGGCCAGGTCTGCTTTGGCATGTTAAGTATCCACCTCAGTTCCTGTCTTAGGGTCTGAAACCAAACACAAGCAAGCAAGCAAGCAAGCAGAAAACATGCGGAGTTCTCTCTGGAACAGTTTGGAAGATACTGAGCTGTGGTCTCTCCTTTCTCTGGGTGAGGTAGCTATGCATAATTCCTTACCAGGACAATGACTTTCTCTTATCATCTTATACACAGTTCCCCATTTCTCAGCTTTGGACTTCGCATGACTTGGGAAGGAAGAATGCATTTATGCTGTTTATGCTATCTGTACTGTCTTCATTGTTTTTTTTTAAGATTTATTATATGTGAGGACACTGTAGCTGTCTTCAGACACCCCAGAGGGCATCAGATCCCATTACAGACGGTTGTGAGCCACCATGTGGTTGCTGGGAATTGAACTCAGGACCTTTGGAAGAGCAGTCAGTGCTCTTAACCACTGAGCCATCTCTCCAGCCCTGTACTGTCTTCATTAATGCTAAGCTTTAGAGAGAAAGCACAGAGCCCAAAAAATTTCCACCGGCCAATCAAATCTTTGAAATACCAGTCAGGATGGTTTGTTTTTACATTAATTTTATTTTCCATTTAACATTTAGAAAATGTATCAATGGCATTGACAATGAATAGACAAACCTTTAATAACACATCTTAGGAAAACGTATTTTATTTTCACACAGGGATTGTTGGAGGCTTTAACATGATATAAAAACAAGTACCCTAATAGTACTTTTGTTGTTGAAAGGGGCAGGTGGTGTCAGGTGATGCAAGCAACAGGGACCAGTCTGCATCATCTGAGTAGCTACTTGGAAGGCATCATCCTATACAGTACATCCAGTGTACATCTCTTATTTAATCTGGTCTAGGAGAGGATTAGCCCAAGCCAGAAGGAAAGCACACATGGTAGCTTCAGGGCCTTGCAAGAATACTAAGAATGATTTCTTAGGCACGCACACACACACACACACACACACACACACACACACACACGTATGTTATAGAATGTGAGAGCCTTAAAAACGAAAGTCACCTAATATGTGAGAAGTTGCAGGTGTTTGAGTCCAGAGAATGTATAATCAGGTGCTGTGTCATGTTAGGGACTGTGGGTCTAAGAGAGAAGTGCTTAGCTGCAGAGCTATTTTTTCCTATGGTGTAAAGAATCGATGTGGCATGGGTTTTGGGAAGTGGCATGGTTTGGGGTACAAATAAAGAGAGAGCGCTGTTTGAGAGATTATTAAACAGTAAAAAATCAACATATATATATGATATATGTTGACTGATAAGACATAGTGTAGAGAATGGAGCTAAAAATTATGACCCCCCCAAGTGACCTAATTAGAGAAAGGTGTGTGAGTGGGTGTGTAAGAAAGTGCCTGAGCATGGGGATTGTGTGAGTGGGTATGAAAGTGCCTGAGCACAGGGAGGTGTGTGTGAGTGTGTAAGAAAGTGCCTGAGCACAGGGAGGTGTGTGAGTGGGTGTGTAAGAAAGTACCTGAGCACGGGGATGTGTGTGAGTGGGTATGAAAGTGCCTGAGCACAGGGAGGTGTGTGTGAGTGTGTAAGAAAGTGCCTGAGCACAGGGAGGTGTGTGAGTGGGTGTGTAAGAAAGTACCTGAGCACGGGGATGTGTGTGAGTGGGTATGAAAGTGCCTGAGCACAGGGAGGTGTGTGAGTGAGTGTGTAAGAAAGTGCCTGAGCACAGGGAGGTGTGTGAGTGAGTGTGTAAGAAAGTGCCTGAGCACGGGGATGTGTGTGAGTGGGTATGAAAGTGCCTGAGCACAGGGAGGTGTGTGAGTGAGTGTGTAAGAAAGTGCCTGAGCACGGGGATGTGTGTGAGTGGGTATGAAAGTGACTGAGCACAGGGAGGCGTGTGAGTGAGTGTGTAAGAAAGTGCCTGAGCACGGGGATGTGTGTGAGTGGGTATGAAAGTGACTGAGCACAGGGAGGTGTGTGAGTGAGTGTGTAAGAAAGTGCCTGAGCACGGGGAGGTGTGTGAGTGGGTGTGTAAGAAAGTGCCTGAGCACGGGGATGTGTGTGAGTGAGTATGAAAGTGCCTGAGCACAGGGAGGTGTGTGTGAGTGTGTAAGAAAGTGCCTGAGCACAGGGAGGAGTGTGAGTGGGTGTGTAAGAAAGTACCTGAGCACGGGGATGTGTGTGAGTGGGTATGAAAGTGACTGAGCACAGGGAGGTGTGTGAGTGAGTATGTAAGAAAGTGCCTGAGCACAGGGAGGTGTGTGAGTGGGTGTGTAAGAAAGTGCCTGAGCACAGGGAGGTGTGTGATTGAGTGTGTAAGACAGTGCCCAAGCACAAGGAGGAGTGTGAATGGGTGTGTAAGAAAGTAACTGAGCACAGGGAGGAGTGTGAGTGGGTGTGTAAGAAAGTGACTGAACACAGGGAGGAGTGTGAGTGGGTGTGTAAGAAAGTGACTGAACACAGGGAGGAGTGTGAGTGGGTGTGTAAGAAAGTGACTGAACACAGGGAGGTGTGTGAGTGGGTGTGTAAGAAAGTGCCTGAGCACAGGGAGGAGTGTGAGTGGGTGTGTAAGAAAGTGCCTGAGCACAGGGAGGAGTGTGAGTGGGTGTGTAAGAAAGTGACTGAACACAGGGAGGTGTGTGAGTGGGTGTGTAAGAAAGTGCCTGAGCACAGGGATGTGTGTGAGTGGGTATGAAAGTGCCTGAGCACAGGGAGGTATGTGAGTGAGTGTGTAAGACAGTGCCCAAGCACAGGGAGGAGTGTGAGTGGGTGTGTAAGAAAGTAACTGAGCACAGGGAGGAGTGTGAGTGGGTGTGTAAGAAAGTGACTGAACACAGGGAGGTATGTGAGTGGGTGCGTAAGAAAGTGCCTGAGCACAGGGATGTGTGTGAATGATGTGTCAACATTTTGAATCTATGGATTGGAATCAGAGCTCCAGAAAGATAAACTTTGGAGCATCAGTAAGGAGTCGGGGATGGAAGGGCTAGGAGAGATCAGAGCTTAAAATCAAAGAACAGAGTGAACAGGAAGGAAAAGAGGATATCATTCTTGTGTGGATGACAGAAAGGTTTGCCTGGCATCCTCAGGCCACAGTGCACTGATACTGTGAGCCTGTTTTTCTTAGTTGGGTTGGCAGAAGCATACACCATATGGCTATATTCATCTTTTTTGAAGCCTTGTATGCTTTGACTAACACCGGTTATGTAAGCAGAACTTTGAAGATTACATATCATCAGATTCAGGGTTTGGTAGATGAGGAAGACTCAGGAGAGCACACTGGGAAGATCAGGGAAGTGCGTGCAATGTGGAGGTTGGGATGGCAAGGGAGCAAAGAAGAAAGCCCAGGGCATGAGCTAAGAAGAGGATGCTGGAGTTAGCAAAGCATTTCCTGGTGAGCTTTGAAAGCCATAGATCAGAGTCGTGGAAGGGAGGACTATGGTGTCAGAACACAGAGGGAGGCAGTATATATAGACCGCTTCTCTGGGGAGCATCCTAAGAGAGGCCAACACAAACCAATCCCCATTACTAGAAAATCATCCTCAAAGGCATTTTGATTATACAAGGCAAGGTTATGACATTAATGGTATTTATTTTTACAAATGTGTGTCTTTAATGTGCATTTGGCCTTACTGGCATTTTTAGTTTAAGCCCTTCTGTAGAATCAATTTACTTTACCACTGTCACCATTAACTTGGCTGAAAAGAACTTTGAGGCACGGAGAATGCTGTTGTGGCCATGAGTGCTTCCCCCAAACACATGGCCAAGGGTTTTACAGCACGTACTAAGTGTGCTGTGAGGAAACTTCAGCAGTCAGCTGATGAGTGAGAGACCACAGTCATGACCCCTTCTTGCTGTGTGAGGTTGGACGTTGACTTGCCTGGTGTCTGGGCACTCTCCTCTCACTCATAACTGCGGCACCTTGAAGTAAGGGAGAAATCAGAATGTGGTAAGACTTGTCACTCTAGTTTCAGCTTCTGCTCTGATAATGAAAACAGCAGAAGGGAGGAAGACGGAAGTTTAGTCAAGCTCAGAAGTTGAATGTAAGGAAACTATCTCAGTTGTGAGATCAAATCTGAATACTATGTAAGAATGATCCACTGTCGAGTTGTCCTGTGTCTCTCTGTCTTTTGGTCTCTCACAGACATACACACCTTACACAACTCCATCTTACATCCCTTTAACGCCACTGCTATTGTTTGGAATTGGCACTGGACCAGGCAAATGCATGTTGTTGGGGCCAGGAGTAGCCTGTTCATGAGGTCTTAGGATAAGAACACATGAAATAGATCTGAAGACTGAAAAGTCTCCTCGAAAACCTCCCCCCTTATTCATCTGAGAGGCTATATTCTATTGGAACTGTTACAGAGCTATGCTTTGTCTTCTAAATTATGATAAAATAGGATGTTACAACCACTGTGGCCCTTCAGGAGCTAGTTGTGGAATCTAGAGAGGAGAATGAGTCACAGCTGTCTGTTACTCCTGGCCGTGTGACTCTGAACACTCTACTAAGTCTTCCTTTGCCTCAAGGTTTTTATTAGTAAGTTGGAAATAACCTCAGTCCAGACTTCATCTTGCATAGGGCATTCAAACAAGGTTGAGAAGGCTCAAATAAATTCTGGAAGGTCTAACAATTACTGGGCATTGCTAAGATAACTCTCTGCAAATGAGGTGGGCCATGTGCCCCTGCCAGCATGGTAGAAGAGATTTCTAGGTCTACCAGTCTCGTTTTCATGTTGACTCCTGGGAAGCCCATCAGAGCAGCTTTGCCTGGAAATTATCCTCTCCTTGGTAACGTGACCTCCCCTCTTCCAGAAACTAGCACACATAGAAACTAGATGTACATGCTAACATGGGCATCCTTAAACCAGATGATTTATGACCTTGTCTGGGCCCTGTTGCTCTCAGTTTGCTAACTCTCACTTTACTGTAATTAAGAATAAAACTGATTGAGTGCTTCCTCAGTCACATCACCTTCTATTTCTTTATCTACATCTTCAATAGAGAATTAGAATATTTGGGAAGGTGTTGTGCCAGTAAGTGGAGGTTCATGGCAAGGTGAACGGAAATCTCCATCCTGCCTACTGATTGATTTGAGAGTATAGATACTTTCATGAGATGAATCTCTTGATTTGTATTATTAGCCCACAAACATCATTAAATTCTGTGTGACATCTTTCTAATTGAATCTTCTATCTAGATCTACTTGATTTTGAATCAGCTGTTTTAAAAAATAATAACTTATTTATTTTTATGTACATTGGTGTTTTGCCTGAATGTATATCTGTGTGAAGATGTCAGGTCCACTGGAACTAGAGCCACAGAGCTGCCATGTGCTTGCTGGGACTCAAACCCAGGTCCTCTGGAACAGCAATCAGTGCTCTTAACCACTGAGCCATTTCTCCAGTGCCTTGAATCAGCCTTTAAAACAAAAATGTTTAGGAAATAAAAACCTTTATCAGCCATGAGTGTAGGTGAAGCACCCTGCAGCCAGACTGGTAGAAGTGGAAAACTTGCCAAGGTTCATAATGATAAGTTAACTTATGAGAAGCCAGGGCCAAGATAACAGGACTCGTGCTTTTCCTCACAGAAGGAAGACTACAAATTGCCCTTTGCCTGTACATCTGTGCTAATAGGGATGGTATGCTTGTGCCAAGGATGTGGCCCCTCAGAGATTTCAAAACCTAGTGAAGACTTTGAAATAAAGTCTTGGAGCAGCAGGTCAATATGTTGGTCATCACATGATTGAGGGAATACGGTCTCCATTTTGTCTTGCTTCACAGTTCTTTATCAGAATGGTGTGGTTTTTCTTTGTGTTCCTTCATCTATGCCATGCTAAATGATGATGATGATGATGATGCCAAAGTAGAAGAAATAGAACAATTATACACACTAAGGAAATTCTGTCAGTTTGCTGTTCATTGGGTCAGATGGCATATGCTTCTTTGTTTAAAAGTTGCATGCATTAGGATACTAGCAAACATGGACTGAGTAAGATATTTGTACTCCAATTTCTGTAAGCAATAGAGACCTACTGAGGGCCATCTTCTTGTTATGTGGAACTTTCTTCCTAGCTCTCCGTTTAGAAATTTGCCCTTCAGTTATTTCAAATGGGGACAGAGAAGTATCTCATGCCCCAGAGTTCAGAGAGATGGGATTAAACAAGAGTTTGTGCTCATTTGTTTGTAAACTCTCCAAATTCCTCTGGAGTCAGATGAAGTCTGAGGTCAGCCATGACCCCAGCAGAGCCAAATCCAGCACCTCAGGGCATCTTAGTGGCATCTGTTCCACTTCTGAACAAACTGAGTGCAGAGAGATGACTGCATCTCTCCTCTTTGCTTATCTATCTTGAGAAGAACTCATATACTTGTCTACTTTTGCTTTTTGAGACTAGAGTTTACTCTGTAGCTCTGGCTGACCTGGAACTCACTCTGTAACCCAGGTGTGTCATGTTCCTGCCTCAGTCACCTAAGTGCTGGGATTATAGACATGAGCTACCATTCTTGGATGTTGAGAAGTTGTTTATCATGAATAGGCCATCACTGCTTAATCCAACCATTGACTTACTGTATTTTCTCATTCTTTCTCTCATGAGAAGAGTACCTAACTTAATTGCTGGATCATTCTGTGGCAACTTCCCTTGCTGGCCTTGAGGGCTATTTTATACAGGAATTGACTGGGATGCAATTTCACTTCATTCCATTCCAAAGTGGAAACCCTTTCTGGTTTGGCCACCTTCCACACAAGACGTGAAGAAACAAATGAAACAAAACCAAACAAACACTCAAACACCTTCACCAAGAGGCTATTGAATGGTGAAAAGAGAATGAATCTCACAGTAGAGCTGCTTTCTCCAGAGCAATGTCTGTTCTGACAGAAAACTAGATAAGAAAGCGCAACTGAGACAAAATGATTAAGTACCATAGCTGTCCATTTTCATCTATGGCTGTAGTTATGAAATGAACTTGATTGGATGTTCAGGGTGTGTTCAAAGCTCATCTGGGGGATGAAATTCAGCAGAGGGCACATACCCCAGGGCATCTGCTTCTGTGTAGGGGAGGCTCACCGGTAAAGAATGACACAGAGCTTTGAGATAGTTAATAGTCAAACTATAATCCTAGGCAATTTGTGGTTCACTTTTAAAATCACTTGCCCAACAATGATAAGATCTTTGGGAATTTCTTTCCAAACACTGATTTCAGACCATCCAGTCTTCAACTGATGGTGGGAGATAACCTCTTGACTTTCTTCTTCTGCAATATACCTTGTCTGGTAAACCTGAAGTTCAGTAGTAGAAATAGCACCTTCTCCTTGTGGACTTTGACAAATGACAGCTTCAGTGTCTACTGGAAACATTCCACTTCTGTTCAGAGAAATCTAAGCATCTCATGCCTTTTGTTTAGTTAATTATTTACTTTCTAATTTTTTTTTTGCTAAATTGTTGACATAGAACTTCACTGTGGAACTAATGGTTCTTTGTAAGTTTAGCTGAGACTGTGGTGTTAAGGTAAAAAGTAATAAGCTTAATCTCATAAGGGTCTATAAAACTCAGGGATAATGAACAAGGCTGCTTTGTGACGGGAGTTGGGAGTGGAGAGGAGTTTTCCTGTATGAAACCAGAATATTTCAGATATATTAGCACTTCCAACACACCAGTGACCCAGGGGCAGTACATGTGATAAACTGTGAACAATAAAGACTCATTTGACCATATATATTCTAAATAAACATGTAACCTTCTGAGTCAGTCTTTTGAAGAAACCATTCAAGTCTGCTAAATCCAATTTCACTAGGCTAATGTGATGGATCATAGTACATTTAAAAACATTTACACATACTGCTTGATACACACTAAAGATTGACTAGAAGCTACTTTTAAGTCTTCCCAGTTTGAGTCCATGAAGTGAACTTTAGTGGTCTGAAGTTCAGAATTATGTTGTTTCAATCCTACACTATCCTGGCATCTAAGCCTCGAGAGTAGCATAAGAACAAGGCCCCTTAAAATGGAATAATCATTTATGTATGCACGACTGTGAAAACCTGCAATGCCTTGGAAACCAAAGTTTCATGTTGCCTTACAGGATACTTTTCTAGCAAAGTATCACCAAGAAGCAGTTCTATCAGGAGAAATGTGAATTTCTTCATTTCCTTAATGAACCAAAGCATAGCAGATACCCTGAGAAAATACCCTGAGCGTTACTATCAGCCTTGATGATGGTGGCCAACATTTATTCTATGATACATGCTAAACATTTGGTAAACATATCTTTTAATCCTTAAAGAGATGTTATGAACTTCATCTTAACACACCAAAGTCGGAGAGGTTAACTAACTTTCTTAAGGCCATCAGTTGAGGAAAGCAAAGGTGTGAATCAAACCAAGTCACTGGATGAGGAGTAGTTAAGGCTCAACAGTTTTGAGAGTGTGTGGGCAGTGAATCAAGAGAAAAAGCCACAGTGGAAGTGCCTCGAGATGCACACTCGTGGGTTATTCCCCAGCTATGGTGTTCCAATAAGAAGGTGTCCTAGGAACTGTCACTGTTCTCTGCCTAAAGTGAAGATACTTATATCAACATGTATTACTACAAAAATAAACACACAGCCTTTAAGAAGGCAGTGTCTGTTAATATCTGTCTACTCCAGTAAGACATAAAATCATGTGCAAATCCCCTGGAACTAGTCCAGAACCCGACAAATGACTTAATAAATGATGGTTGCATTAAGAAGGAAATATATGATGTGCACAGGTATTCTAGTTCCTTCCTGGCTAGTAAGGTATTTCTTCCTTATGTTTTATCCTTTATCTTTTTCAATAATGTAGTGAAATAAGGAAAGCCTGTATGGTTGAATAAACACATAAAACTGAGTTGTATTTGATATCACCTGGTATATTGCTCTTGTTTTTTTCAAGTTGGGAACTAGCTAGAATGTGGAGAAGTGTGATAGAAATCCACACAGGAAAAATGAATGGAGGCAGAGGAAGAGAAATAAAACCAAGTGATGTAATGAGAGAAGATAGAGTCTTCTAACTACATTAAAAGTAAAGAAGATCCTTTTATATGGTCATGTATTGTGTTGTTCCTGTTTTCTGGTTTCCATTTACCTCCCTGTGGTCTCTTCTCCGAGGTCTTCAATCTGTTGTGGCACTTGCTACCACTCAGAGTTTATTCTTTTTAATTTGTTATTTGAGTTTTATACATGCATACAATGTTTCTGATCAAACCCACCCTTCCCCTCTGTCCTCTAAGCTCTCTCATACCCTCCTTTTTCCTTCCAAGCTTCATGTACGGAATCCACTGAAATGCTGCTCATGTTTGCACAGGTATAGGGCCATCCAGTGAAGCATGGTGAGCCTATCAGGGGCCACATCCCTGAAGAAAACTGACTCTCCTTCTCCAGGCCATTAGTTGAAGATAACTTCTCAGATATGAGTGGGATTTTTTGAGCACCTCCATCATTATTGCTGGAAGCTTGACTGGCATGATCTTGTGGCAGTCTTGTACACACAGTTTTGGCTGCTGGGAGTTTATGTGGCAATGGCTCTGTTACATCTGGAAAACACAGTTTCACAGCAGTCTTCCACTACCTCTGGTTCTTAGCCCCTTGTCAGGTAGCCCACTATTCTGCCCTGATCCCTGAGCATTGGAGGGAGAGGACATGATACGATATCTCATTCAGGACTGAGTACTCTACAGTCTCTTATGCTCAATACTTTGACCAGCTGTTAGTATTTGTCTTAATTGCCACCTGCTGCAAAAAGAAGCTTCTGTAATGAGGGTTGAGAATTATTCTAGTTTATGGTTGTAAAGATAAGTATTTAGTGGGCAGTTCAGTACTGAGTCCATTTATCAGAACAACAGTAGCAGATACTCCCTTAGGGCCCATGACCTACTTACTCAATCAAACATACTTGGTACAGATAACAGAAGTATTACATTTTTAGTGTGGAGCTGGTTTTAAGTCCAATCAAAAAGTGGATAGTTACTCCAATAATACGTCTGCCACTATTGTATCAATTGGGGAATAGCTTGTCAAGGTGGCCATTATTGTAGCTTATAGGGTTAACAGCTGGGTAAGACACTTTATTATTTTTCTCTCCCAATAGAATACATAGTTCTTTCTAGCACCAAGATATCTATCCAATGGGGTGAAACTTCCAGACTGGTAGCAGCTTGGTTTCTCCAAATTCTATGAATTAAGACTATAGTGTCACCACAACCAGGAGGTACCAGTCCCTCACACTATTAATGATGCTATGTTGTGCTTGCAGACAAGAACCTAGCATAGCCCCCCTCTGAGAGGCTCTGTCCAGCAGCTGACTGAGACAGATGCAGATATCCACAGACAAACATTAGATGGAGGTCAGGGACCGCTGTGGAAGAGTTAGGGGAAGGACTGAAGGCCCTCAAGGAGATAGCACAGGAAGACCAAAATTATCAACCTGGTCCCCTGGGAGCTCCCAGAGACTGAGGCACCAACAAAAGAGCATACTTGGGCTGGTCCAAGGTCCCCAACACATATATAGCAGAGGGCTGCCATGTCTGGCCTCCGTGGGAGAGGATATGCCTAATCCTGTAGAGACTTGATGCAACAGGGCAAGGGGGACACAGGGAGGAGCTGCCTTCTCAGAGGTAAAGGGGAGGAGGGAGGAGTTAGGAACTCTGTGAGGAGGGACTGAGAGGGCAGGAACATTTGGGATGTAAATAAATAAATAAAAATAATAAAAAACGAATATAGTGTCTCCAGCAATTAGATGTTACTATCAAGTTCTGAAGGGTAACCAAGAACAATGGGAATAGCTTGTATTGCTTTGTGTATCTATGGGACCTCATTCACTAACAAACTAAATTGGTGCAGGCTTTTTATGAGATGGTTTATGGCATCTAGGAGAGGTATTAGCCTCCGTATATGATAACTTTCTAAATTTTTTAAAAAATACATGTGTATTTTAGGGGTCTTCTGAAATAGTTTTCCATCTGGCATTTTCCAAGACCTTTAGTATTAGCTTTCTCTCCCCACACAAACTCTCTAGACTGTCTTCTGGTGACTACCCACTTACCTCTTCCTGCCCTGTTATTATTCCTCTCCTCTTTTCATGCTACCTGTGTTCTACTATACCACATCCCTTGAAATCCCCTGTGGTCCTTTCTGGTGTTTGAATTCTACAAGTACTCTAACTTAAACGCATGTATTTGAAAAGTCAAAGCTAGAATAAGGAAGAGAGCATGCCATATTTGTCTTTCTGTATCTGTTTCCACTCTTATTTCTTACTTAGTATCTCTTTGTATTGTAAAGCTGTGATTTCTATGGCAGCACTGTTTGAATGGGTTGTTATATAATCTTTGCTGCAGCATTTTCAGGCATGCAAGGATTATTGAACATCTACAGATCAAAATGGCTTCAAGGATAAAGTCATAACAACGGTGTTAACTTTTGTGAAATGAATCCTTTTGACAGGTCAATGAAGCCATTATAAACTACTATATGATCGTATGTGAACTGCATGAATTTATGTGCATTGTATGTGTGCAGATGCCCACAGAAGAAGCAGGCATCAGATTTCCTGGAATGGAGTTAAATAGCAGTGTTAGCTGCCTGATGTGGGTGCTGGAAGCCAAGCACAGGTCCTCTCCAAGAACAGTATGTGTTCTTAACCACTGAGCCACATCACCAATCCCTACAATAATATCTAATATACACAAAAAGAAAATATAGTAAATCAATCATATTCCATCTGTGAAAGATATTTTAAAATAATTTTGTGAACAGCGATAAATGTACTACTTAACAAGATATAAAAGTGATATTCTTTTATTCTTATAGCAATGGGAAATCTCAATTTTATATGGTTGAATGATATTTTGAGATCTATAATGACCACCATAGAATATGAAAATGCTAAATTCCAATTAAAGGTTGGTGAAAACAATACACATTTTGTCTTCAACTAAGTTTAAAACCCTTCCTCAATTTTTCTTTCAAGCCATTTTAGACCTCATGTGAAGATATTATATCAAAGTCATACCGTGCCTAGCACAGCAAATGGTTAAAAGAAAGAACTCTCTGTATTATTCATTACTTAAAAATGTTCTCTGAAAAATTGAAAGGAAAATGCTGTTATAGTGAATCACATAAAAATTTCAGTTTTTTAGGTTAAAAATATTTCATCAATTTCACATGATTCAATCTAATATAATTTAGTTACTATATAAAGTAACACATACAACTTATTCTTTAGACTTGGGATGTAGTTCAGTTATTAGAGTGCTGGATTAGCAATCATGAAACCCTGGGTTTGATCCCCAGCATGGCATACAAAACCAGACATGGGGTTACATGTTAGTAATCCCAGTGCTTTCAAGGAAGGAGGATCGGGAGTTGAAGATCATCCTTAGCTACTTCAAAAGCCTGAAGCCAACCTTGATTATGTAAGAGTTTGTCTTAAGATTTAAAAAACAAAACAACAAAAAACAAAAACAAACAAACAAATAAAAAACCAGAGGCTAGAGAGACGGCTCATCACTTGCAGCTCTTGTCAAGGACTCAGCTTCAGTTCCCAACCCGACTTGGCGGCTTGTGACAGTAGGTAACTCCAGTTCCAGGGAATCTAACAGCCTCTTCTGGCCTCCACCGGAAATGGCCCCAAGTAATCAGGGTTCCCTGGAGTTAACAGTTTCCTCAGGGTAAAGGGAATGACCAGCATAGCAAACAGAGTCTAAAGAATGACATCTCAGCCGGAACTCGATAGCTAGAAAACCCAAACCATAAAACTATCAATGAATAAACGGGTTAATGAAATGGACAGTCCTCAAAAAATTGCACACAACTGTCGCTCGATTTTCCCTGTCCAATCACATTAGGGCAGTGGGAGGCCTGTGATTGGACAGGGAAGAGGGAGGCAGAGCTAAATGTCGAGGAGAGAAGAAGAGAGTCTCAGGGTAAGAGGAAGAAGGAAGATGGCTGCTGACGTGTACCCGTGTGGTGTTTTCCAGCCACAAGTAGCTATGATTTCACAAGGTTAGAAATATTGGGATAAAGCTTTTATCATTATCAACTGGCTCTGAAATTATTGTATTGGCATCTTGTAAATTGTGATTTTATTGATATATAAATCTGACTTGTTAATTAAGCTTTAAGAGTCTTATTTCTACGAGGCAGTTAGGTGTTCCGGTGGCTGACCATGGGGTGTGTGGGGCATTGCATGGTAGTGAGAGGAACTTGGGGGAGCCCTGCTGAAGAGCTGGCCTGGCGGGAGCCAGTATGGGGGATCCTCAAAAACTTAAAAATAGCTGGTCTAGAGAGATGGCTCACTAGTTAAGAGCACCTGTTGCTTTTGCGGAAGACCCAGGTACAGTACCTGGCCCCCACAGGATGACGTATACCCATTCATAACTCCAGTTCCAGGGAACCTAATGTCTTCTTCTAACCTCCGCAAGCACCAGCCCCTCAAATGGTACACATACATACCAGCAGGTAAAACAACAAAACAAAACCCAAACCCCTCTCATTCACATAAGGTAAAGTAAATAAACCTAAACCCTTTGTTAATTAAAACCAAACCAAACCATAGGATCCAGCTATATCACTTCTAGGCATATACCCAATTGACTTTATATCCTACCACAGAGAGAATTAGATATCACATGTTTGTTGTTGAATTACTCACAATAGCCAGGAACTAATCTAAATGCCCATTAATGAAAGGATGGATAATGCCAATGTAATATATATGTAGATGTATATGATATATGATGTAAATGATGTATATGTGTATGTGTATATGTATATAATGTATGTCAGTGTGTATAAATACACATAGATATATGTATCTATATACATATACATGTATATTTATATACATGATATATATATATACACACAATAAAATCTTGCTCATCTGTGAATAAAAATGAAATTATGAAATTCACAGGAAAATGGGGATCCAAAAAGAATTATACTCAGTGGAGTGTTCCAAACTAAGAAAGACAAAATATAAAATAAAAAAGTGAAAATAAATCACATATTCTTTTTCATGTGTGGGTCCTAACTTTTAATGTTTGTATATATAGAGATAAAGTCAGCAAAAATATATAGTCTTTACTTAGTGAGTAAAGACTATGAAACTCCACAGAAGACTATGAGGGGAAATGAGATGTGTTTAGAGATGGGGAGGGTAGCAGGAGGTCACGTGTGCCATGAGGGGAAGGGAGGCTTGCGGAGACATGCACAAGAGAAAGAGGAGGGAAGAGAAACAACAAAACCAAATTGTGTTTAAAATATTCCACAAGGAAGTTTAATTCTTTGTATGCTAATGATAATTAAAAAAAAATAGCTCCAATTCAGTAGTCACACAGATGGCCCTGGGTCACCAAACCCAATAGTCATGAATCCGGTATGGGGTATGGGTTAGTGACAGAGATGGGACATTTGAGCCAGGGGAGGAGAAAGCTATCAGACAGCATTATATAAACACGGGAAACTGCTGAAAATCAAACCTAATAATAAAACAATGAGCAAATAAAAACATTTATCGTTGCATCTCAAGTATGCATATTTTAATATTTTAAACAAAGCCAAAGAAAATGTCAGAATGAAAAAAAGCAAACAAACAAAAAATGTGTATGTTAGCCTAGTGAGTTTCCTTTTAAATCATAGACGACCTAGCATTCCACGTTTGACTACTTTCATTCTTTCCAGTATTTGTTGACAAAGACAAATAGGCACCGTTTGGGTTATTCTGAGATTTATTATGTTTCTTAACATATCTCTTTATCTTCTTAATTATACAACATTTGTTATGTCTGAGACCTATTCATTCCTAATGATTTCATTTGAAACTAGGAAATCTCTCTGCCTTTGCCAAAAAGGTTATTCTTACTAATTTACAGGAGGTCTGTGACCTGGCTCCAATTAGATGCCATATATAATTTAGAAAGCTATTTTAATGATAATAACCCCCAAATGAGTTTCTAGAATAATACCAGAAGTAATACTGCACCCCAGGCAGCCTCTGCCATTCCCAAGTTGGAAGCTTGGAAGCAAAGAAAGCTTTTGGTTATTTGATCCCACCCCATGTTCTTACAGAGAAGACTTAGCATTGTCCTTGTATTTTGTGGGCTTCAGAGGGATAGCAAAATGGGAAAGTAGGCGATCTTCCTTCTACCTGTTAAGTAGAATGAATCTGAGATCTACCGCTGCCCTGGAACAAAGCAGATATTAAATATTTACTGAGGTGAAAGAATGAGGAAACAGCCACACTAAGTTCTTTTGTTCCCTAAAGCTGATTAGAGTCAAAAGGTCATAATAGTAGGTTAGCCTTCAACACCCCTTGCTAAGTTTGCACTCTTAAAAACATTGCCAGCTACACAGAGAAACCCTGTCTCACAAAACAAAACAAAAAACATTGCCAGTCCTAAAACATGTAATTAATCAGAGGAAAAATAACTAATTGTGTGAGTATTTAAAACACTATCAGATTTTATATTCTTTGTTAAAAATATGTATGAATCAGATTAAATATATAAGTTGCTATAAGTTTGACTTAAGGGAAAAACACCTTCCAAGTTTTATCAAGCTCTTCGGTGACAACTTTAATTGAAATTTCTGGTCATGTTATTAAAATTGATAGTTTTTACAGACCATATTTGCATAAGAACTATTATACAAAATTTGATAATAATAAAAATAAAAATGCCGGACACATACCAGGTACTCGAATGTTCTATATGAATTCAGGTCGATGAGATGGCTTCATTGTTTAAGGGTCTGCTGAGGAATGGCAAGGACCAGATCTATATCTCTACCACACACACAGAAGTCAGGCACAGTGATCTGCGTCTGCATCCTCCGTCCTAGAGAGGCAGAGACAGCAGGGCCCTGGGGACAAAGCCCGTGAGAGACCCCATCTCAAAACATGAATCAGAGATTTACTGACCTCCAGGTTTGACATAAGTGCATTGTCTGCATATCCATGTAAACATGCATGTGTACCACATGCAATACTATAGCAATTAGAGTTAGTGATATAGGCAGAATATCACCTGTCATTTTAACTTGTTTCTTTATAATTTTGCAACCAAACTTTAGCATCGTCTCATGTTATTAACCATGTTTACTTTTTCTTTCTCTAGTCTTTCTTAATAAAACTGGGGTCTTCATACTTTCAACTGACTTTTGAGAGTTCCACTTTTGTCTTAAGATTTCATAGTTTTACATTTGTATTTGTGCTTGTTTGTGTGTAACCAAAGTATCGTTCTCTTATATGTGTATGTTACCTATATTTTATAAGTTTTACCTAGTAGATAAAATAAGGTAGTATAAGGTACTATAAGGTAGTATAGTTTTTACAGTTTATTTTTTGTATATGTGCTGCATGCATGTGTACATGTGTGTATGTGTAGTGTTTATATCTCTGTGTATATATATCTGTGTGTGTGAGAGAGAGTCTGTGTGTCTGTCTCTATGTGTATATATCTGTGTTTGTCTGTGTGGGTCTAAGTGTGCATATATCTCTATGTGTGTCTGTGTGTGTGTGTCTGTGCGTGGGGTAGGGTGGAGAGAGTCTGTGTGTGTCTGTGTCTCTTTGTATGTCTCTCTGTGTCTCTGTGTGTTTGTGTGTCTCTGTGTGTGAGAGAGTCTGTGTCTGTGTGTGTTTCTGTGTCTGTGTGTGTCTTGTGTGTCTATGTGTGTGCATGTCTCTGTATGTGTGTATGACTGTGTGTCTGTATATCTGTGTATATGTATATTTGTGTGTCTGTGTATGAGAGTCTGTGTTTGTATGTGTTTATGTGTCTCTGTGCATGCATATGTCTGTGTGTCTGTGTATCTGTGTATCTATGTGTGTCTGTATGGAGGCCAGAGGTCAACATAAAGTGCCTTCCTCTATTTCCCTCCACCTTAGTTTTTGAGGCAAGGTCTCTCTTTGAGGCTAGAGCTCAGCAATTAGCTTCAGAGACATTCCTGTCTCCTCCTCCCCAGTATTCTATATATGTGTTCCTTGGAGTATAGCTTTTTATGTGGGCATTGGGAATTCAAATCCAGGTACTCATGTTTGCATGGCAAGCAGCTTACTGACTGAGCCATCCTCTCCATACCCCCTCCCCCAGCTTCCTAGTTGATTATTTTTTATACATCACATCTTTGCTTCATCTTATATTACTTTCAACATGGTAATCCAGGTGCCCCAAAGCCTTTTCTTTGACCCCATCCCATGACTGGTACCCACATCTGCACAGAAGTTACTCATAAATGTGTCTTTATTTTTGAATTCTTTCCATGAAGCTCTCAGTCGGTGCAAACCACAATTATGGTTGGTCAGTCCACACTTGTTTTCTTTTCCAGAATTTTCTTTGCTATTCTCAAACGTTTATTTTTCAGATAAACTTTAGTCCTTTTGCAAGTTCTCTTGAACATCTGATGCTGAGTAGCATTGTGTAGGTGCTCCACCTTGTGCTTGACATATAGAACAATTTCTATAGGTGTGTGAAATATAATTGAAATTTTAGTAATGGTTATTGCATCAACTGTGATGAAGTACCATCAAAGTACTTTAAGAGTATGAAGAACATTGATAATTATTTACAGCATTTACAGAGAAAGTTCAGGACTTTGCAGAAATCTACCCTAGTGTTTGAAATGTTGTCATGTCCTCGATGACGTTCTCATACAATGGCCATCATACACCTTCCTTATTCTCCCCAAGGCTTTGTTCTCCAATGCCTATACTGTATGTCTTTTTTAGGGTTTTACTGCTGTGAAGTGACACCATGACCAAGGCAACTCTTATAAGGACAACATTTAATTGGGACTGGCTTATAGGTTCAGAGGTTCAGTCCATTATCATCAAGGTGGGAACATGGCAATGTCTAGGCAGACATGGTGCAGGCAGAGCTGAGAGTTCTACATATTATTCCAAAGGCAAACAGGAGAAGACTGGCTTCTAGGCAGCTAGGACGAGGGTCTTAAAGCCCACACCCACAGTGACACAACTGTAGCGCATAGGATGTGAGAAAATAAAGGGCGGGGAACTTGTGTCCCGACAGAGCTTGACAGCATTGGACAGGCAGATGCGGGAGACTGTGGCATGACCCCACAGGCCACTACGGGATGGGCATCGGGCTGTGTGAGGCTGCCAGACCCTGCTTTGGGGGGTGGGTGGGGAAAGCACAGTCTCGGGGTCCCTGGTCTTGAGGCCAGGGAAAACAGGGTCTAGCTCTCAGGGCATTACAGAATGCCGCTGGATACTGTGGAAGAGCTGAGAATGGGTGGGGGCCCAGGGGCAGCAGTGGCCCTGGCCCGAAGGGAAAAGGGCAGGGGAAAGGGCACTGGGTGGTTCCTGCGTGGGCAAATCCTTGGTACTGTCTGGTGGCTGCTGGCACCTGGGCTTGATGGGGATCATGGCTGGAATGCGGAGAGGCCTCCCTGTCGGGAGATTAGACCAGGCTCTTTAGGGGAAGGCCTATTCCATTGCTCCAGCAAGGTGAGTCCAGATGAGAAGAGGTTGTCCATTGGTTTTAGCGTTTATTATAGAGAAGTAGAGAGAGGGAGAAACTAGAGAAGTAGAAGCCCGTCATGGCCACATGGAGAGAGGGGGAAAGGAATGGAGGGCCTTCTCAATTGTAAATATAGCGTGGATGCCAAAGTCCAGAGGCTTTTGTCACTGGCCCAGTGCTCTTTCTCTGTTTCAGGTTGAGATACATCCTTGGTCACATGGAAGATTGACAGGTGGTTCTGGAGGAATGATGTGGCAATGACTGGTATTGAACAGTAAATTATAATCACTTTATTACAATAGTGTTAAGACACTACTTTCTAATCTCATTGGCACCCTTTCTAAATTTGAAACGGAATAGACCATTGATTGCACCTCAGAGCTTTCTCAGTTACCCTACCCTGAACTTGGGAACATTGTTTCTCTGTGAGCTTGTGCCCATGCCCAAATCTGGATGTAGCATTTTCTACTTCACATGACTTCACACTCAGACCGCTGTCCAGTGCATCCACTATATCATGAATATGTTCATTTATTCTCCAACTTGCTGCCCCATTCAATTCCCAGACCCTATCACCGTGGTTTCTTTCGTTTGGCTTCATGCATACTCACGGCATCCTTTCCAAGTAAGCTCTTCTCCACCTCAAGGAAAAGGGCAGTCTAAAATACAAATTTGATACTATCACCTTCTTTAAGTTAACCATTAGAAAGTGGGTTCTTAACCCTGCTATGATAAAATGACGACAATTTACAGTGCCAAGTATCAATCATTGCCAAACTATTTCTCCAGTACCTCCTGTCAATCTTCCATAAGACCACCCCTGCCTGTGCCAAAACACTACTCCTTTATAGTGAGCATGTTCTATCTTCCATCTTGTTTTCCATTTGATGAATTCTGATTCTTCAACCACATACAATATCCCCAAGGAAGCCATTCCTGAGTCTTGAATGAAGATTAGACTCATGTTATATATACTATAGTACCCAACTGTTTTCCTCCAACTACATTGTTGGTATTATATAGTGTTTGTGTAGATTAATTCATATTATATGTATGTTGCTAGACTGTATTCTACATGATGTCAGTGATATGCAATTTTTAACCATATTCATTCACCATGGAGTCACATGAAATTATAAGAAATAGCACAAAGACATCCTGTTTGTCTGTGCCCTGTTGCCTCCGATGACTGCATCTTCAGTGATGTGTCAACACATCAGTACACAATGTACCACTCCACACAGATGTCACCAGCTTCATGTGTGTTCATGCTTTGTGCTGTGAAATGTTATCATGTGGATTTGTGTAATGTTGCCACAGTCAGAGGTAGGTCCTTCACAACGTTCTTTATGTTGCCTTTTTATATCCAGCTATGGTCATCTCTACAAGTTTTCAAATTAATGTGCTTATTGTTAGGGTTCAAACATGGGACAAATGGCTGGGGTGACTATGTAATGCATCAAAGCAGATGCTGCCCACCAGGTTTGCCAGGCAATCCCTCAGTCCTCAGTCCCTACAAGGGCCCCCCTGGCTGGCGTACCCTGAACTCTCCAGCCCAGGGGACAGGGTTGCTTTTCCTATATAATCCAACCAGTTTAGTTTCCCTCTCTCTTTATACCTTTGGGCTTCTTGGCTGCTGTACCTGGTTCCCCTCTCTCCTTTCCTCCCTCTCCATGTGGCCCAGCTCAGTTGGGTCATGTTCACTCTGGATTCTCCCAGATGTGTCTGCCTCCTACTAAATGCACATCTGTAATCAACTTTCTCCTCTACCATACCTAGGAGCAGCCATATCTTTTCTTTCCTTTTTATTTCTTTTTTAAAATTTATCTATGACTTACATTAGAACTTAAACTACAGTGTTTAAAGAATATGTATTATATAAAGTAGAATATGAATATTTATATTTATCAAAAGTACATTATTTAGAAATATTTATATATATGATAAAAATATAAAAATAAATTTCATATATCAATAGCAGGGCACTTTAAAGATAATGAAAAATCACATTTTTCATAATAGAAAATATTTAAATAAATTGTGGTTAAATTTTGTAAAATATATCAAGGAATATTTTTTGTAATTTTATTCATTTTTTTACATTTCTCTGTTGTGATTTATGCATGCAAGTGTGTGTGTGTGTGTGTGTGTGTGTGTGTGTGCAAGCGCGCACGCGTGCACTTGTCATGGCACATGTAGATATCAGAAAACAGATCATAGGAGCCAGTATTCTCCTTCTACCATGCAGGGAAAGAATTTTTTGAATTTTTTTTTTAATTTACGGATTGGGATATAAAGAAAAGTAGGTGAAGTGAGAAGAGACAAAAATTGGAGAATTTTTGCCAAATGGTAATGTGAGATTCTAATATAAAGCTTCTATAGTGGCAAGTGCTGACAAATCAGAGGCCAGTAGCGAACACCTCCTGCACACATCAGACCTTAGGACCCTGGAGAAGCTATGTGATATCTCTGAGTTTGAGTTTGCCCACCTACAAACAGGGCCTGTGCTTACACACCGAACTCCTACCAAAGGTAGATAATACATTAGATTATCAAGAACAACAGAACTACCTTAGTACTGAACACACAGTAGTTTCTATTAGTAAATAAATGAGGTTTAAAAGGGAAGCAGAGAGCTGATTTGCCACGTGTCCTCGCTCTGTTCACCTGACTGGTTTATTCGGAAGCAGAAAGTATTTAGGTTACGAGTCCGAACAAACTCTGGACTTCTAGTCTGCAAAGTTCTGTTGCTGTGATATCACCAGGACAATCAGAGTCTTTAATAGAAGGCTTGGCTGAGACATATTTACACTCACCTAATGGGTGAGATAGCTCCTGCCCTCCTCTCATTCTGGGGTACTGATTACCATGTTTGTGGAGATCCCGGGTGTCAGGCACACTGACTTCTCTGTATTGTCCCTCATACCTTAGAACAGCAATGTGGCTAACACTTTCTACCTGGCCCTCAGTAATCTTGGCCAATCACCAATTGTGTCTTCCTTGACTGATCTTGCTAATGCATTCGAACCCACCTCTAGGCTTGGATTTGCTCCAGTCAGTCCCTCCCACAGCGCTTCCTCTCCACCTGGGCTTAGGACTTGCCCTGGGCTTGGAGGGGCAGCCTGTGAAAGGCAGGGTTTCAGGTAGTCACTCTAATGTCTTTCTCCTTCACCCTGAGGCAGACCTGTCTGGTTCTGATTTTGTGGTGCCTTTCCTTATCTCTGGACTTCTCTGAAGCTGAACATGGAAGACATTTACAAACTTGTCTGGGAATGAACTTGTAGTCACCACACTCAAGTCTTTACTGAGCCAAATCATTATTTAATCATGTTAGTAGATGTAGTCAGAAAGAGAAAAAAGCCACTTAAGGATGGACCATAATAGTCCCTGACTTCACCTCTACTTGTGAGAAATAATCACTCTTTCTAGTGACACATACAGTAAGTCAGAGGAGCACCGTTTACTGCTCCTGCTTCTAGGATGTCCCTCATTGCCATGTATGGTGCTCCATCTGTCATCCAAAAAGTGGATTTCATTGACATATTGGTTATAAATTCATGCAGGGAAAAGGCCTCTTCTGGCATCCATGCATGATATATGAGCATACACAATTGAATACAGCCTTATTATAATATGCAGTGCCCCATAACTTATTTGCGTTTTTGTCTTGACTATACTTTCTTTGCAATGTCCAGAATGCCTCAAGATGTATAGCTTTTATTTTTTTTATTCTACATTTCATTTTGAGATGAAAATTTGTGAACTGGAGGGACTTTTTTGGGGGGTCTATTTCTTAGGTAAATAGTGCTTATTCTCTTTAGAAATGCTAATAAACCTTTGAAGGATTGATTTTTAAATATGTAGAAAAGTGTTTTCTCTTGTCAAAATGATGAGACAATCATTATTAATTTGTGTATCTGAATTTTGAGGTTGTACTATTAATATACAATTATTGTCATTGCTAAGCACTCTATTGATTCCATCTCAATCCTCTTCAGATGCAGCTAACAAAGCAGATGATGTTAGTTTACATATTTATAAAATATGATATATCTGAGACAAGAAAGTGAAATAATTTTCTTACAGTTATAAAACTAAGTGGCGATTGTGTTGGGATTCAGGAATACAAATATATCCTCTCACCCCCCCACCCCCTCTATTTTTTTTTTTTTTTTGTAAAGACAGTGTTTCACTATGTGGGCTTCATAGTCTCTGTGGAGCCTAAGCTGGCCTTGAATTTGCAATAATCATCCTGCATTAGCCTATCAGCCTACGGAATACTGAAATTTATAGGCACGCCCAGTGGTCCTGTTCCCTGTTATAGAATAGGGTTCCCTGTTATAGAATAGGGTTTCCCTGTTATAGAATGTGGTGGGCAATTATTTTACTATGTTTATATAACTAATAATTTAGCTAATTAAATAGATACAGCAGATATCAATTTTATATTCAAATGTACATCTCTACAAATGATAGTAATTACATTTTTAAAAATCCCAATCCTGGTTCATTTTAATCTTTGTAGGTCCCTTCACTTCAAGCCTCAGGAGTCAGGAGGACTATGGTTATCAAATACAATCCTGCAGGGTCCCAAATTGTTGCACCCCTGGGATGGCAGCCTACTAGCCATTTTTCTTGCAGGGTTTGCACCTCCCTGGAACTGCTGTATTGTATTTGGCACTACAAAACTCTCTCCTCCATATTCCCCACCCTGCGTTTGACCAGGGGTTGAAGCTGTTGGCAGAGCAGGGAGTCATCCTTTCTCCCTCTCCCCTCCCCCTCTCATTGCTCTGGCTACACCTGGAAAATCCTTCCCTCCATTTACATCACATAACTTTCTTCCTTTCGCTAGGTGTTTAGGTCTCAGACACCAAAGCCATAATGTCTGGTGGTTGATGGTACCACACAGTGCTTCAGTCTTTCCCTAAGGTAAGGAAGTCTGAGGTCAACTGTACTTCTGAAATGGGAGTGAAACTGTGGAGCTTAAGCACATGAGAAAATATTTAACATCTCACAATGCAATCAGGTCCACAAATATTTAGGAAACACGAGAACTGTCTCAAAGTGTAAAGGAAGATGTGGTAAATGGTGTCAAGTACATAAAATTAATTATCCCTGTCTCCAGGAGCACGCAAGTCAGTAGTTTAGTAGAAGTTGGGATAGAAGGGGAAACAATGGGACCAGCCTTCTGTATCCACAGACTCCACAACTGTGAGTTTTATGTCCATGGGTAGGAAATGTTCATACACAAAAAAGCGCCTATTCTGCCTGCTTTCTCTTCTCTCTCAAAGCTCTACCTCTCTGATTTGCTATTATTCTACCTATCTGCTTCCAGTGAATTGACTTCTTGCAGTGGGGTCTCATGTCCCTCTTAAGTTTGGTTGAGTCATTTGAAACATAATAGTTGTATTTAGTCCTCTGGAATTCACTCATCTTGTGCCTGCAAGGTAGATAAACACTACTGAGATTTAAAATATTTTCTGGGCATCTCATAACCAATTTAAGTTTCATTTTTCTGGGGAAGGTCAGATTCCATACGATGAGGCCACACAAACAACCTGGAGTGGCCACGTGGTTAGGACCTTAACCTCTATGGAGACTCACCAGAATCTTGCTGACAGGAGAGTGACCACCAAATAAGTAGATACTTAGCCTCCACTAAGCCTTTAGGCGATGACAGCTTTAGTCAACATCTTGACTCCAGCTTCTTGAGAGACACCAACCAGAGGAACCCCAATCAGGCACGTCTGAATTTCTGACTCATAGAACTCTGTATATGAAAATAATGTTTATTTTTTTTTAAGCTGCTGTTTGGGTAACTTATTGTTTAGCAAAAGGTCGCTAGAGTGACATAACTAATTCTGAGACAGACGGTAATATAATAACTAATATCAAGTAGGTTGTTACTTGGGCACAGATGGCTTATCTTTGCTAGTGCCTATAGAAATGGTTGCATGTCTGCTGAGTGAATAATAATTAAATAACTGGAAGAAAGCTGAAGTTCTACCCTTTACTAAGGGCTTTTATTGATTCTCCCGGAAGGCTCACATGCTGATTATAGTCAGATCCTGGAGGCAATTGGAAGGAAGAAGTAGGAACCCCATGGGCAAGAAGTGGTAGGTGACATCAAAGATGGCTCCCAGTGAGCCCCACCTTCCAGTGTTTGTGAAATGTGTAACTCTCTCCCTCTAAACAGAGATTTTATCTGGCCATACACCTCTACTTCTAACTAGTTAAATATGAGGAAGGAGAGGGGAGAATACTTCCAATAAGAGGTTTGGAAGTCTCCATGGCCTTTGTCTTATTTGTCCTCCCTTCAAGCCAGACTTCTCTGCAGGGAGCTGATTTCGAAGTTGGCCAACAGAAAAGTCTGCTCGGTGGAAAACATCTACTGTAAAACCAGCAAGTACCTAAGGTCCTCAGTCTAGCAATCCCCAAGGAGCTGAGAGTCCTGCCTAAGCAGGGAGCTCAGAAAACCTTCCTCTTCAGGTGAGTTCCAGTTGGTAACTTTGTGGGATACCCTGTGCTACCAACACAGTGATGGTAATTTGTTATACTGTAGATAAAAATGAGATAAACTATTATGGTTAACTTTTATGCTAATAACACCTTTCTCTCTCTCTCTCTCTCTCTCTCTCTCTCTCTCTCACACACACACACACACACACACACACACACACACACGTGCATGAGTATGTCTCTTTTCAACCTGAATCATATTTGTAGCAACTTAGATTTATTTAACTTTTAAGGAACCTACTGAAATAGTTTTGAGATAACTAAAATGAAGATAATTCTAATCTAGTCTAAGTTTCTTATAATAGTTTTAACTTATACAGCAAAGGCAATCTTTCATTTCTTTATGGTTGCTTAGCTCCCCCATGGATAGTTTAGATGTACTGTGTGTCAGCAAGAAATTTGGTTTTTGGCATTGACAAAGAGAGGAGAATAAAGCACTATTTTCAAAACATGATTCAGTCAAAATGTGCAGTGCTTTCTTCCTAAAGACAGCCTCACTTAGGAAATGTGTATTTAAGAAACACAGTTACGTTAAGACTTTGAGAGCATAAACACAAAGAAAGAATATTTAATGAAACTGGAATTACTCTGTGAGGAAACCCAACAGAATGGTTGAGAAGTTCTGAAGGGTTCTTGAAAACAGCAAGAGAATCTTCCAAAGCAGGGGAAAAATTTTCAGAACATTCCCACTTGGGTATTCACCAACTTTGATGAAAGAACTATCTGCTAATGAGAAAGGCTGTGGCCATTAGGCCCATTAGATGCTCCTGACAATTAGATGTCTGTTTCCACTTGAAACTCTTCTCTCTCTCTCTCTCTCTCTCTCTCTTTCTTTCTCTTTTTCTTTCTTTCTTTCTTTCTTTCTTTCTTTCTTTCTTTCTTTCTTTCTTTCTTTCTTTTAGCAAACACTAAACTCTGACACCTTATTTCTGCTCATCAGTGCAGAATTAAACTAAGGGGAAGATTTCCTTCTGGTCATCTTTGTTTACTTGAGAGCTGTGCCCCTGGCTTGGGACCACAGAACAGCAATTGATGATTTTCAAGAAAAGTCCACCAAATTAAGTGTTTGATTAAAAAAAAAGTTTCCTAAATGGTGATCTTTATTTCCAAAGTAATCAGCTTTACTTGGACTTTATACTTTTCCGAGGCCTCTGTGTGTGCGAAGATTGACAAAAGGAGCAGAGCTGAACCCAGAGGCCCATGAACAATCATTGCCAAGAGTGGTTAGGAGAAGAGGAAGTAAATCCTCTGGGGCTAATTCTGCCTATAATAGAAAGGGTTTGGCATGGGTTATGGTTATGACACTGTCTATAATAGAAAGCTATTTGTGGGCGGGTTGTTTGTGACATATCATCTTCCCTACCCACCTGAGAATTAATGATGCACATCAGCTATCAAATTCCATCACACACCCAAACCTCAGATATTCTTCTACCCTTTCTTCTCCTTCTTGCCACCAACATCCCAAAGCCAGGACTCAAGGCTTCTAGACACCACCAGATGAGTCAAGGTGGCCCAGACAAAGTAAGCACTAGCTTTGTCACCACGTAGACACTAGACAGGAAGGCATCCAAGAAACCACAGCCCTCTGGCTCCCCTGACCCTGCCTTCTTAATCAAACTGATGCAGAGGGTATGTAGAGAGCTCATCCATGGTGCACAAAAAGCTTGCTGTTAAATGCCTTGGCGCAGTGGGCCCATTGTGCTGCGGAAGAGGAAGGGTCGGGGCAGCCAATCAAAGCCTGACCCAAGAAGAGCGGCTTGGCTCTTACAGGAAGCAGCCTAATTATGTTACTGTAATCCTCGGGTTTGCATTTTTCAGCCACCTCACAGACTTCAATGATTATGTAATTACGGAAAACTTCACAACAAACACGGAGATTCCTTCTGGAGGCCACATTGGAGACTGAAATGTGCATTAGAGCGTGGGAGGAACGCACACAGCTCACAAAGGGGAGAGCAAAGAGATTTATTGAACTTAAAAGGCCACATTTTTAAAAGGGCCTCTACCAGACCTCCCTTTTCGTGTGCACATTTTTTGCACCTGCAACTGTTTGTGGGCTCGAAAGCAATAGCCCTCCCCCCCTTTTCCCAAGAGACCACACTTTAATGCCTTGGCCCCAAATGTGTCATTTTCCTGCCAGGGGGAGGAGGGAAATCAAAAGAAACCAAGTTTTTAGAACTTTGCTGTAAAGAAAATAATAGTTCTGAGAAGGATTGGAGCCACATTTTCAGGTTAGACACAGTTGTTAGAGAGATGTCAGAAGAGAAAACATCCCTCTTCACTTTCCTTCCTGACTTTAAGTTCTGGGTTTCCGTGGGTTCTGGGTGACATCTGTAGCATCCATTTTAGTGTGTGCTGCAGCAGGCTTTTGACTCTGAAGCATGTAACTGAACTCAGACCACAATGTTCAAAGTCAAGACTGCAAATGGACCTTTCTGATTCTTCCCAGAGAAGATGCCATATAAATTATTTCCATTAAAACAAACCTTTGATACCATAAGTGAATTGTGGAATTTTGATAATGGTGCTCATGAATGAAGTGCTGACAACTGGTCTTGCTTTAGATGGTGTTTGTGGGTAGGGCCTGGGTGAGAGCAGCGATCAAAACTCAGTTTTGGCCATTGATCCACTTCCTCCCTCCCCAACCACCCACCTCATATATCGAGATGAAAGTTAGGGCACAAAGCCTCGTTTAAATCATTATGAACTGTTGTATTCAAAGAGGCATCTGTGAACTTTTATAAGATTGGCCAAGATTTGCCCAATTATTTCTCCATTCTCTATACAGAGAGTAGAAAGTTCCAGATCAAGGGTCACAATTGAAACAAAAATCCTCATGTTCATATGAGCTACAATGCATTACTAAATAAAAAATACAACAGAGCCCCCCTATGTATATAATAGCAAAAGCATGAACTTGCTTAAATAGGAACAGACATGGAAGATACTGAAGATCTTCCCTATGGAACGAATCTTCAACCTTGAAGACACAGGATTCTCATACATCTTATAAACTGCTAGTGAGTCACACGGTCAGAGAGTTGGAGGCTCTTAGAAATAAGATATATCCATCTCAATGGGGAGAAATAAATGATTGTCTCAGAGAAAGTGATCTCTTGCTTCTCATTACATGGTTCAATCCGGTTTTGAAATAGGTAGGTTTAGTTACCGGAGAACACACCAGAGATATTCTTTAGTTCAGCTGCTTATGGGAAAAATGAAGGCGGACATTTGAAGCAATGGATGGGATTGTGCACAGGGGGAAACAGGAAGGCCCAGGTAGCACACACAAACTTGATGGGATCCGAGAAGTGGGAAAAGAAGAGAGCATAGAGACTCCGGAGAGCATGGAGAGATATAGGCTTGAGCAACTCAGTGGGGATTGAGGTCTCCCTTGAACATGTGTCTGCCTGACCTATTTGGGGTCAAGAGGAAGAGTCAGGAAGCCTTCCTTGAAAACACAGTGGGAGCTTAGAGTTAAAGAAAGCAAGGGCAGGGCTCCTGGGAGGCTTCCTCTTCACACAACCAGGTTACCCAAGGAAATCTTTTAGGTCTCTGCTCTTGAATAAAACACTTCTTCCTCCTCTGAGCTTACAATGGAGAAAAGGGCCAAGAGGAAATTCAGAGTCTTGGGCAGCCATGAGTCCACTAGGAGGAAACTTCTGAAGGGACTTATACCCTTGGAGCTAGAGTAGAGATTCAAAGATCCTCACTATTAGTGCCATCTAGGCTCCAAGTACAGCTAACCAGAGGCATCCCAACACATCTCACCTGAGGAGGCTTGCTCTGTGGAGCCATCCCAACACATCTCACCTGAGGAGGTTTGCTCTTTGTGAAGAGGCTTGCTCTATGCATGGATTTCTTCTCTCCTAATTTGAAAAAATAATAGGAATGGGAAAAGGACCTGTGGCCTAGAGTCCTGATGACACAAAAATAGTTTAGTTTCACCAAGGGGAAGAAGAACAGGCCTGGTCTTTCTTCCCTCCTTCCTTCCTGCCTCCCTCCCTCCCTCCCTTCCTTCCCCCTGCCTCCCTCCCTCCCTCCCTCCTGCCTCCCTCCCTTCCTCCCTCCCTTCCTCCCTCTTCCCTCCCTCCCTCCTTCCCTCCCTTCCGTTCTTCCTTCCTTCCATCCGTCCTTCCTTCCTTTTTTCTTTCTATTCTTCCTCCTCCTCCCCTTTCCCTACCCCTCCTCCTTTTTATTATTCAATTTTGACCAAAACATCATTTGAATTTTTCTACTTCAGTTTTTCAGTAGTTGATGACACCTTTCCAGCAGGCTTCCTTCCTAGAAGATGGCTGTTCCATGAACTTAGATTCCCAAGGTGCCCCAATTCCACAGTTCCACTCCTGCTGCCAGGAAGCTGAGCCCCTGGTGACCCTAGGAGACCTGTAGCAACGTCTCCATGAACAGCCTCTCCTTGAATTCTTGAATTCACGAATAAATGTAGAGTTTTAGTTTTTCATTTCCTACCCACATGGAAAGAGTACCGAAAGCTGCTCCTCCATAGCCTGGCTGGAATAGGAGTGACAGGAGTCAGATTGATGTCTTCCTATTGCTGCAGATGATTTGACCTGGTTTTGAAGCAGGCATTTTTTTTGTCTTAGGGAGGTTTCTCCCAGCACTATAGGGCTTTAGGATTCAGGATTCTTTGGGCAGTATCGTCCTTGCCAGGCCCACTGCTGCCTTACTGGGGAAGTTGAAGCTTGCAGCACTGGCTTCTGGACCCCAACTCCCAGGTCTGAAGAGTTTGATTTTCAGCTATCTCTGTCATAAGCCCAAGGCTATTAGCAGCTTTCTACTTGCCCCACCTTCCAGGTTATCTGCCTGCAACTGGGAAATCCCACTAGCTACTTCCTGAAGACAAACTTTCTGCTTGAAGAGAGGGGGTGACAGGGGCTGGTGGGGGCGGGGAAAAAATCAGTCTTACACAGTCTGATGACCTCTTTCTGATGAGTAGTTTAGGAGAAACACCCAAGCTGCTTGTCTGAGAGATGTTCTTACCCTCCTTGTCCTAACCTGGGCCCTGCCTGCTTCATTCAGTATCAGTACTGTGAATTATAAGTATCAGCTGTTTCTCCTTAGCTAGGAACAGTAAGGCTGATAATTCCTCAAATATTGCCAGTGTGCAAAACACACTGAGTCATTATGAGTTTGTGGTTCAGGTTTTGCTCGTATGTCCAGAGTATTTATTAAGTGACCAGTTTATCCAGGGAAAGTCTGGTAAGAGATGTTGTTAGGAAATTATAAAATAACAACAACCAATAGGTCCGGAACCTGCTGCAAGGTCCCAAGCACTGGGGAGTAGAAGAAATTGCATGCATTTAGGAAATTAAATAGAATATCTGTATGACAAAAGCCCTGAAATCTTTTTTTTCTTTATATTAAAAATATTGTATCAATGTATTAACTTACCATAAGTTAGTTTGCATTTTTAGGGTGTAATACTGAACGAAGTGCTCTTTTTATTTAGGTACATACATATCAGTATAAAAGGGGGAATGAGTTAAAATTTGAAATTTGTTTCTCACCAAAATTAACATGTTAGAATATTGGTAGCCTAAATAAATGTTATTTTAAAATATTTTTCTCTGACACATTAATCAAAATAAATACCTGAAAGGGCCACCATATTCTTTAGTTTGCCATCTTGACTTTTGTCAATGAGGAAAGATATTAATAAAATAAAGGGTAGAGAATATGAAAGGCAAACCTTTGTTCTGGAGGTCAGAGGGCAGCGAGAGCTCGCAAATGCATCTGCAGGGCATCGGTCAGACACCAGCATAAAAGCGAGCTCTGGAGACTGCTGGGAAGAACAGAGTTGAACCCCACGAATGTCAGGACTGGGAAACGAGCCCTTTTAAACACAGCAATTTGGGGGGAAGTTGAAGCTGCCCTCTTTGAGCTATTCGCATTATGATGGTTTTATGTTTGCCATATGTAAAGGAGAAACGGTCTGGCAGACTGTTAAAGAAACATGTTTCTTAGCCAACAGGAAGGACCCATCAGTCCATCCCAGTCTGAAATTCTAGTCTGAAGCAGGAAGAACCCACATATGATATAGCACATGAGGTAAACTGCATTTTAAAGCACATCTAAAATGAATCCAGTCAGAATAGTGACTCCTCCTTTTGATACATAAACTTGTGTTCTTGTTAAGCCCAGATACTGGGTATTCCTTACTCCATGGCTCCTCTGGGCTGATTGGTTAGCTGCCTTCCTAGTACATGCACGAAAGCATTTCCATGTCTCCATCATGTAGTACTTTGTATTGGACTGGGCATTGCTCCCTGACTCCCCAGCCATCTACCTATCTCCCGGATGTCCCTTTGATGTTTAATAATTATAATTCTCAAAGTCATGGAGGGAAGCTGGTACCATCTCATCTAAATGTCCCAATGAGGCCACAAGTCATCTCATTATTCTCACGAGTTAAGTAGAATCTGAAGCTTTGCTAGATCAACTTGTCAGGAAGTGTTGAGGCTAGGACCCAGGCCTAAGTCTGCTTCACTCTAGATAGACAGTGGTCCTAAAGGCAGTGAGAAAACATCCTTGCAGTCATGTGGTCATCTGCAGTGCATCTGTCTCCTACCCGTGGTAGACAAATGTTGTCTAGGTCTTTCTCATTGCATATTCTAAGATAAGGTGGGCTGCTAATTTTTCAGCACATCTTATAAGTGTGCTTTGATTTTGTTGGTCAGCAATACACCACTGGTTTTCAACACTACAGTCACATTTTAGATAGATGATGTGTAAGAAGCTTACAAGCATTTAGGAAGCACACAATTAAAGGTTCCTAACCATCTCTGTGTCTTCAACTCATAGAAGCCCTTCCTCCAGAATGGACATCACAAAAGGAAAAGGCTGGAACATTGTGAGTGGAAGTTTTCTAGCATTGTTTACACAACACAGGAAAATGTGGTATTGTTGTAATGCCCTTCATCATTTCAGGATCTGAAGTGATTCAGAAAGAAAGACACTCCAAAGGAAGATGGACTTTCAAGGGATGTGACTCACAGGGAGGAATAAGAAATAAAGGGGAGCGACTGTCAGATGGACAATGGGCTTTGATTTGAAGCACATGGTGCTGCATGGAAGAATACATAGAGGTGGTGGTCAGGAAGAGACCGAAGGAGCTGGGAGAAGCTGCGCCGGCTGGGCTGGTGAGGGGGTGGACGGGGACAGCAGAAGAAGGACACAATACAGAGAGCTTTGTGTGCGAAGGAGAGAAACAAATGTTCTGCTTTTAGCATCTTGAAAAATGTTGCCTATTTATTAACTCTAATGAAAATAAGCTTTTCTTAATGCTTTCTTCCAAATGACCCAAAGAGCTTCAAACACTTTCAGCTTCTGTTGTCCATTAGCCAGGAGAAGTCCAAATCCTTTCTCTGATAGGCAAAAGGTAGCAGAAAGAATTGCCAGTGAGTGAATTTTTGGAAAAACTCAAGAAGTATGTTTTTGGAAAAAAGATTCAAGAAGTAGGTTTCCTAAAGGAGTTACCAAATATCTATTTATTTTTTTAGTTAGTAATATTACTAGAGTCTCAAGCTAGTATCCTACCCCCTTCCCCTCCCAGCCCCTCAAAAAATCCAGGCAGGAGGGAGACACCTCCCCCATCTGGTTCATTCCAATGTCCATAAAAACAAGGCTGCTCCAATCTTCAAATACAACTCTGAAGATGGCTTTGTATCTCCTGTATCAGAAACCTGTTCCAATACCAAGCACCTTAGAAAACGCCATCTGGCACTCCAGAGATTCACACTGTATACAAGTTTATCCTGATGAAATCCTTGAGACGTTTTTTAACAAAAATCTTGCTGCTAAACTTAATTGATACCTGTTCCCTAAGAACTTACTCTTAAGATATCACTCCTCTTGCTTCTTCTTTTTCTTTATAAACCTTGTCCCCCAAAACTGTTCCAGTTCTCAGCCTGATTGGGTCCCCCATCCTCAATGTTTTCAGATTTCTATCACTGAGAACCTTACAGTGTCGTTTTATAATTCTTTATTTAATTTTTTAAATTTTTTTTATTTTTATTTCATGTGCATTGGTGTTTTGCCTGCATGCATGTCTGTCTGTGTGAGAATGTTGGAGCCTCTGGAAGCTGAGTTACAGACAGTTGTGAGCTGCCATGTGGGTGGTTAGAATTGAACCTGGGTCCTCTGGGTGAGCAGCCAGTGCCCTTAACCACTGAGCCATCTCTCCAGCCCTTTACTTTGTTTCTTAGTTTAGAACCTGCCTTAAGTGAACTGCTCTTCTCAGGGCTGTGCCATGATTATTTAAAGGCTTGGGGAACACACTCAGCATGTGAAGCGGGCATTGGCCATTCGATCCTAAAACTCTCATAGGACAGTACCTCAAGTTGCCAAGCAGCTCCTCGGAGAATCTGTGCCTGTCCACACCTTTCCTCAAATGCCATTTCTCTTTCCACCAGCTTTTTGTGTAACAGCCTAAGCCTGGGAGATATGGAAGCAGGCAAGATCTCATTTGAGAAACTTTGGTCCTGATTTCCTTCACATTTTCTATTGTGTTTGCGTCATGACCATGAACAAAGGAACCAACCCCCTGTCTCTTATTTCTACTATGGGTAGTGAAGTTGTATAGATTAAAAAGTATTTAAGTGGTCAGGACAAAGTAAGTACTGGAAACCCAAATGTGTTAGATTAGCCTGGAGGTGGTGGCACACGTCTTTAATTTCAGCACTCAGGAGGCAGAGACGTGCAGGGTCTCTGTGTTCTGGTTCAGCCTGATCTACACCGTGAGTTCCAAGACTGCTAGGACTACACGGAGAAGCCCTGTCTTGAAAAACAAAACAAGACAAAACCCCAAAACTACAACAACAAAAAAGTGTTATATTGAAAACCAACAACAACAATTATAATTTAATCAAAGATGAGAGCAAAAGAGGTGAGTTAGCTTTTGTATGCCCGCAGGGAGCTGGCTCGTAGTACTAGCCTCCTAGTTCAATAAGGGGAAACAATTTCTGTACAAAATTACCCAGCAATAGAGTAGACACAGATGAGGAGACAGATATGCAAGAGTATCTGGTGTATAGCAAAAGGCACCTAACCCAAGAAGGAGGAGAATCGGGAAGTTGTCCTTATGAAGTCTGTCTTTTAGGCAACAGCCTTACTGACTGCTATGTAAGGACCACAACTGAAGTCCAAGTTAGTCCATAGACATGATGCTCTAACTTCATGTTTTATTTTATTTACTTATTTTAAAAATTTCTTATTATTGTGTGTGTGAACATGATATGTTTGGGGCAGGGATCATGTGTTCCATAATGTGTGAATATGTGGGGGTCAGAGGACACTTGTGGAACCCACCTTTATGTGGGTCCCAGGGATTGAACTCAGTGGTCAGGCTTGTGAAGCCAAGATCTTTGCTCACTGAACTCTCACCTGCGCTGCTTCATGCATTAGAGCAAATCACAAGGATTCTGCCCTCTTGTGTGGGTCACAGAGTTTGAACATGAAGTGTATCTGAGGCAATCAATGTTAACATTTTTGCTCCAGCAACCAAAGGTGATGTAGTTTTTGAAGACCTAGTGTGGGATGCAGGTGAGGGAGCTTTGTCTACACATCTGGAACACATGGTTTTGGGTCTGGTTTCTTCCTTTGTCTACCAATTACATGAAAATCCCCAAACATCCACATTTCTTATTATTGGAGGCACCAAATGTTGCCAGAATCTTCGGTGTGAAATAAATGGTGCTCTTGGACACAGCTGTAAAGTTTGAAGTGTTGTTGTTGTTGAATGTGGATCAATTCTAATTCTGGCAATTACTTTTACCTTAACCCAACAATGATGACTACAACGACAACAAGGACTGTTTCGTGTTCCTAGGATCCTTTTAACAACTTATTTCTCACATTTATAAATACTCTTTTTTTTTTTCCTGGCTCAAAGTCTGAAAATACTAGAATTAACTCTTCAAATATTTCACCCCCTCAAATCCAACTTTGTGACAAACCAGTGGAACTTCCTACTGGTAAACATTCCTTTTCTGAAGACTTGTCCTGTGGATTAGTACTGTTCTGTTTTATAGATGAGAAATTGGCATGGGTGAGACATACAACTGACTTAAACATCATAGCATCTTAGAGTAAAGTCTGGGAATCTGGTCCACAGTGCCCACAGTATTTCAGACTGTGGCTTAGTCATGAGACATAAAGCATTTGAAGAATCCAATGTCATTAAAAAATGTTCTGTTAGTGGGGATCAGTTCCCAGGATACAAATGTGATAATCCCTGGTAAGGACAATAAACCACCCCTGAACAGCAGGAATGAGCAACTGCTGGCAGCTGCCCTCACCCTCAGCCTTGATACCCCGTTTTGAGAACTGGAGACTCGCGTCAGATGGCTGCTCTGGGGTTGGCTCTCTTTCAGCAATGTCTACGCTACTCAGATATTCTTGTGCAAACTCAAATTCTGCAAGTTATGAAGGGAATTTTTGTTGAGCAAAATGTTCTTGTAAAAGTTGTCTCCTATTAAACTGTAGACACAACTCCAAGGAATTTCTTACTAGAAAGCAGTGCATTACTCTAGCATGAATCATGATTGGTTTTCCAGGCTCTTCTGACTGTTGTACTCACATGATAAGTACATTATTTCTTTACCATGTATATAACTGAGATGCCCACTGAATAATCATCTAAGCCAGATTTAGAGTAAGTTTGTTGTATGTAAAGAGGGCCCAATGAAATGTGGTTAAAGCAACTTCCAATATAATAAACTACAAGCTAAATAGAAAGTGTATACAGAACACTGAGCAGAGCAACCTTAAGCTACACTCAACATTATCTGTCAAGCACTTCTGCCTTCTTGCCTTCCAATCGCATGTGGAATAAATTCCAACAGGGAAAGAGGAAGTCACCCAAGAGTCAAGTCTTGCTAGACAGGATTTATTTGTGTAGGAGAGTGGAATAACCATCATAGAAGACCAGTTCCTAGATGCTTGCAGTACTGCTATTGTCGTGATTACTACAGTCAAGGCAATTAATATATTCTTAGTTTACACTCACCTTTGTGTGCTTGTAGTGAGAATACCTAAAATCTATTCCTAATATATTTCAAGTTTAGAACACATTACTATTAGCTACCCTCCTCCTACTGATCCTTCACAGTGTGGCTCCATGCCCTTAGACTGCCATGTTCCTGTCCCACCTTGGATCCTGCACTTCATGCCATGGTTTTGTTTTCTTTTTCTATGCAGTTGAGTTTTCATTCATTGTTTTATGATTTCATATCTAAGTGAGATGCTCTTCTAATTTTTCTATGCCTGGCCTATTTCACACAGCAAAAAATTATTCCAGTTTCACACATGTTGGAGATTATAGGAACCTTAATGGCAAGAATTTTAAGATTGGATAGCATCCTCTTGAGCAAATCACAATTTTTTCATCAATTCATCCATCAGTGAATACTTTGTTTTAGTTGTGAAATCATACAAATCATGAGGTGGGGGCAGGGGCAAGGTGTTGATCTCATCTCTGTATACCGCAGTGGAGTGAGTTCTGTGAGGGATTTATGTGTGGTTTTCCTTGTGCCTCGGCCAATGTGCACTTGTCCCTACTGTGCTCTCTCCTCTGCATTCTCTCATAAGCGTTTGCTAACTCTTTACAGTTGCCATCTGAGCAGTTGCGAGGTGCTGTCTCATTATAGCCTTGATTTAGATGCTCTGATGTTTAGTGGTGTTGAGTCTTTCTCATTTATTTCATAGCTACTTTTATGACTCCTTAGGAATATATTTCGATGCCAATTTTACTCTAACTCTACTTTTTATTGATGACAGTTTGGAGAAAGGGAAATTAGACAAAGTTCTCTTCATGAATCAATCTTCATCAATCAATCAATCAATCAATCAATCAATCAATCATCTCTAATTCTCTCTGTCTGTCTATCATTTATTACATGCTCATGGTGAAAGGGAAAAGGGAAAGGGCTTTAGGCAAGAGGAGCAGTTATAGCTATTATTTGTGCAAAGAAGAAAAGTAATTGATGGTTGTTCCTTATCTGCCAAAGTTCCTCATTTCTGGCTCATTTGAGTAGAAGATCTGGTTCAGCCTGTTAGGAGACTCAGGACCGCTGAGGTAAAGTGAGACCGAGGGGCTTCTGTTGTTACTGCTGAAAGATAAATACAATTTCAAATTTATGTCCTATGATGTATATGGCACAGGAACTAATGGATGACTCATTTCTTGTTAGAAGAGGAACAGACTTATTAACAATTCGCTTTCACCTGTGTGTGTGTGTGTGTGTGTGTGTGTGTGTGTGTGTGTGCGTGTGTGTCTGGGTCTGTGTGTTCTACCTGGGTAATGACTTCCTTTGAGCCATGTGTTGAATTATAGCATCTTTTTTTTTCAAGCTGGAGATCTCACTTTAAAATTGTTTCCATCCATTTCCTTGTTTCTTCCTCATTTTCAGGATACGGCCAAATTGACAAAAGTACAAATGAGCCCTCAACATTGTTTGATAGGGATTGTGGGTGTTAGAAGACAAATCAGAACAATGTAGAAAGGTTATTTTGAAGAATCCTGTGCAGAAAAGTAATATTGATATAATTGGAATTCTTTTAAAAATTGGTTATTAACATGAAATACATGCATATATAGCCATATAACAAGACCTAAAACACCACAATAATTCTGTATACTTCTGTATCTTGCTTCCTTATAAAATTCTTATTTCTTTTTCTTCTATTCATGTGTTCTCTCTCTGTCTCTGTCTCTGTCTCTGTCTCTGTCTGTCTCTGTCTCTCTCTCTCTCTCTCTCTCTCTCTCTCTCTCTCTCTCTCTCTCTCTCTCTCTCTCTCTCTCTCTTTTGGAGATTAAATCAGAAGTGAACTAACTTTGGGTTCTGGAATGGAACTCAGTTTCAGAGCATGCATCCTCTGTTAGAGGCATGTCCTCATGAAGGACAGATGAGAAGAGAATCTAGTAACTGTCATCTGTAGTAACCCACTGGGTGGTTTCTGCTGTGTGCACTCCTGCCTGCCTTCTTTTTGGACAATGCATGTTTCCACCTCTTCTGAAGCAGTTTTAGTTTATGTCAGTGATATACTCTGCCAGGTGTAGCTCTTCCTTGTCTGTGACTCTTCCCAACTTTTTGAGGTATTAGCTGTCAACAGAATATCAGGTAAGTGTCAATTTGTGAAAACCCTTAAGTGGATATTACTTAGATTGTGGCTTTCATGTTCAGAAGGAGTGGAAAGACTCTAAACAAAAGAATTGAAAAGACTCTGGGAAGGATTAGTTTAAAAATACATAATGCCTAGATAGGTTTTTATTGGTGGTAGGTTTTTGGTTTGTTCCTGTCTTTGCCTGGGAAAAGGAGTGCCTGGCATCTTTTTAAATGGTCTAAATGGATAATATTGTTCTTTATTAAGACTAAAGCCACTAAGATTTTGTAGTCTTAGTATATACTAAGTCCAATTTTCCAACAAGAATTAAAGGTCCATCTGATGCATATGTGTAAGGCGTCTTATTATTAACACAACTGTGGCCTTGGTATTATTAATAATTCTGTTGATACTTGTCCCTCTCATGGGCTCAGTAGAGTCTGTATGCTTGTTAGATGCACTCACAGGGTAAGCTAACTGCTGCTGGATAACTAACTTGGTTTTCTGGGTACTAATTATGACTCCTTGTCAGCTCACGTCATGTGTGGGCTTGGCAGACATCGGCTCCAAGCACCTAGAAGGCACTTCCTTCTCCAGGGTAACTTCAGGGAAACAAGGACTCTGTTGCAACTAGCTGGGCTTGGAACAACCTGTCTTCTTTCTGCATTGCAAATAGTTGAAGACTGACTGGCCCAGGCAAGTTTCCTCTATTCTTGGATTGGTCTTGCTTTTCTTCCCCTCTTTTTCAGACTATCTCTAAATTTAGCAATGGGATACAGTACAACCAAGGCTTTCACATGCAGTGTCCCCAAGAGGATTGCAGGATGTCTAATTGGTCTGCCTTAGCAAATCTGATGCACTCTCCCCTTGGTCTGTCCTTAGCAATCTGGGTGGGATGTACAGCCCAGCCTGCCAGGGCTGTCTCCCCTGTGGCAATGGTTGCTGCTGGATGTGGGTTGGAGACCCAGATTCGGGCCAATTAAAAACGGAAACCTCCAAATGAGTGTTCTGGGAACCAAATATGCTTTATTACATCTGAGTGGGGCTCCAGAGATACCAGGGGTCAAACTGAGGGGTCAAAGATAGAAAACTCCTTTTGCTTGTTTACCAAGCTATTCTTTTATGGAGGTATGTCAAAGGAGGTGGAGAGAAGACCCATGCTTCATTGCCAGACTGTGTCCCCAAGCCTCTGTCCCATGCCCTGCCCCCATGGTAATGCTGGCTCCAAACAAGCAGTGAAATTCTCCCTAGTTTAGAATTTTAAAGGGAAAAGGAGAAATTGGGGCTATTTGGAAGAACTAGGACTGGGTAGAATTCTTGTGCTTGGGTTTGAAAAACATTTATATGTTTTTGCTAATTTTCATACAAAGTTTTTAATCACTTAAGTGATGGAGAATTAACTGAGGTTGTTTGCTATGCGTAAAGCACACCACAATATTTTTCTGATTTATTTTTTCTGATTATCAATTCATATTTATTAAAAAAAAGACCTAATGCTACAGGATGTGTGACTATAAACAGGACTGATCATAACTCCTGGGGTGACTTTTGATATAAACTCATTTCTCATGGGCTAAAGAAATGGCTTAATTGTTAAGAGCACTAGTGCTCTCCCAGAGGACCTGTATCCAACCCTAGGACCCAGGTAACAGCTGCCAACCAACTATAATGCCAGTTCTGGGGGACCCAGCATCCATTTCTGGCTTCTGAGGTTACTGAATGCACATGGTGCCTAGACATACATACATACATGCAGGCAAATCTACCATACACATTAAAAAATATCTAAAAAACACAAATTCACTTTATACACTCGGCCCCCCACTGCACACAAATTATCTGCCTCTATCTATCTATCTATCTATCTATCTATCTATCTATCTATCTATCTATCTATCTGGTGTTTTATAAGAATTAAACTTTAATATACATAAATTGTTATTCAATTAAACAACATACAATGTATTATCAATATACCTTGTTCAGTTTCTAAGATTAAACTTTTTAAAAGTATAAATTATACAAAGAATACAAATAATACACATGGCTTACAAACATTCAGCTCTGGTCTCTTGGCCTCTAGCTCTGATTCTTTGAACTCTATTATAAAGAGTAGAAAGCCAGTAGAAGTATGCTTGTACTTGTGTTCTGGGTATATTATTTCACACAAATGAAATTATACTATATAATCATATATCTTGGTTTTACATTGGTTCAATTAATTTTTTTCAGTTAACACCAAAGAATGTTGAACTTGAACATAGGTTAGTCCACTCTTGGAAGGGTAGAAGCATATATCTACTGCTCACATCGTGAACTAATCTGGAGCACCTCCTGATCCAGTCCAAAAGCCCTGAGAGGAGTGCTGTCCTTCAATCCACAGCACATTGTCTCCAATGCACTCAATGCCATGTTCCTTTTATATGTGTCAGTCTTAAAAGAACTTTGCCTCTCACTCCGGGGACTGTTTGAACAACACAGGAGTACATGACCTGAAAGGTTAGCAGACCTTCCTAATGCTTAATCTTTTCCTAGTTCTCAGTAGTCAACAAAATATACTCACTCTTCTTGGGGGCAAAAATCTGACCTTGATAATAACAGAAAGTAGATTTTAGTCGTCAGTAAAGGTGTGTTGTTGTAGTTTTTTTTGAGACAGGGTTTCTCTGCATAGCTTTGGTTGTCTTGGAACTCACTTGGACCACACTGGTCTTGAAATCATAGAAATCCTCCTGTCTCTGCCTCCCAAGTGTTGGGATTAAAGGCATGCACCACTGTTGCCTGGCTGACAAAGATTTTTAAAATAAATGTGCTAAGATTCTTAGTGGCTTCCTTAAAAATGAATGTCAGGATCATTTATTTATATGTATATAAGCTGAAACAGACAAACAGCAATATTCAGTAATATGTAGTTTGAATTCTCATGTGTCACATTCCAGATTGTTTAAGATCCATACTTTGTAATATCTTTCCTGATACTATCTAACCTAATAGTGAGACTGTCAGCTCCCAATTCTTCAGGACTAAGAAGATAACATGATGCATATCACTGAATTTGAGCATCAGTTCATGTCACACACACATAAAAACATAAACAAGTAACAGTCTAGAAGTCTTTAAATCCTAATTTAGCATTCATGTTAATGGAAAGTAAAACCAATGTCTTACAGTTTTCAGTAGGACAGGAAAATACCTATTGGACAGACTTTAAAGGTGAGTACATCTCAGAAAAATTTTAACTTTTAACAAAAGATATTTATTGTGCACTGAGCTTGAGAACTTAAAATGTTACCCTCAGGACCTATGGGTTTTGTAAAATGACCAATTTCTGTGGGGAATTCTGCTCATCCCAAAGGACAGGGATAATAGTAAGGAATCCCTTTATTAGGGCTTACTTTTAAATGTTCAGGAAGTTCTGACAAGTCAGGATAACTGTTGTCCAGCTGGCTACAGGCAGGTGGTACATAAATCAGAAGAAATTGACCATACTGAGTCCCTGTGTGGGAAAGCTCACACAAACTGGCAACTGATTATTCCCTCTCTTTATTTCCACAAACTATTTACAGAACTCTGTGTGGCAGAGTGTCTGAGAAGAGTGACATTATAATCCCTAGTAATTCTTAGGAAATGTAATTGTAGAAACGGATTCCATAAAGTGCTTTCGATCTTCTATAAATCTGTGTAAATCACAGGTCCTTTTAACTGCCATTTGGACAGCAGAGCTATAGCAGAAAGTGCAGCTTGGTTTGCCTCAGGAGCTTTCTGAAGCAGCTACCTGGTTCCCTGGTAGGTCCCCTGGCTTCTCAAGCTGGCCCAGGGAACTGAAGGCAGTCTTACCCCATGGGCTATGTCAAAATGAGTCCCTGGATCTCAAAGACATTTGCCTTTCATCGAAAATCCCAGCATTCTGTTTTTTGACTCTCACACAGTGGGTGAATAAGTTGAAGTGAATACTTGCTGTCCTTGGTTGTAAATGGCGGCCTCCTCCTCCTCCTCCTCCTCTTCCTCTTCTTCCTCATCTTCCCCCTCCTTCTCCTTTGTCTTCTTCATCTTCTATTTATCATCTTCTTCTTCATCATCATAATAATTTGTTTAAAAAATGTATTCTCTCATATATTACATCCTGGCTTCAGTTGCCCCTCCCCCTTCTTCTTACAGTGTACCTCCTACCTTCCCTCCTACCTCCTTCATTTCTCTTCAGAAAAGGGCAGGGTATTCCATGTATATCAACCAACTATGACATATCAAGCTGCAGTAAGACTAGGCACCTCCCCTTGTATTAAGGCTGGATGAGGCCTTAATACAAACTGAGTAATAGGAAAAGGGTTCCAAAAGTGGGCAAATGGGTCAGAGATAGCCCCTGCTCCTACTGCTAGGAGTTCAACAAGAATACCAAGCTATACAACTGTAACAAATGAGTCAGACGCATTCAAGTTCCCTGGTTTTTGGTTCAGTCTCTGTGAGGTCCCATGAGCCCAGATTAATTGATTCTGTGGGTTTTCTGCGGCTCCTTGACTTCTCTGGCTCCTATAATCCTTCCTCCCACTCTTCCAAAGAACTCCATGAGCTCTGCCTAATGTTTGGCTGTGGGTCTCTGCATGTTTCCATCAGTTGCTGGTTGAAGCTTCTCTAATGACAAATGGACTAGGGCACCAGTCTATGATTATAGCAGAATATCCTTAGGGATCATTTCATTGGTTTTCTTCCCTGAAAACCAAATGGCAGATGGCATGAGTCCATTAGAATGGAACAAATTTCCCTTCTAACAAAAGCACATTTAGGAAAGATGGGAGTTGATAAAATGAGCACTAGATATAATTTATTTAGAGGTTCCACAGTTGATGGGGGTTGATGAGGGATCCACTCAGAAAATGGAGTATACATGTTTCCCTTTCAACGTGCACACTATAAACAAGAATCATAGTTTGGGTTTGTAGAAAACTTGTCAAACAGGTGAGGACAGTCTCGAATGAGTGTTAGACATCTATGATCACAGAGCAGGTGTGTGTCTTCTTCCTGTACTTCCCGGCATTCTTGGAGAATCAGAAGTACAGTGTACAGATGGTCTGGTGGTAACTCAGGCAATGCATTCTTTATTTTTGTATTGCTGTGATAAAGCACCATGACCAAGGCAACCTATAGAAGGAAGGGCTTATTTGGGCTTCCAGTCCCAGAGGGATAAGAGTCCATCACCATCGTGGTGGGGAAATCATGGCAGCAGACAGGCATGGTGAAAGAAATGGTAGCCGGAGTAACAAGCTAAGAACTCATCTTTTGAACCACAACTATTTTTGAAAATAGAGCAAATTGGGAATGGTGTGTATTTTTTAAACCTTCAAATCTCACTTTCAGTACATACTTCCTCAAGCAAGGCTACACACACACACACACACACACACACACACACACACACACCTCCTAAACCCCTAAACCTCCACAAACAGTTCCACTAACAAGGGACCAAGTATCAAAGTGGCAAAGACTATGGGAGACATCTCATTCAAATCACTATATTCCATTTGCTGACCCTTGTCATCTTTGGCTATATCATAATGTAAGTGTACTCAGTACAAATTCAAACATTCCCATAATCCCCTGTAAAATAAAGCAAATTATATTGTCAATATATAATGGCACAGAATATACATTAACATTAAAAAAAAAGAAGGAATAGGAGCATAGTGCTGAAATACTGAACTAAAGCAAGATGGAAACCCAGCAGGGCAAACAACAAATGCTGGCTAGCACCATGTCAGGTACAAAGAGGTTTAGATGGTTCTGTCCCTCTAGCTTTGCTTTCTGCAAAATATAATGCCTTTTCTGTCTCCCTCTTTCTCTCCCTCCCTTCCTCACCCCTCTCTCTTTCTCTCTGCCTGCCTCTCTCTTTCTCTTTCTCTCTGTGTATGTCTTTCTGTCTGTGTCTGTCTGTCTCTGTGTCTCTCTGTCTCTGTGTCTCTCTGTCTGTGTCTGACTGTCTCTGTTTCTCTCTGTGTCTCTGTCTGTCTGTCCATCTGTCTCTGTCTCTGTCTGTCTCTCTGTCTGTGTCTCTCTGTATCTGACTTTCTCTGTCGCTCTCTGTGTCTCTGTCTGTCTGTCTCTCTGTCTGTGTCTCTCTGTCTGTATCTGACTTTCTCTGCCTCTCTCTGTGTCTCTGTCTGTCTGTCTGTCTGCTTGTCTGTCTGCCTGTCTGTTTTTGGTTCAGTGCCCTGTACGCAGCTCCCTTTGGCACATATCTTTTGACTCTGGCATTTTAATCATCTTGGGTCTTCACACAAAGGCTTCTCAGGGCCTCATGCAGGAGCTCCCAACCACACACCTAGCCTTAGTGGCTCTCTGAAACTATAGAGGAATATCCACCACATCTTTACTCATGTGTCTCTCATGACTGTGATCTAAAGCCAAAATCACCTGGGTCACTGCCAAGCTTGGCTGCCAATTTGGGATGGATGGACCCTTGTCCCCTTGAATCACATTTGCAGCTGGTATTGCGTGTTGCTCCTTTCTGGGACAGGGAGAAGAAAATTCTTTGGGCCTTTTCACTTCACAAGTTAGAAGATGATCTGACTGTGTCTTGCCTTGAGAGCATGCCCTCCCATCTATTCCAGTGCAGACCAGGCTTCTTTATCTCTTCTAACTGTATGTGTTTATGTCTTTTTGTGCCACTTGTTCTTTATCATTGTAGACTTGCATAAGAGCGATTCCTGATAACTATGCAACAGATCAGGATCACAGTGTCATGAAATGTCCTCTGCCAAATAAATTAGTCCATTACTTTTAAATTTACCATCAGGCAAGTTCTTAGAATAAGGGAAGAAAGCAGCCATGGTTTTCTATTTATTTGTTTGTTTGTTTCTTCATTTTTGCCAAATTTCATAGGAATTGTCTCTAGCCTAGTTGCAAATACTGTTCCCCTCTGAAATATCTTGATCTGTGTCTCCACAGTTTACATTGCTGTCAGTATTAAGATCTTTCAGGCTCCTACTAGCATAGCCCATTAAGTCCTGTTTACAGTATCCAACTGCTTGTCAACTCCAAAGTCCCAAATTCTTCCACATTCTTTCAAAAATAGCACAGCCAGGTCTGTCATAGCAATAGCCCCACTCCTGGTACCAAATTCTATATTAATTACCTTTCTATTGTTGTGATGAAATGCCATGACTGAAACAATGTAAGAAGGAATGGCTTTATTTGGCATTCATATCTATGATATAATTTGTCAATACGTTTTTCATCACTTATAAAGTTCACGTAAGCCTTTCTCAGTGTCACTTCTGCCTGCTGTTCTATCAATATGATTCTGTTCATATCTGACATTCTCCGAGCATCCATTCCTGGAGAAAGAGAATACCAGTGAAGCCCTCTATATGGTTCCTAGTTCCTCAGGTCCATAGTCCATTGCACTTATATTGTAACATAGTAACTATTGCCTCGTTTCAATGTTTGTCTCCCTCCAAAATTTAGATGTGATGGGATTAAGAGACAGTTAGAGATGATTCAGTCAAGAGGGTTTTGACTTCATGAACAGGGTTAGTGTTTCAACATAACAGGCCTCAGGGAGTTTGTCTACTTTCCATTATACAAGGAAGCAAGAAAGGGCTGTCTACCGGGCACAAAGCTAGTTCTTGCTAGACACAGAATCTGCTAGCACCTTGCTCTTAAAATTCCTGACCTTCAAATTTGGAGCATTAAACTTGTATTGTTTTGTTGTAGAAACATGATGAACTCAGACAATTAATGTTTACATGTCTTCTACTCTATGCTCAACATTACATAGATGCTCATAGCTCATTGCTGTTTTCCTACTCAAAATATAAATAATATATAAAATATAAAAAATACATAAAATTATAAAATATGGAAAATATATCTGTGAGGTGCTCTAGCATCACATAGATGTTCATGGCTCATTGCTGTTTTCCTACTCGAAATATAAACAATAAAAATATGTAATATGTAAAATGTTAAAAATATATCTGACATACATTTGATATTTAACAGTTATCTGATGGATTAATTAGTGGTGTTGAGCAGGCAAATTGGAGCTTAAGAAGAATTTGTGTATGTGTGTGTGTGTGTGTGTGTATGTGTGTATACCTTGTGGTTTCCTATTATTCCTATTATACACAATGTACGCACATGTGTGTATTTGCACATGTATTTGGAGGCCAGAGGTCAAAGTCTGATGTCTTTCTTAATCACTGTCTTATTTTTAAGGTAAGGCCTTTCACTGAACCTGGAACTCCCTCATAGGCTGCATTGACTAACCAATGAGCTCCGGGTGTCTGCCCATCTCTGCCCTCTAGTGCTTGAGTTACAGATTTGTGTTATATCATTGCCTAGATTTTACGAGGATTCTGGGGATCTGAACTCAGATCCTTATGCTTGCAATGTAAACATTTACTATCTGAGTCATCTCCCCTACCCCAGGATTTATTTTTATGCCAAGTTTATATGGCTCATAGAAAGTTTAACATGAGGTTTATAGTAGATTTATATAAGGTTTATAAGAAGCATATAATTTATAAGTATAATAATTTTTAAAAAGTTTCCAGTGAAGAAGATCATCAAGTTCAACATTTTCCCTTAAAAGCAGAGAAATGAAAGCCACCTTTCCCTCACCTCACAGTAAAGGTATCCATTTAACTGTTAAACAGATCTGCCATGTATAGTGCAAACTAAGTCTATAAAACATGTGAGTTAATATTTATGTTCTAGTATAGAATCAACATCTCCATCTTTTTCTTAATGGAACACTTAGCCACACACATGTACACATTAAAGAATACTAGGAAACCACAAAGTGTTCCTTGGTCAGCATGTGACACCCAGAAAAGTACTTATAGTGACTGCCATGTACATGGCTGTCTACCAGCTGACACTGAAGAGTCACAAGAAAGTAGACACAATGCTACTGAGGAGAAATGCTTGACTTTGCAATATGAAAGGACCTGACTAGTCAGTTCATTTGTCTTTTCTTTACCTAAAATACGTCATATTCCAAAGCAGTGTTCACTTCTGATGTCAAATGCGGCACAGACCACAAGCTTTTGTGACCTGGGCTCATACTGCTTTGTTCTGAGGACAGCCAAGCAATGGTAATGCAAGTCTTCCCTGGAATCAGGAGGACAGGCTGTGTTGTGCAAGTACCAGGAACTCACATATGACTAACAAGTGTGTGTGTGTGTGTGTGTGTGTGTGTGTGTGTGTGTGTATGTGTGTGTGTGTGTGTGTATGTGTGTGTGTATGTGTGTGTGCATGTGTGTGTGTGTATGTGTGTGTGTATGTGTGTGTGTATGTGTGTGTGTGTGTGTGTGTATGTGTGTGTGTGTGTGTATGTGTGTGTGTGTGTGTGTGTGTGTGTGTGTGTGTGTAGGTGCATATCCTATAATGTCAAGGACCTAGGGCACGGTGCTTCCTATCTTGCTTTATTAACAACACTAAATTGAAGCAAATTCAGAGAAAGGAACATTAGCTGCTCCCCCCGCAGCTTCCCCCCCCCCCATCATAACTGCCTGTTATCTATTTTATGAGGTAATAGTCCACTGAGGCCCCCAATATTGGGTTCTTATATTCTTATAGCATTGCCTGTAGGATTAGCAGGGGTATAAAGGTCTGAGAGAAAGGCCAACAAACTGCAAATTTTCAGTCCTGGATTGTCTTATTAAATCTACTAATTACCTACTGGGTAACTTTGGGAATACACAACCTGTTAATGGTTAGCCATTTCAGTTTCTCTGCCCATAAAAGAAGCCATAAATTATCCACACACTTGTGAAGGTTCTGGAGGAATAAATGCTCAAGTGAGACCTATGGTGAAGCTGTGATGTGGGTATTCATGGTTGGAAAGTGGTTTTGACCTTTAGGTAAAGTTAACATGATGTCAGACTTACAAAAAGACACTCCAGTGAAACTGGTTTTTGAGGTAGTAGTGAGCACACACACACACACACACACACACACACACACACACATTTATACTGTTTTCTCGAGGGAATGAATGGTGTGTAACAAATCCATGACAGTATAAGATTTTTTACGAAAGGAAGATCACCGCGTCTTCCACTTGTTTATATCTCATCTGTGATAGACATGTGCCTATCCTCTTGGGAGATGACAGGGCTCTTCTCCTTGACTGCTAAAAACCTGATGGACTTTTATGCCTCCTAAGGGCCAAGTTAAATCCATTTGAAGCTTTCATCCTTCAAGAACCTCTGATAACTTGCTTCAAGGATGTATTGAGACCTTCTAAGACTCTGAGATAAATTTGGTTGAAAGAAGATAGTTTTAACTGGGTGTGGTGACTTATGTCTGTAATCCTTGTTCTTGGGAGACTGAGGCAGGAGGATTGCTGTAAGTTCTAGGCCAGTCTGAACTACAGAAATACTGTTTACAGACAAAACAAACAGATATTGTCTCTCTATATACTCAAGGTTTATTTTCGTCTACACTGTGGGGGCTGTGGGAGAGGGTGTACACATGAGTGTAGACATCACATAGGCCAGCAGTTCAGGATCCCCCCCCAACCCCCCGCCCAGAGCTGGTGTGACATGAAGTTGTGTGTCACCTAGTGTCAGTCCTTGAAACTGAACTTGGTTTCTCTGCAAGAGCAGTACCTGCTCTTAACTGCCAAGCCAAGTTGCAGTCCCACAGCTGCTTTCTTGATTTTGGATTAGAAGCAACTTTGAAGTTTGTGGAGTCCTACAGAGAGAGCCCACAGGTCAAGACTCTAACACTGTCTCCAAGGGCAGTGGACCCTGCTGTGAGGCTGGAATTTGTGCTTTGGAAGGTAAGAAAGACTTGTTTACCTCTGGGTCTGGCATAGAAACAAACAGGGCTGCACTGGGCTGTGAGGAATCTTGTATCTGGAACTACCAAACAAGGTGTGAAAAAGCCATGGGTTTTGGTGACTTTTAGCTTCCTGAGGTTCTAGGTTGAAAACAAGTCATGAGACAAAGGAGACTGGTGGAGCTGCCTTGGGGGTTAACAGTTCCTTTTCTCACAGTTCCTTTTCTCCTTTCTTCTTCTCAAGAATCATGAGGCACTGGGTGGGTGCATTCGATCCTGGAGCCAAATCTTTCCCATTCACTACTCTCTCCTAGGAACCTGTCTCTCTATCTTGGCCATGATCAATGCTCAAAAAGTATTTGTTGAATAAAGAAATACCATAAAACAATCACTTTCTTACCTTCCCCTTTGTTGTCTAATAATTAAAAAATCAATATTCTACTTGCAGGAGCTTCAGAAAAATGTCTCCACCCTTAAGTTCCCCACAATCCAAATGGACAAAACATTTACATTTTAATTTTTAAATATCAGAAGAATGGGGTGACCACAGTTTATATTTTCCCTCCTAGTCTCCTCAGGGCCTGCGTTGCTCATTTAAATGCAATTTGCTTTATGTTTGGGTCAGTGGCTTAAGTCAGGAGGTTCTTACAGTAACTCACTACTGTTGAAATCCGAGAATCCAGGCAAGCAGTAGCCGGGGATCCATGCATATTGCTGAACTAGTGAAGTACCAGAAAGCCCCCAAAGTTTGAATGCAGATTCTCTGCCTAACATGGAAACAGTTGGCAAACGCCTGAGAAAGCCAGAAGGCCAGTCTCCGTGACTAGGAAGACTGTGAACCAGAAAACTTCCGCCTTGGTACTTGAAAACCACACAGTATTTTACAACATTCCTGCCTATTAACTGCTGGGAAGGGCACTACCTTATTGCCTTTTGCATAATGGAACCAATCTTTCCCCTCAGAGGCCCTGTGTTGCTTTGATCCAGTTCAAAGGACAGGGGAATGATGACTAAGGACCTTGGGAACCAGACTGAGGAATCTTACAGACATACTCAAGGGTTTTTTTTTTTTGGGGGGGGGGAGGTGCATGTTGTTTGTTTTTTAACTGACGCATCATTTTGATAAACAATCCCCATAGTCTGCGCACTTATCAGATTCCTCACCCAAATATTTGCTATTTATAAAACAATCAAGGAAACAGACTTGTGTTTATTATTCCTAAATCAGCAGCAGTTTGATGAATTAAAAACAGTCTTACTTTTTCCTCTTTCTTTTCCTCCACTAGCCTCTTGTAAAAGTGCCAAGATTATACACCCAACTCTCTCTTTAAACAGTAAAAACAAAAAATAAGAGTGACCTCCATGATCTGCACATTGCCTCTGCAAAGGGTACAGTTCAGGCCAGCAGCCAAGCCCCACAGGCACTAGAGGTCGATGTTTGGAACTGATTGGGTCGGAAAGGGATGCAGTACGTCTGCTTCCGGTTCCGGAGGCTTCCGCGTCACTACATAGTTTGGATGTCTGACTAGCTTCCTGACTTTGAGAGTCTCTTTCTTTAAACACGAGGGGACCGGCTCTGAAGAGGAAAGAGAAGACAACACGCAAGAGTCAGACTCCCCTGGCAGCCGCCCTCAGGATTGCTCCTCTCGATGAAATTTAAACAGCATGATGTGGATGGTGTTCTGGGAGGAGGACGGAGTGCCCCCTGGCACGCCCAGAGCCTCTTAGAACGGAAGGGCCACAGCTAGGCAGCCACACACCGTTTAGGAAGCCCCATCTTCATGACTCAGTGCTTCAAATTTAGAAAGCCCCTCTAAAGCTAGTTCATCTCTACCCTGTACCAAGATGGCTGCATTCATATTTCACACATGTGAGACAATAGCTTCGTTAGGTAAACACAACTAAACTCCTTTCTAAAAGAGACAAACTAGCCAGATCATCAGGAGAAGAGCACTAAAGAATTGCAGTGGAAAGATAACCATGGCGAGAATCCAGGCCTGCTGGGACTGTACCTTTCCCAGAGTTGCCACAAAGCTCAACATACGTGTGTGTACACTTAGGCCTTCTGAAGGCCTCCCTTTGTTGAGTACTCCTGACCTGATCCTTCCGTTCATGAGTATGTTAATAAGTGGAACGAACGGTAAGGTTTTTCTGGGTTACAGCTCTTGTTCTGTTTCTCTTCCTTTAGAACATGCTACGATGCCTTAAAAACAGCTTCGGGCTCTGCCAAGGTGGCACTGCAGTTGCTACCTTCTTATGGTAGGAAAGCTCTCTTTTGGTTTGGCTAAGATACGGAATTATATCAAGATTCCATAGAAAATGGTAAGAGGTACAGCTATGAATGTGTGTGTGTGCAGATGCGACTTGCTGAAAATGTGTTGTAGATATTTATATGTAAACATTTGATGACCAAAGCTCACATACTGTTCACTGTTAAAAAAAGTTCATGTTCCTAAGAAAAACTTCAGAGCCTAGAGGAAGGAGCGCTTTCTACTTACAAAACAATACAAGCAGCCAGGATGGGACAGTGGACACAAGGAGGTTTTGAACTCCAGTGAAACTCAAAATCAGATTTAGAGGGAAAGTGGGAGGGGACATGTTTGTGTTGTTTTTCTCTTAAAGCACAATGAAATAACCAGGGAAGCTCACCCTTTAAGAAGCTACCTGAAGCTAGCTCAAATTATGTTCAGAAACTTTTGCCTGGAACTGCATTACTTTATTGTGTGCAATGGCATGTTTCCTAGGATACAATCGGCTAAGGCTAACCCATGTATGTCTTTCTCTGCTTCGTTGTATTTTTCTTTCCCATATATGAAAAAAATCAACATGTCACCATTAGTGACTAGCATCCTAGGAGTTGAAAAGTTACAGTACTTAGCTTAGTTCTACTTCTGTACATTTTAGGACAGCATGAGATTACTTCTTTATGTCATCATGATACCAAATATAAATTATATAATTAGTGATGGGTAGTTTCTAATTTACCTCCTAAATCAAATACCTTCTTCATTTAATACTTTGGCATGGCGCATATGTAACTCTGAGAGAATCAGTGAGGACCCGTCCTCATCCTGTGGTGTGGTATGCATATCCGAAGTGAGGACCAACTTGCCTTTACTCTGTGTTAGTTGATGGATGGAAGAATGTGAGACACTGAAAACTAGCAAGAGAGCCGAGCAAGAGGAATCTGCACTTGGCTTTAGCTTCTGGTGACTTCCAGGTCTTGCCAGTGTTTATAACCCTTTTTCATCAATGCTCAGTAAAAACCTTGGTTAGGATCTGGGAGAAGGATTTGGGCAAACATTCTAAATAGATTAAATGGCAAAGTCTAGAGAGGACAATCTCCACTGTGGGCAGGCATGACATAAAGGTCACAGAATGGAAGGCTCTGGAGTTTCAGCTAAATCCTCTCTGCTCTTTTGTCCTTGACAAAGGGCTTTTCTGTCTTCATGTCTGAAGTTTATCAGTGTAGATGAATGGTCTGTATAGTGCATACATATCTTGTTGGCACTCGGATTAAAAATCCATATATAATTAGATTAACTGAACCATGCACTATGGCAGTATTGTGTCAAATAACTTAAGTATAAATAGTAATAGCCTGAAATCAAACTTGAGGAATTGAATTCAGTAGTAAAACTTGCATAAAGAGTAAACATTTACATGCCTTTAATCTAAGACTTCAACATTGTTTGCCTCTGCAGCTTATTTAAGCATCCATTTCACAGTTGTAAGAGTTTAAGTAAATCCTCCCCTTGACTCAATCTATATGAAACCGATCCTGGTCATTTCAGCTTGACACGAGTCAGCAATTTTTGAAATTCATATTCTAGTCATTCAAGTAAATGAACAGTGTCATTTGGTTATTTGATGTGATCTTTTTAAAGTGGGCCTTTTGAGAAACTGCTTCTGGGTATCAATGGTAAAATGAAAACACTGGCTAACATAATAAAAGCAGGAAAATTAATTTCAGGGCATTTAAACCCTCTCCTGCTTCCTGGGCTCACAGGGCTTCAGAAGTTCAGAACTGTTCTCTGATGTCAGTGTTCTCTGAAAGCAGATCCTTTCAAATCCATATGGTGGACATCTTTGAGTCGCATGCTGCTTACATTTTTCAGTGCCTCAGAAAGTGGAATTTCTCCCTTTTAATCCTCAAACACTGAACTCAAATTGTTTTACCTACCTGCAGCTCCCTCAGAGTAGCATAGCTTTTTGATTCAACCCATAATTTCCGTATATTCCAGAAACGTCAATTATCCTGCTTGAGCCCAAACCATTGCTGTTAGTCACTGAGTCTCAGCTGGGAGGATGGTGGCCTTCTCTTGTGTGTGACTCATCATGAAGATGTTAAACAAACACAAAGCCAAGAGAAGCGAAGCTCTTAATTCCCTAGCTCTGGGCTGCAGGCTCCATCTTTGTTGGTACGATGCTTCCATACATAGAGGAGAGCGAGTGTGAGCCCTGCCGGACTGTGCCTCTGACAGAGGTCTCTGAAACACATACTGCTTACAAGACACATGTTTATAGGAACACCAACAGCAAAGCATGATGTTCAAATCCTTTCACCAAAGCCAAGCTACTGGCCTGATCTCAAGAAGCTAATGACTTGACCAGCGATGCTCCTTCATAATGAAAATGGTATGTGATGACGTGATGAGAAAGTACCTTTTGTAACTTATAGAAAGAAGCCATAAGAGATACCAAATCCCCAGCTTATTGATACTTAATACTGGCCTCTAATATTCAGAACTAGGAAAAAGTGAATTATCATTTTCTAAGTCATGCTGTCTGTGCTACTTTATTATAGCAGACCAAGTAAACTAATATACTGTCTTAGCCTCCTTTCTGTTTCTGGGAAGAAAATCATGATCAAAAACATCCTGGGGAGGAAAAGGTTTATTTAGCTAACATGTCTGAACCACAGTTTACCAGTGAGGGAAGCCAAGGCAGGAGGAAGTCATGCAGATTATGAACCTAGGGGCAGGAACTGAAGCAAAATCCATTGAGGAATTCTGCTTCCTGACTTGCTCCCCATGGCTTGGGCAATCTGCTTTCTTAGGCCACCCAGGACCATTTGCCCAGGAGTGGTACCACCCACAGTGGGGTATACCATCCCACATCAATCATCAGTTAAGAAAATGCCCCTACAGTCGTACCTACAAAGAGTTTGATGGAGGCACTTTCTTGATTAAGGTTCCCTCTTCCCAGATGACTGTAGCTTTGGTCAAGCTGACAAAACCAAACCGAAAACAAAAACAAAACAAGAAACCCAAAGAACAAGAACAACAACAAAACAAACCAGTACATATACTATCCTACAAATTATTACACAATCTATAAGTTTAGATTTCAGATGCTCTGAAAATGAATTATTCTTCTCCCCTCTATTCATAACACCTAGAAGACTATCTTGTAAATGTCAATAAATGTTTGTTGACCCAATAGCTGAAGGAAGTAGTTCCTTCCTTGTGAAGGAAGTAGTTCCTCCTGACTTATTAAATTGCCTTCTCCCTTATCTTCCTCTATGTATCATCCTGATACTAAATGCTTTGAACATTTGTCTCTGTCTCACCCTAAGTCTTTAAAAATGTAAAGTTTATCTCCAGGCTTCTGAGACATCATACAGGATATCAGCCATGTCAGGGACACCCTCTGATATACACACAGAAGTTGGACCCTAGAGTTGATATATTTACACAGTGGTTCCAGCCAACAAACACCACCCGCAGAGAATGATGTTCATGGCCTTTTCCTCTATCCAAACTAGTGGCATGACATCAGGGAACCTGGACCTGCCCCTAAGCATGTTTCTTTGGATTGCCAGATATTAGTTGATCATAACGAGAGATGAGGAAGCTCATTTATTGATCAAGTGAATGTCCAAAAGGTGGGAGGTCAGCTCTATGGAGAGTTGAAAGTTGTCGCATATCATTCTGTAATTACCATTATAAAACTTGCTTGTGCCCATATTTCTCTTTTTTTGCTTTTTTTTCCAAAGAAAGAATCACAGGATATATGTATATATTAACTCAGAAAGATAACGTGTGAACAAGACATGATTATACCTCAAAACATTTTCTTTCAATGTCATCTACAGCTCAATCCCCTGGGCTCCAGAAAATTCTGAGCAAGGAAGAGTTCTAGACTGAGTATTAATACATCTATAAAAGCTATATTTGACTTTATGTGTCTTACCCTACACTCAACTTGGCCATTCTTGCTTAAGAAACACTATGTTGAAACAGAATGCTATTTTATGTGAATAAGGGTGAGTCCTCTCATAAAAGGATGGACTTGCCTAACACAAAGATGCCAGGGACCATCTAAGTTCATATCCATTTTCTTTTGTGTGTGTAAAATAAATCCAGCTTACACAGTAATAAAGCAACTATTGATTCTTTCCACAATCATTTCAAGGACTGAGGCTTTCTTAGTGTCTCAGCTACACTGGAGGACTTTAAGCAACTTTACTCTCCCTTCTACACTTAAAAGAAGGCATGCTTCAAGTGAGAGTTTAAAGACAAGAGTTTCCTCTTTAACTCTAGATAAGTTACTTCCAAAAGCTCCCAGGAATCCATATTAAATGTTTGTTGTGTAAAAGACCCTATGTGAATGTCCCGAGAATCAAAAAGGGCAAAAATGTTTGAAATATCTCCACCTGTGAGGAGTTTATAATAAAGACAAAGATTTAAAAACAAAAACAGGCAAAAAACCAAATCACGATTGGTACAGATCAGCCGTAGTTTGAATCTCTCACCCCCAGAGGTTCATGTCCTGGGAATTTGGTCTTGAGTGTGGTGCTGTGACAAGGACTTGAACCTTTAAAATATGGAACATAGTGGTGAGGAAGAAGTCCTTGGAGGTGCTCTCTTTTAGGTGGGACAAATACAGTTGCCATGGGCTCCAACTAGATCCTACGAGAGTGGTCAATAAAAAGAATAAGACTAACTCCTCCACAGGCTCTGGCTTTCTGTCAAGCCACACGATCTACACCGGTGTTCCCACCATTGTGATGCTGCCTGCCATGTGCTTCTCACCAGACTAAAGCAGAAACCAGTGTGATGGTTTTGGCCCATGAAAACTCTGAGACAAATAGATTTCTTTTTCTTTTTTCTTTTTGTTTTTTGTTTTTCACAAACCACCCAGCCTCTAGCATTTTATTAGAACAATGGAAAATGGGCCAACATAATGAGAAAGCTTTTACTCAATCTGAATTGAAATGGTTTATTAACATGTCTGAATAAAAAGAGGTGCTTACTCTCATAGATGGTCTGTAGTTAATTCTCAAGTGAATTCTGAAAGCAGAAAGTCATTAGACCTTGGACCAGGAAAGTTTGGGGAGGCATCATTGAGGCCTGGTAGAATATGGGTAGATAGAGGTGGGGCGGCCTGAGCTCAGCTTCCCACCAGTGACAAAGGGCAAGTTCCTTCTGCTCTTCTCTGCGTATGCCTCAGACGAAAACATTAATCATATGCTCAGCTCTTTGTTGTGAGGAATAAGTGAGACTTTCCAAGATATTAATATTTAGGATACTAGACATTACATTATGTGTTGATTTAAGCTTTATTTTCTCCAGTTTAAGGAAAACTCCTAAACCAGGTGGTTAGGAGTTTAGGTGTGTTCATGACTATAATCCAGCACTCCAGAGGCTGAGACAGGAGGGTTGTCATAAATTTCATGACAGCTAGGGCTACATAGTAAGTTCTAGGCCAATCTGAGCAAGACCCTATCTCAAAATAAAACACCTACCACTTCCTGATAGCTCCTGGTCATGTCTCTGCTTTCTGTGTCCCTCCCATCCATCAGTATTCAAAATACAAACCATGAACAGATTTTGGAGAGGAAATAAATGTTTTTCCATGTAGACCTTCTAACTCTCATGGACAGAGGTTTGGACTGTTAATTCCTCATCCTCTAACCCACCTCAATTCCCTATTTTTAAGCCTGGGAACAGTGAGTTAACCAAAGTTCAACATTTTCCAAGCGAAGCATTAGAAACTGTCATGTTTTCCATGACACCAGGTCAAGCGGCAATGGGTTTCTGATGTGAAATCTCTTGGATTTATTCAAAAGTCTGTATCACAGACAGGCTAACACTAATCTAATTTTCTGTTCTACTAAAACCTTGAATGTTAAGCTAGACTTGTTTTAAGAACAGGGACCAGAGTTTACATCACTAGCCTTTAGAGGAGAGGGTCAACAGTCAATGTTTTATCATTCTGTGTTGATGTGTGACTAGCTAGAGAATCTTATTAAAATCTAATTTCCAGGAAATGAACTCATTTATAGCTCCCCGATGGTAGTATGTTTGTTACTAGAGCAAGGGGGAGGTGAGATGATTCACAGGCTGCCAACCCCGGACTGAATGAGTGTCCATTCACACTGCACACTGCTTCTACCACACTGGATTCTTTACAAGTCATATAAAACTGATCTACACACCCTCTAAATGCTCAGATAAAATCCCATCCCCAGACCTGCAAAACTCATTATTGCCTAAGAAAAGCCAGAATTGCTGAATGTTTTCCTTTCTTTTGACTTACAATGCACGTCATCAACCACGTAAAGGGAAAGAAGGGTGCGCAGGATACTGCCTGGGACTTCTCACCCCTTCGAAGATATTTTCATAGTGTTATCATCTGACCGGAAGATTTTGATGTGTCTTGTAAGATCTTCCAGAATGGCAAATAAAAACTAAAGATCTCAGGCACATCTTGTGGGGAAGCTAGTTAGAAAATTTGGTCATTTTTGTTTGCTCATGTGAAAAACACTGTGGAGTCTATTTAAGACTTTTGTGGCTTTATTATTTATGTCAATGAGGACATAATTGACAATTTCCCTAGATGTGGGCAGGGTAAAGGAACAAGGGATTGATACTTAGGGATCCAGAAACATGCAATGTGAGGAAGCTGCTGGTAACACATGGGAGAGAAAGCAATGCTCCCCACATCTGTGAGACATAGTTCTGCCAGAGACCCACCCAAAGAATGCAAGGACCAGGAAGGACACTCATCTGCTGGCGTTTATTGGCTAACCCCATCAAGAACACAAGGGCGAAGATCTCAGTAACCAAGTCACAGGAGTCAGCTTCTCCGAAAGCAGAACACGGAAAAGTAGGGCAGACTATAAATATACAGCTTTGATTTCACTCATATACACGCATAAGTATATATATATATATGTATATATATACATGCATATATACATATGAATATATGTATATATGAATATATATACATAGCATGGTTTTACTCATTTTTGCAAGTACATATGATAAATGTATCATTTAAACATGTCTTTAGCTTCTCTTATTAATAAAAATCAAAATTATTTATTTGTGTATGTGTATGTGCTCAGGAAGTCAGTTCTCTCCTTTTACCTTGTGGATTCTTGGGCTTGAACTCAGGCCGTTAGGCTCAACGGCAAGCTTCTTTATCCACTGAGCCATGTAGCCAGCCCTATTCCCTCTGTTTCACCTCATGCGTTTCATAACTCTAGGAACTGTTCTTACATTCTTAGCCCTGAGCGGAGTTTCTTTTTGGGAAATGGGAATTCTTCTCCATTTTGGTTGATCTTTGTATTATAAAACAGATATATTTTAGAAGTACTTGACTTAAGGCCTTTCTTTGAGCTTGTGAAATTTTCAATGTATAACCTCTTATCCTGCCATAGTCTCATTCTTTCAAGGACACGCAAACATCTTAATTTTCATTATCTCATGGATCTTTTACATATCTCTGGTCTGGTGCCTAGTACAGTGGCACACACAAATAGACGCTTAATAAATGCTGGCGGGATGAGCCTCTTGTGCAGATATGGGAGATCAGACCGAAGAGTTAAGCAGCTTAGCCAGTATCTCAGGATGCACCAATAAGAATAAATGTCAAGCCATAAGATCTACCCCGAATATGCTGTGCAAACAGAGATTTTGCTAAGCATGACAAGAATTTGAACAAGGGTTTCTTTTTCTTTCCCCTGCACTTTGACCCAGTCTTAAGAATAGATGATATAGCCAGGGTTTTTATTGGCTAGATTGCTAGAAATATGTCTGCTTCACCATTCCTTCCTAATCATTACACATGAAGTATTATAAGCAACAACAAAAGTTGAGTTGAACCGAACAATTGAAAGGAACTATCATGGCTTCTCATTTCTAATGTGAAGAGAAAATAAAGATTAAACCTAGTAATTGCCTGTTACATCAGGCCTTTCTTGTGTATGTATGAGGGCAAAGATATGAATGAAATGTATGAAACCTTAAGAACTCCACAGATATTATGAACCTATCTCCAATAACATGTCCTGACCCAGGATATGTGTGCTTTTCTTAGATGTCCCATGAATGATGTACAAAGAGGAGAGGCCAACGGCTTAGATTCACTGAATACCAAATACTCAATATAGAGTAATAAATCTTTGGATTAAGTATTTCACAAGGGTAGGTTACTGAACAACATGGAAACAGGTGAGCAAGTCTTTTCTGTCATCTTGGAGGTGTACGTGATCCCTTCCTTTGTTGAACATACATGGCGCAGTTCCTTTGTGCATGGTTCCTGTCTGTACAGCCTATGGTGGATGTACACATTAGGAAACCCAGCACAGAAATTTGTTATACCACAAACCACATTAGTTGGAAATCAGTGATAAGCAGTTTCTAAATAGCTTATGTTTCCAATTGAGCAGTCACCTTCCTCTTTTAGTTTGTTCCCATAATGACAGTGAAACCCAAGAATATGGAAAAATATTCCTATCCCACGTAGTCACCCTTTCCTATGCTGATCTGATCCCAATCCCTTGTCTAGATTATTCCTTAGCCCTTCTCACGGAGCCCATTATTAACAGAATTTTTAATTGGTCTCTCCCTAAGCTATCCACACTCCCACCTCAATGCTCTCCATACTTCAGCCATTGACTTAGACACAGATAGCGTATCAATTACTTGCCAAATACATCTGCAGTTTCCCATTGCCTCCAAATGCAGACATTCTGCTGCTTTCCTTAGATTTTGCTTTTGAGACTGGGCTTCACTTTGTAGCCCAGGGAATCCTTTAATTCTAGTATTGCCTCAACCATCTAAGGGTTAAGAAAACAGGCCTGCACTATTACTTCCAAATTTAAACTCACAGTTTCAATTCTCACCAGTTTCACTCTCCCACATCCCCGCCATAAAAACAAAGCTTAAACTCAGGGCCAATCACATTTTGATGAGAGCTTCCTCCTCAGCTTCATATCTAACGCTCTTCTGTACCATCCATATCCAGGAATACATTTACCTGGTAATGATCGGCCTTTAAATGTTGGCTAAAATTACATATCTCTTAACACTATCAATGGAACTATCACTTTCCATCTCACCTCAACACAAGGCATATATCTAAATTATTGCAAAGACCCTTTTGAATGCTTCCTGTTTATACATCTAGCTCCTCAATGGGATATAAAATAAGAATATTCAAACTACTAACATCATGTTTCCTTATCAACATAAGTACTTTCTTACATCTGGGGAAGGCTTCAGGCTCCAGAGACCTCAAACTCTTCCAAATGTATCTTTTCACACAAGTTACAAAATCCTCTGTAGGTGCCTGATAAATTTTTAGTCTACCCAGATCCCATGCTCCCTACTTCTAGAACATTCTCTGCTTACCTAGACATCAAGAACTCCTTTTTCAAATAGTCTGACTCTCAGTCCAGTGTCTACACAACTCATTTTCCAGTATCTTCCTTCCTAATCATCCAACATTCTTTGGTTGTTTGCAGATATAGGAGTTGAGGTTGTATGTGCCAGCCTGACTATACAAGTGCATCCACAAAGTGACTAGGTTTGTAGGTCATAATCAGATCTTGGAAGGGAAGATAACTAGGGTTATTTCTTAGCCTGGGTCATTCTGTGGTGGTAGAGTTCTAAAATAGGACCTGGCCTTTCACAAAGCTATGAAGGTATGTTTATAATTGTGGTGTGAGGGGACATACTTTGTAATCTTCAACTCTGAAATATTTAGGTACATATCTCACTAAACTTACATTTGGGTCTCTATAAATGCTAGGGGTCTGTGCTGTTTAACACAGTGTGAGTCACATAGTATGTAATTCATGATTAAGGAGAGGCTAAAGGCAAAAAAGGGTCAAATTACTAAGATTCAGGAAATAATTGTGGCATCAGATAAGACAAACTATAGAAGGCATTGTTGAATTGTCAATCTAGCTAATATACTGCCTGAAAATCCATATATTTAAAGAACAAAAGTTATATTTGGGGTATAATTCAGTAGTTCAGTACTTTAAATTTATGATCATGCTGCAGAGTGAATCTCCATCAACATCACACACACACACACACACACACACACACACACACGAAAATACCAAAACAAACAAACAAAACAAAACTCCACAACCCATACCTTGCCCCCAGGCGATCTTAGATATATTTGCTGAGAAGAGCTCACTTAATAAATCAGGGATCAATGTCTGTAAAAGCCTTGTTGGATTTTTTAAAAAGTAATCCTTTGTGTTTTCAAAACAGCACACCAATTTACAACATCCTCCACAGATGGGTTAAAGATGAAATCTAATGCAGAACAAGTCAGATAAGAAAGACAACTGTGGGGCTCCACTCCATCTGAGGAGGAAACATCATTGGAAGATGACAACATCTCTTAGAGCCAGCGGTTCAGCTCTGTCCCTTCACATGAGCCCTTAGTGCTCAGATATGATCATTGCTGTACAGAGGAGCAACATTTGCCTCCCAGAGAGAATCTTAAGAGCTAAAGATTCTAATTAGCATGGGAATTTAACTTTTTTTCAGGTTCAAGAGTCTATGATTCAACATATTGAGTTTTTTAAATCTTTTATCCCTTTTCTCTTCTTCAAGTATTTCTATTGTCATATAAATTTGTGTTGTAAATGCATACAAGTTGTAAACTGAAATATGCCTAAGAATATGATTATATAGTATATATGTATGTTAGCATTTATAGAAATAGAGACACAGGAAGATATCAACAAAATAGAGACCGATAGATGGTGGAGATATATGTGTATATATATATATATAATCTCCAGTAAGACTCAGGAAATAATTGTGGCATCAGATAAGACAAACTATAGAAAGCATTGTTGAATTGTCAATCTAGCTAATATACTGCCTGAAAATCCATATATTTAAAGAAAAAAAGTTATATATATATATATATATATATGACATATATTTAATCTGGAAAATCAACTGACAAACATTTTTACCATTTATCTATACCCAGCATTTGTCACATTGTCATTTCACAGGGGATAAAGTAACAAGACATCATAGACTGAGAATGTTGGTGTGAGAGAAAACATGGCTCAGAACTGTCAAGAACCTTGCACAAGCAGGCACTGTGGTGTGCCACATTAGGAAACCCTATGTTCACAAACCAGTGCATTCAAGTATTGCCTCTATTTTCTAGATATGGCAACTGAGGTTTGGAAAACCTTCCTAATGAGAGGGCCATTCAGTTGAGTAGTTGCCAGTAGAACCATTTAAGAAGTATGGAAAGCATTTTGAAGTTAATCTGGAATATGGTGTCCATTAAGACAGAATAATTTTAATTGTATGGCTTCCGCCATAACTGCTGAAGTGTAAATTGGTACCACTTCTGTTTAGCACATGTATTAATCTCTCATTTGAACTTAAGCATATGACAGGAAAATTTGGTGTAAGAATTTCCTCACTGCCTCCTAAAGATGACAGAATCTAATACCGAACCCTGGCTCTTTGATTTGTTGAATTCAACAAAATGACAATTTTCAGGTAAATTATCCTTGACATAATTGAAAACTTTTATTATTTGTGGAAGTTGTAAGTTGTAAGTTTCTAGATCAAGGGAAACATGGGTCACTGTGCCAAGAAAGAAAGCAATTTCAGGAGAATGGAGTTTCAGAGCTAAGACAATTGAGCTCAGCAAGGAAGGAGGAGGGAGAAAGAAGGGAGAATTGTATGGAAGAGGCTTCTCGACCAACAGGCCTCCTTGGATACAGTGATAAAGTCCACAGGAGGCTGATGGGAGGAGCTGGATGGGTCACAGGGCAAGGCAAAGGGCAGGGGGTTTAAAATAAAGAAATGCAGAGTCTCTGCTGTTAGATCAGACTCCATAGATCTGCACTAAATAAAGACAGGAGATTAAAGATTGAAGGGCCACATGGTCCTCATGTCACCTCTGCCACATCTTATTTTGGTGGAAATAAATCCGGCAAATGGCTGTCAGCAGAGACCATGACTCCTTTCCTTGGTGCCCTCTCCTGTACAATGTGGTAGGATAATTCTGAAGCTGGAGACAGAACGCCTGGACTCCAATCTCACTCACTCTACTTCTAAGGCTACATTTGTATCCCAGAACCTAAATTAGCCCTTGGGGAGCTACTTCTCTCATGTGAGATCAGCAAATGATCAACGCTTTTCAGTCTACCTCGGTGGACAATTAACATTGCTTGTGCCATGAGGACAGGAATGTAAAATACACACACACACACACACACACACACACACACACACACACACACACCTTCCAATATTGTAAACAAACAACAAAATAACAAAAGAATATGAGAAACTATATCTCTACTTTTCAAATAAACGTTGAGGTTTAGTCTGTTGAGTTGTTTGTTACATTGCTTAACATTCAATTGTTGATTCCTTTGGTTTCTGGGCTAGAGTGGAGGGAAAGTTGAGAAAAGTATTCATTGGAAGTATGTTCATTAGCGACACTAATGCTGGGCATTCTGGACCTAGTTCTGAACAATTCAGATATTAAGTATGGCAGTGAGTAGTGTCTTTTATGTCTCAAGCCAAAGAGGTTGAGTTTTGTTTCTTCGATTGGTTGAAAGAGGGGTCCCAGCTGTGATGACTTCCATCTGCCACCTGCAGATCCAAGGTGGTGCCTTTTGTCTTTGAACTCCAGGAACTTTTGTGTAGGAAGATTTTTCTGGGTGTGCAAACTATAGTTCTAGCCTAGTTTTCATTTTTCAAGATAGAGGGGTACAGTGAGTGGCAGCATGAATTTGATTATTCTCAGTGCATTAAATGTTCTTATTGTCATTTTATGCATGTGAGCATTTTACCCATATCTATGCATAAGTATATGAATGCCTGGTGCATGCATTCAGAAGAAGGCTTTTAATCCCCTGGAACTGGAGTTATAGATGGTTGTAAACTGCCATGTAGATGCTGGAAATTGAACCCAGGTCCTCTGCAAGAGCTGCCTGTGCTCTTAAATGTTGAGTCATCTCTGCAGGCCTTATTTCTTGTTTTTACACATATGAAAGCCTACTAAATCAGACCGACAACTAGACTACCATTTCTGTTCAGTGTCCTGCCAGTGAAATCACAGGAGCTAAGTAGTTAAGAGGTATGGAGAAATTTCATTCAATACCATAGGTATTCAAAGTTACAGTTTAGGAATTCTTGTCTTCAGGAGACATCCATGTTAGGAAAATCTACATTCATGTCTCCACTAGGCACATGTTTCTCTAACAGAAAACTACAGATCCTAAGATAACCATATCTCCCCTAAAATGTACTCAGGAGAAATGAATCTACTTTTGGTGCTGTCCTTGAAACGGAGCTTGTCAGAGGAGGGCTCTGTGTGATGCTGCCTCCAGCTGCTGTGTGACACGAGTTCCAGCTTATATTAAGAACCCCAGCTTCCATGCCCAGCACATGTTGCAATATGTTCACTGATTTCATAACTGTCAGTCTAGATGGCTTTTAAAAATTAAAGGATCCATCCCCAGTGGATCCATCTCCATCACCTTCTTCCCATAGCTGTGCAATGAAGTCACGAAAGAAAGCCATGTTAGCATGTGCCTTGGAGAAAGTGCTTTAAGACAGCAAGAAAGGCCAGCCATTTCCACCTTTCTTGAATCTCCCATAAGTTCAAGGGGTGGAATATGTGGATGAAGGCTCGACAGAGTGGCAAAGCCAAGGTAAAAAACTGAGACACAGAGGTCGACAGGACACAGAACAACAAACCACACTCTTTATGGAGACACAAAGGGACCAGTCAAAAGTCAATTCTATTGAATCCATGCAGACATGTTCCTTATTCTACTGACGGCATTGCTCATGTGTTCTTCCCTAGGTATGGTTAATGCTGACCACCTAATAAACTCTAAACCATCTTTAAGCCCTACCTCAGGATCCCCATATGCTAGCTTTCTTCATCTCCCCAGTGAGTTATTTCCTTTCCAGTGGAGTTTGTACCTAACCTAGCACTTTGTCCTTAACTTTGTTTAGCACTTATCTTACTACATATTTATGATTTGTTAACATATCTGTCTCTCTGTCTCCCCTTCTCCTCTCCAGACCCAGACTATAATTTTCTTGAGTATCTTACATTGCTTTTTCTGCTATCTGACATATTATCTATGTAACCAGGCCCTGGCCCCCAGGAAGTACTCAATAAATGTTTATTGACCCATATTCCGAGAAAATTTCATTTATGGAACTCATCAGCTATGTCAAAATGTAAACGGAGCAGGCTGAGACTATCCAAATGACTGAGTATCCTGCTTCCTTAAAGGTGTGATCCACGTTAAGGGCACTTAGTGGGTCAGAATCTTTTCGGGGGGGGGATAAAAGAACAAAATCAACTCACATTCATGGTGGGAAAGTTCGTTCAGCAGACTGGCTGTCCCTGCATCAGATTAGGTTTTGAGGTGGAATTATTCTCTGTGTTGTTTTCTCAGAGGCTTAGTGTAATCAGCCTTTAAAATAAGCATAGCCGAGAGAGTTCCATGCGTTCCCAGAGATAACTGTCTCCTGGGTTAACAGACTTCTAGGGATCTTGCGCAAATAAACAGTCTGTAAAGAGAAATGGGGCTTGGCTGCGTTGTACTTCTCCTGTGCAGCTTTATTGAAGCTGCTGGAGTCAGGCTGTGTTTATACAAACTAACTAATCCTACTAGATCATCCTGACCTGCAGTTACCCTCTTCCTCCCAGCTGGCTCTCAGCTCCTGCCAAACAAGTCGATAGCTTCATAATGAGAAACACTTTCCATTAAAGAGATAGGTGAGACCCCTGCGCGGCTTTCTCTGCACTCAAGCATCCCATTCTCCATCATCTCTGGAACTTCCACTGTCCACAAGGAAGAGACTCCAGCCTTCCAATGGCTGCTGTGGCAAACAGCAAGAAAGCTTCTCTTTGCTCGCTGCTGGATCAGAAGCTGCGCAGGAGGCTTCGCTTGCCTCTTGACTGCCTTTCCAGGCTTCCAAACCTCCTGGGCTGAAGGCTTGCTCTCTAGATGATGAGAATCCTAGGAAGTGGTTGGTCAGAAGAGGTTAGGACACCAAGGGTACTTGCAGACCATATTGCCTCTTTCCTTCCTACCACAGGCTATTCCACCCGCACCCGGGTTTTCTGAGTAATGACTCAGAGACTAATTATTTATTTAAAAATGCCTAAGCCATAGACGTTGACTTGTTTCCTGATTAGCTCTTATAACTTACATTAACCCATTTATACTATTCTATGTCTACATGGCTAGTTACCTCGCCTAAGTTTGTGCCAAACTCTTTCCTACAGATCTCTCTCTCTCTCTCTCTCTCTCTCTCTCTCTCTCTCCCTCTCCCTCTCCCTCTCCCTCTCCCTCTCCTCCTCCAGCCCCTCCCCTGCCCCTCCCCTTCCCTCCCTCTCTCTCTCCCTCTCTCTCTATCTCTATCTCTCCTTCCCTCTGCTTATCCCTCTCTCTCCCTCTCCTTCCCCCCCCCTCCATGCACCAGATATCCCACCTTCTATTCTTCTACCCTTTCTATAGGCAACAGGGTTTTTTTTTTTAGTATTTTTTATTTAGTTATTTTATTTTATTTACATTTCATCCATTGTACCCCCCCCACAGTTCCTCATCCCAGTCCCCTTCCTCCTTGCCTCTGTGAGGGTGCTCCTCCCCCCATCCCCTTTCCTGAGTCTCAAGTCTCTCCAGGATTAGGCACATCTTCTCCCACTGAGGCCAAACCAGGCAGTCCTCTACTATATATGTGCTAGGGGCCTCGGTCCAGCCCTTGTATGTTGTCTGGTTGGTGGCTCAGTTTCTACGAGCTCCCAGGGGTCCAGGTGAGTTGAGACTGCTGACCTTCCTATAGGGTTGCCCTCCTCTTCAGCTCCTTGAGTCCTTAACCTAATTTCTCCATAAGGATCCCTGGCTTCATTCCAATGATTGACTGTAAGTATCTGCATCTGTCTCAGTCAGCTGCTGATAGGGTCTCTTAGAGGGAAGCCATGCTAGACTCATGTCTGTAAGAGCATGCCCTCTAGGTTTCTCTCCTGTCCCCACCCCTCATACTTGATCCTGTTCCTCTTTTCCCCTCCCTCTCCTCTCTCCCACACAGGTTCCTCCTTCCCTCTGCCTCCCAAGACTATTTTATTCCCCTTTATTAGTGGGATTGAAGTATCCTCACTTGGGCTTTCCTTCTTGTTAAACTACTTATGGTCTGAGGGTTATATCCTGGGTATTCTGTACTTTTTGGCTAATTTGACAAAGAAGCCAAAACCATACAGTAGAAAAAAAGATAGCATCTTCAATAAATGGTGCTGGTCTAACTGGCGGTCTATATGTAGAAGAATGAAAATAGATCCATATTTATCACCTTGCACAAAGCTCAAGTCCAAGTGGATCAAGGATCTCAACATAAAACCAGATCCACTGAAACTAATAGAAGAGAAAGTGGGGAAGAGTCTCGATCTTATTAGCACAGGGGAAACTTCCTGAACAGAACACCAATGGCTCAGGTTCTAAGACCAACGATTGAGAAATGGGACCTCATGGAACTGAGAAGTTTCTGTAAGGCAAAAGATGACATCAATAGGACAAATTGGCAATTACATCCAAAATATATAAGTTAATATCCAAAATATATAAGTTAACCTCCAAAAAACCAAATAACCCGATTAAAAAAATGGAGAGCTAAACAGAGAATTCTCAACAGAGGAATCTCAAATGGCCAAGAAGCACTTAAAGAAATGTTCAACATCCTTAGTCATCATACAAATGCAAATCAAATCAAACGACCCTGAGATTCCATCTTAAACCGGTCAGAATGGCTCAGATCAAAAACTAAAGTGACAGCACATGTTAGCGAGGGTGTGGAAAAAGAGGAGCACTTCTCCATTGCTGGTGGGATTGCAAACTGGTACAACCACTCTCAGAAAATTGGGAATAGTTCTACCTGAAGTCCCAGTTATACCACCTCTGGGCATATACCCAAAAGATGCTCCACTGTACCATAAGGACACAAGCTCCACTATGTTCATAACAGCTTTGTTCATAATTTTTCAGAAAATGAAAACGACTCTGTTGTCCTGAAGAATGGATACAAAAAATGTGGTACATTTACACAATGGAATGCTCAATCCACCTATTAAAAAACGAGGAAATCATGAATTTTTCAGGCAAATGGATGGAAACATCATCCTGAGTGAGGCAACCCAGACCCGAAAGAACATGCGTGGTATATACTCGTTGATAAAGGTCACAGGCTCTTTATTGACAGATGATGCTTCCACAGACTACACAAGAGACCATCCCATACTCGCCCACCAACAACTGTACTCTCCCTGCCTTGCCACAGATCCATAAGCCCAAGCCTGGGAGTCTTTTGACTAAACCATGAGCTAAAATGAACCCTTCTCCCTTAAAACTGCTTTTGACACTACAAAGGAACCCTAACTAACACAGTGGCAGCCTGGTACTTTAAAGGGACCTGTGGTCTCCTGAGCTTCATTTCTCTCACTGCTCCAGTCAACTTAGTAGTTCCTTTATGCAAATACTAGTGAAGTGATGGGCCAAGGGGTTTGCAAAGTCACACTTCAAGCTCATGGATACTTTAAAAACATTCTGCATTTGGAACCCGATAGAACCCCAACTATATATTTTCCTCAAATGTCTCTTGTAAATGTTGAAACAGCCTGAGGCTTCAGAGGAGTGCTATTAACCCACATGTTTTTGATTCATTTACACTGGTACTATTAAAACCCTATATTACAAGAACTAGCTGATGCTAAAGGAACCAGCTAAACTTTTAAATAATCTTTGTAAAATCTTTCTTCTTAATCACAGGAAGATGTGTTTTCCAGAAGAAAATGGACACTTAAAAATGCCAGAAAATCTGGGTTCAATTCAAGATGCACCCAGGAGGTTTAGAAGGGATATAAATTTGAAGCAAGGTTGGTTTCCATAGATGACATGCCCATATGCCATGCTGATGCTTGGGGTGTATATATGCTTAGCTCAAACATACTGGCTTGTAGTGTTAACATTTGGAATGTCAGAGCCAGTTGGTAGGTTAGGTTGAGAGAGGATGCTAAGGAGATTGAGAGGTCTTCCTGAGCATGGATGTTAGCTCTCTTAAACCAGCCTCTTTGCATTAATGAGCCTAGTGGCCTTAGACCACTCTGATTCAATCCAATTCAGCAATTCACTGATGCCTTCAAAGCACTAGTACTGTGCTCAGCACAAGGCGACATAACACATTGCCACACTAAAGGAACTCACAGTTCCCAGGAGAGACAAATGGGTAAAGGCAGGAAGGCATCTGTGAAGTACAGAAAAGAGGTCAGCCATATGGTCCTTGGGCATCAAGGGTAGCATCATCAAACAGATTCTTCTTTACCTTGCCAGCCCGTGTACATTTCCCTGGCAAACATAGCTGTTCCTTTGCTCTCAACCTCTATGGCAGGGAACTGAGAAACATAGTGACTGAATGGTGGAGGTTATATAGAATCAGGGACAGTGTTTGATAAGAAAGAGTGCATGTCAGAGAAGGAAATAGGAATGAGAAAACTGGAAAGAAGGCAAGTGAATTTCAGAACAGCAGAGGATGGTAAGAGTACACATAAAGACATCTGTGCCTCCTGAAGCCTTTCATTCCCTGTATAAAAGATTGAACTCCTGGGGCTGAACAGATGGCTCAGCAGGTAAGAGCACTTGACTGGTCTTCCAGAGGTCCTGAGTTCAATGTTCAGAAACCACGTTGTGGCTCACAACTGTCTGTGATGGAATCTGATTCTCTCTTCTGCTGTGCATGAAGACAGAGCACTCATATACAAACATATATGAAAAAAAATTTTAAGTGTAGGTTCAATTTGGGAGCTTTTGAGGAGTCACTGAGAGTTTAAGAAAGGAATTCAGCCATGCTTTACAAAGAGCAGTTGCTCAGGTGGGGAGGAAAAAAGTGTTGGAGCAGCGGACTGGTTGGCAGCCTACTGGAGCCCTTTAGGCAGAGCTAAAAATGACCTCAACGTAAACAGTTCTGGCCACTGCAGACGAAGGTAGATAGATGTATGAGCCAAAGTCGGTGAACCTGAAGGATGATAGACAAAAGGCATGGTAGAAAAAGTGCCAAGTCTGGAGACTGCGAGTTTAGGTGGCTGATGGGAAAGAACTGGATGGATGATGGAGTCTCTACTCAGCATGAGAGACAGTAGAGGAACATGGTGGGGAGGGAGAGGAAATGCAAGTTTCAGTTGCTATAGCTATCTGAATGGAAAACAGAGACAGATACAAAATGCTATAGAGATGGACTGGGGTGGGGGCCAAATACAGATAAGCAGCCATGTATAGTGTCAACCTGAAGCCTTAGGGAGGGCTGAAAGGAGCCCACTGAGTTTGGGATTGGCAGTAATGAATGGCTTTGCTGTGGCCCTGCATCAGACACTGTGCATCAGAAGCCATGCATCAGAAGCCTACACCCATTGTTCAGATGCATGAGATGGAAAGACGAATCTTGAATGGTGCCTGCTGCTGGGAAGCTGTAGAGCAGTGAGGTTGAAGCTGGCTGGACACTCATAAAGGTTTCCCTTCATGCCACTTCATAAATAGCCGATGTCCAAATGAAGGAGGGAAGAAGTCCACAGAGCAGAGGGATCAGCCTAGGCAGGTGCCTGGCACGGCCACCTAAGAGACATGTCCTTCCCAACCTGGAGAATGAAACATTTGTAGTGGTTTCATATGAAAAAAAAAGTTATAGCATTATTGATCTGAATTCTTTCCATCTCGGCAGTTAAAAACATCCTCATACTTTGTTTTCAGAAGCAGACCAACTCCTCATGAAATGGTATAAAGTTAGAAAGAAGGATTCTGGAGCTCTCCACCTTCTCTCTGGAGGGGAACAGCTAGGAGTGCACAGGGCAGACGATCAGTGGAGCAGCTGGGATGGAAGTCTTCCTGCCGCCATTTGCACCAGGGAGTCAGGCAGCTCCACAGCCTTCTGTGCACAAATCCTGCCAGAAGAGAGTTGGTCTCCCAGGAGTAAGGACACAAGCTCACAGGCCCACAGGAGGGACAAGCTCCAGCCAGAGACAACAAGACCAACTAACACCAGAGATAATCAGATGGCAAAAGGCAAGCACGAGAACCCTACCAACAGAAACCGAGGCTACTTGGCAACATCAGAACCCAGTTCTCCCACCACAGCAAGTCCCGGATATCCCAACACACTGGAAAAGCAAGAGTTGGATTTAAAATTGTATCTCATCATGCTGATTGATGGCTTTAAGAAGGACTTAAATAACTCCCTTAAAGAAGTATAGGAGAGCATGGGTCAACAGGTAAAAGCCCTTAAAGAGGAAACACAAAAATCCTTTAAAGAATTACGGGAGAACACAAACAAACAAGTGAAGGAACTGAATCTAAAAGTAGAAGTAGAAACAATAAAGAAATCACAAAGTGAGACTTCTCTGGAGAGAGAAAACCTTGGAGAGAATTCAGGAGTCATAGATGCAAGCATCAACAACAGAATATAAGAGGTAGAAGAAAGAATCTCAGGTGCTGAAGATACCATAGAAAACATTGACTCAACAGTCAAAGAAAATGGAAAATGCATAAAGCTTGTAACCCAAAACATCCAGGAAATCCAGGACACAATGAGAAGACCAAACCTAAGGATTATAGGTATAGAAGAAAGTGAAGATTTCCAACTTAAAGGGCCAGTAATAGCTTCAACAAAATTATAGAAGAATATTTCCCTAACCTAAAGAAAGAGATGCCCATGAACATACAAGAAGCCTACAGAACTCCAAACAGACTAGACCAGACCAGAAGATCTTCCCGGCATATAATAATCAAAACACCAAATGCACTAAACAAAGAAAGAATATTAAAAGCAGTAAGGGAAAAAGGGCAAGTGACTTATAAAGGCAGACCTATCAGAATTATACCAGACTTCTCACCTGAGACGATGAAAGCTAGAAGATCCTGGGCAGATCTCATACAGACCCTAAGAGAACACAAATGCCAGCCCAAACTACTATACCCAGCAAAACTCTCAATTACCATAGATGGAGAAACCAAGATATTCCATGATAAAACCAAATTTACACAATATCTTTCTACAAATCCAGCTCTACAAAGGATAATAGATGGAAAACGCCAACACGAGGAGGGAAACTACATCCTAGAAAAAGCAGGAAAGTAATCTTCTTCCAACAAACCCAAAAGAAGATAACCACACAAACATAAAAATAACATCAAAAATAGCAGGAAGCAACAATAATTATTCCTTAATATCTCTTAACATCAATGGACTCAATTCCCCAATAAAAAGAAAGACTAACAGAGATATTTTTCATGTAAATCTTCATTTTTATCAGAAAATGTTTGTAATTCCTCTTTCAATTAATTTAGTAATTTTTTATGCTTACCATTTTATCTGCATTATTTTTCATGATAATCTTCAATTTTAAGATGTTTTTCTATATATTCCTTCTATTTTATCAAAAATTTTTTCCATGTAAATCTCTGATTTTATCACAAAATGTTTTTAATTCCACCTTCAATTAATTTAGAAAGGTTTTTTATGTCTATCATTTTATCTGTAAAATTTTCCATGAAATAGTCAATTTTAATGTGTTTTTCTATATATTTCTTGAATTTTATCAGAAATATTTTCCATATAAATCTTCAACTTTATCAGAAAATGTTTATAATTCCACTTTCAATCAACTTAGGAATAGTTTTATGCCTACCATTATTATATCTATATAAAATTTTCCATGATAATCTTCAATTTTAACCTGTTTTTCTACTTTTTTCTACAATTTTATCAGAATATTTCCCACATAAATCTTCAGTTATATCATAAAATATTTCTACTTCCTTTTTCAATTAATTTAGTGATTTTTTTATTTCTACCACTTTTGCTCTTTAATTTTCCATGAAAATTCTCAATTTTAATGTGTTTTTCTATATATCTCTTCTATTTATCAGAAATATTTTCCATGTAAATCTTCAATTTTATCATAAAATGTTTTTACTTCCTTTTTTCAATAAAAGAACATGCTTTTCAAAAAAAAGAAAGAAAGAAGGATTCCAGTGGAATGAAAACTTTTGGGGATCTGAGTCAGAACCCCAGCCCTGCTACCTCCCAACTGATGCAACAGAACTTTTAGAGATTTGGAGGAGATGAGGTCTGTGAACCCCCTGATGGAACTACACTGAATTTCCTGTCTGAGGGTAGAGGAAACCACCCCCCCAGGCCACCTTGCCAAGTTACAAATGGTAAAAACCAATTAACTTTGAGACGTGACTGGAGTAGTTTACATCTGAGCTAACACCTGAATGGGTCACTCAGAAATGTAGGGCATGGTATGAAGAAAGAGGTCTCTGAGTCATCTCTTTTGTCCCTGGACCTTGTGTTTCCTCTACTGTGCATCCTGGCTGCTATGTGACTACTAGATCTATTTACCCCACCATGCCCTGTCTGCTCTGAGGTTCTGCCTTAACCCTAGTCCACAGTGATGCGGCCAAGTGACCAGAGTCTGAAGCTACGAGCTTAGAGAAATCTTCCCTCCTTCACTTGACTTTCAAGTATATTACTACAAAAGAAAGGCTGGATAATAGTTGTTGGTCTTCTGTTTAACTGACATATTGCCTTTGTTTTAAATGTGTTAATCCACTGACAGGAAGCCCCTGTGATGGTGGTTGGTGCAGAGATCTGAGACATAAAAGATGGAGAAGACTCAAGCCTCCTTCTTCACATAGCCCGTTCTCCACTGGGCAGCAAAAGCTGTCCAGATGCTGACAGCTCCTGAACTGGCCACTTTGTACCTGTTCCATAGCCTCACACCTGCAGGATTAATTTTCATTGGTGTGCTGTCAGGATTCCTCAGAACCATCTCTGCTTAGCAGTTCTTATGCCAAGGCTTCCATGTTTAGTTAATTTCACCATGTAGTGATTGACTACAACTTTAAATAACTATTCCTCCCCAAAGTACTTGCAGTTCAATATAGCACAAATTATCAGCCAAGGAACAAATCTTCTAGTAAAGTGTCTGATAATGTGCTAAGCTGCTACTTCCCTGTGAATTCAATGAAATTCAAAATTAATATAGTGAAGATGACTTTCTTTTAACATAGAAGGGGAACCAAAGTAGTTGAATGTTCCTTAGGAGTATCCTATTAGAACTTCATTACTCATATTCATATGTAGTTAGCTTGGACTATAGCCCTTCCTGGAAGGACTTGAGTCATCTTACAGTGAAGAATACATGCACAAAGAATTGTGGAAAACCAAAGTATAAACTCAAAACTATAGGAAGGATGTCTACTAAAATATCGTAAATACAGAAACATAAAACTCAATCCTGCAATTTATGTGTAACCATCACTACTCAGTAAATGGCCCAAGCAACCACAAGAGGGAATCAGCCAAAGGCAGCACACTTCCAGACCACACTTGTTGGTCTCGAGCTGCATCTGTGTAAAGCAGGATGGTACAAAAGTCACATAGAAGTGAATAAACCAGATTGGACAGCCCAGAAAAAACCTCATAAGTGTAGGATTGAACTGACTGATCTCCAGTAAAGGTGCTAAGGACTCCACAAGACTCCTAAAGGGAAGCCTAAGGGAAAGGCTCCATGACATTGGTCTTGGCAATGGCTATAACATATGAAGTCAAAGCACACACAAGTGATGAGTCACCAAACTGCCATTCAGTGCAGATGTAGCATCAGGAAAGGTACTTTCTCCAGCAGAAACTTACGTGGCAGGTGTTGCAGAGATTGGGAATTACATCATCTGTCATTGGTGATTGTCTCGTCAAGTGTGTACCATGGCATGAAAAGCATTTATTCCTCTATAAGCTTCAATACTTTAATATCTGTTGTCTGACTGTCGAGCCATTTGTGTGTGTGTGTGTGTGTGTGTGTGTGTGTGTTATTAGAAATCACGTAACCAAAGAGTACTCATGGAAGGACCCATGGCTCCAGCTGCATATGTAGCAGAGGATGGCCTTACTGGCATCAATGCAAGGGGAAGTCCTTCATCCTATGGAGGCTCGATGCCACAGCATAGGGGGATGCTAGAGCAATGAGATGGGGTGGGGTGGGGTGGGGGAGCACCCTCATAGAAGCAAGGGGAGGGGGATGGGATAGGGGGTTTGTGGAGGGGAAACCAGAAAGGAGGACATTTGAAATGTAAATAAATAAAATAACCAATAAGAAAGAAAGAAAAGAAAGAAAGAAAGAAAGAAAGAAAGAAAGAAAGAAAGAAAGAAAGAAAGAAAGAAAGAAAGAAAGAAAAAAGAAGGAAGGAAGGAAGGAAGATCACATAAAAGAGAACACTGTAGTACAGATCTCTCCTAATATCCTAGTTTTAATTTAATTCTGGATATATCTCCATAGTTAGACAAAGGAATCATCATTATTTCTACTTTTAGGTTTTTTATTTCATTTATTGTATTTTTAGGAATCTCCATCCCATTTCTGATATGGGTACAGCATTGCACATTCTCATTAATACTGTACAGAAACTTCAATTTCTTCACCTAAAAACACTTGGAAAAAAGTGATAGCCACCCTAACGAGTGGGGGCTAGCATCTCCTCTGCATTCTAACAAGCCCTGGGGCCCCTGTGCTCTTGAACATTTCCCATACATCTGTGGTCTTCTTTAGAAAAATGCCCACTTGTGTCCCTCACCAACTTGATAATTAGAACATTTATTTTCTACTGAGTTCCATATCTATTTTGGTTTTAGGCGTTTATGAGATGTATGATTTATAGATGTATATGGTTTATGGTCTGTGGATTTCCCTTTTCACTGTGGTGACTGTTTTCTTTGATTGTTTTTGGTTTGATATTGCTCTTGTTCAGTTTTTTGAAGTTCACTGCTCTCTTCTCTGAGTCTTATGTCAGAATTAAGAGAAGATATGACGACTTGTAAGTTGTTTGGGCTGCTGCTGCCACATCCCAGCAAGCACGCCAAAGATCGTCTCCCATTTTCTTCTAAGAGTTCTCTTGTTTCAATTTAAAAGTTTAATCTACTATGAAAATTAACACTGATTTTTTTTAGAGTTTTTGAATATATGAAGAAGAAGACCACGATTTCAGCATTTTTCAGATTGTGATTTAAATGTTCCTTCCTGCACAGTAGGGCAATGCTTACTGGCTTCTACTGAGTCTATAGCATTAAAAGATAAAGGTACGCAGACCACAGTGACCAGGAATGAAAGAACAGAATCTTCCTCCTGGGGTATAGATGAGATCTGTGGTGGTTACCGGCATTTGGACCTCTCAGGAGACAAGTTCATCAGAAGCCCATCGGGATATAAGGGAATTTTATTGGCAAAGAAACTACAACACTGATGTGTAAGATACTGTGGCTGTTTAAACCCTCAAAAAAGCCTAATGTCCTAAACCTTCACCAGCAGGCAACTTCTTATGTAGATGTGAAAGATAAAAGACAAGGAAAGTACAAGGGACCTAAAGGCATTTCTTCTTATATGTGGGCCTGAGCAAGGGATCTCTGCCCCGCTTATACAGCCTGCAGTTTCTTGGCCTTTGGGGTTGGCACCAGCTCTGGGTCAGTGGCTGATGTATTTACTTCTCTGAAGAGCTCTTGCTGTAGCTATCCACAAAAGGACAGTCATAAAGCATCGTTTGTTGCAGCGTCTCAGTTGAGAGGTGGAGACAAAATAATTGTTTGTCTCTTAGTTTCTAGGTCATGGAATCACAGCAGTTAAATACAGACTTGATGGAAAGAATTAGACAAGATACAGATTCTGGGATTTAAGCGATGGACATGTCTTATATGTAGGTAAAAGGGTATCTGTGGACATTTGAGTAGTTGGAAAGTGAAATTCTGGCATGCTGGGTTGCTCCCCTAATATCTATTTCTCCTTTCTCCTTTATTGGTCCATTTCTCACCATCCCTTACAGCCAGGGAGGGCTAGACACTAATTTCTGGACAGGAGTGAGTAACTGGAATAACACAAAACAAGACCAAAGCTAGGAGCTGAGTTTTGAGGGCGGCAGAGACTCCTACTAGTCCAGGTAACCCATCCACAGAGCATTCATGATAGGTAACAAACCAACCTTCATCCTATTTAAGCCAACTGTACTTTGCCATGTCCTTGTTACAGCAGCTTATGAGAACACACTCTGTGTATGAAAAAGAATGACTGCTGATTAAGAAACTTCAAATGGGGCCTTACGCTAAGTGTCCTGTGGACAGCATCCTTGACAGAATTCAAAATAAATACAGAAGCAGTTTGCATGTGGCTGTCCTCTGCCTCACTCTTCTCAAGTATTAGTACAAGACACAGGGTAGCAGAGCAGCTGAACAGCCACTCTTACAGAGCCTGGCGTGTGGAATTTCCCAGAGGGAAACACAAAACTTATTCAAGGAAAGACACTAAAAGCTCTGAGGTAGTGGAATACAGAGTATTTCCCAGTTTAAGTCAACTAAACCACCCTGTCCCCAAACTCTAGCTGTGATAGCTGGGGTCCAGAGGGCGTGTCTGTTGTCAACTGGACATTCTACAGGAGCTTGCCTAGTGTCCTCCATATGTTAAATCTTGCCTCACCTAACTTGGAGGGTACGAAAAACGCTTTCAATGAACATATTGTCAAGGGTGTCTCACAATAAGCTTATCAGTCACCAACCATCACAGACTGTGTAGGCCTTTAACTCCACCGTGGGCCCCACACTCCTTTCACCTCAGTAGTCCCAGTGATGACTCAGAAAGCAAAACAGTGCACCTTAGATCATTAGTACATGTGACCACCCCAAGAAGCAGGCCACAGTTAAACTGCCTTAAATAAAAAGTAAGTTTCATATCTCAATTTGAAGAGAACAATTTTTAGTCAAAATAAAAATGCCCTTTATTATTTTTATTGGTTTGTATGATTATTAATCTTAAGGTGAGTTATTTTAGCACCAATTGAGAAAGTAAACTGAGTCTTTAGGCTGACATTATGGGAGTGTCTACCTGGTCTTGCAGCATAGTGTGGTGCAGCTAGCTTATGCTGGAATTATTATAAAGCACTGGCTATTGGGGCATCCACAGCCCCCACTGATGATTTCTGTGCTGTTTTTACAGATTTTCTGTTTCACAGACAAACTTCTCTATGTTGTCTGCACACACTGGCCCGAGGTGTGGATCACTCCATTTCTTGTGGTTGAATTGCACACAGCTTTTTCCCATAACACTGCTCCTGACTCTGCTTACTTGGCACTGGTCTATACTGTTTAGCTGCATGTTTTGAAATGTTGTGTCCTATCTTTGGTAGTTTCAAACATACATGCAATACATGTTAGCCCTTCTCAGATCCTACTACCTTATCTCACCCCCCCACCCCTGCCACTCTAATGAAATGTTTTCTCCCAGAAAATCCCTTTTCTATATTTGTGTCTCTTTTATACATGTGGCCCACTGAATCAAAGGAATGGGTATGGGTGGCTGTTTACTGGATTTTGGTCAACTAATCAGTGGCTATACCACTGAACAAAGGGATACCCTTTCTCCCAGCCACCACTAATTTGCCCATAGTCTCTGAGAGAGGGGTGGGGCTTCATGGATCCTTCTATCCTCCAAGATAAAAAGGTGGCAGGCCCAGTGTTGTCCAGACAGCCACAGCTGCAGTGAGTTCATGAGCTCTGGGCTATGTCTTTTCCTCACAACTTCTCTCCAGCCTCTGGCTCTTACAGTCCTTCCTCTCTTGCTTCTGTGATATTTGCTGAGGCCTGAGGTTGGGATAAATTTGACATGAATGTCTGGTTTAGAGCTCAGAACTCCCTGGCCACTTAGTCTCAACTGTGAGTCTCTATATTATCTACTGTCAATGGCAAAAAGATGTTTCTCTGATAAAGGCTAAAATCTTAAGTTGTGTGTTTTATTTCTTATGTGCATGTGTGGGTATATGCACATGAGTTTAGACTCCCACATAGTGCTGAAGAGGGCATAGGATTCCTAGAGCTGGAGTTACAGGCAGCTGTGAGCTCCTAGGACTTAGGTCCTCCAGAAGTGCAGGATATACTCTTGACTGTTGCACCATCTCTCCAACCCCTCATTGCATATTTTAAAATTGACAATTAGCTTCTTTAGGGTCTCACTGCTCATTACCCTAACACCCACTGCCAAGTATCTCTGCTTTCTATTTGTTATACAGTACGAGTATATCTAAACTTTATTATTGGTTCATGTAAAAAGATAAGTACAAATTACTTACATATTCAGAAAGGTACTTTAAAAACGATCCCTTCCAATTTACCAGGCTTATGTAACATAGAAATTGAGATGACATTATGTAAATCTACTGGTCTGGCCAACTTATCACCTTTAAAAATATGACAAGCAGATGTGATGTGCTTCTTGATAAGAGGCATCTGTACTTGATTCTCTTCTGCTTAAAAAGCATAGCTCAAAATCTACTCACTAGCGTATGGTAAATGTGGAGATGAACAGAATAACAGAATACACTATGAGGTGAAAAACTAACAATCCACAACATGGGGGTATTCTACAGGTCAATGCATTTGGTGTCTTCAACAACAACAACAACAAAAAATGTTCATGCTGTGACAATGAAAGAGGGTATTGGAATTTAAGGGACTCATAAGAATTGACATTGGGGCCACCGAGATGGCTCGCCAGGTAAAAGCACTTGCTATCAAGTCTGCTGACCCAAGTTTCATCCCCAGGACTTGCTCTTGCAAGGTGTTCTCTGACCTCTATGCTACTACCACACATGCATACAATAAATAAAAAGAAACAATTTTCTAATTTTTTAGAAAAAATAAACAACTAAATGCAGTGTGTGGACAATGTTTAGAACTTAATTCAAATCAAACAACTATAAAAATGTTTTTAAAGTAATTGGAAAAGTTCAGTGAGCAGGAAAAGGATAGATATTAAGTAATTAATATGAAACATTGAGAGGAAAAGGAAAGGACAATAAAATAGCTACCAACCCAGAACTGTGTACCCAATTAAATCACCTTCCATAGGAGGAAGGAGTAAAGATTAAAAAACATCACGGAGTATGTTCGTTGTCTACTGTAGCTCTTCTTACAAGGACACATTGAATGTTGACAAGCTCCCAAACAGTGCATAGCTTCTTCCTCCTCTCCTTTCTCTCCCTCCCCCTCCTGTTAATCACTTTTGATCCTTAGTTGCAGCGCTACTTCCCTGTCATATACACGCACATCCTTGCATATCTGTATAAAAACTAGGAAATATCTATGAGAAAAAACATACAATATTTGTCTTTGTGAAACTGATTTAATTCCCTTAATATGATTTTCTCAAGCTGCCTTCATGTTCCTACAAAAGACCTAACCTCTTCTTTATGGCTTGAAAAAAAATCCATTTTCATATAAAGCACAATTTCTCTATTCATCTCTCTGGTTTTAGATATCAAGGTTAGTTCCATAACACTATGAGGGATAATGCAAAAGAAACATAGATATGCAAATAACTGTAGCAGGACATCATGTCCTCTGGGCATATATCCAGGAGGGGTACAGATGAGGTCAACTCTTTGTTGTGTTTAGAAACCTTCATACTGATTTCCATAGTGTTAGTTCACATTCCCACCAGGAATTATAATGGTTCCCATTTGTCCTCATCTTTGCTAGCATTGTTTTTATTTTCTTTTTACTTTTTTAATAATTTATTTTATGTACATGAATGTTTTGCCTGCATGTCTGTACGTACACTTTGTGTGTACCTGGTGCCTCCAGAGGAAGAAAGAGAACATCAAATCCCCTGGAACTGGAGCTACAGATGGTTGTGAACAGCCATGTGGGTTCTAGGAACCGAACTTGGGGCCTCTGCAATATCAGCCAATTAAGGACAGTCCCTGGGCTACTGAGCATGTCTCAGCCCGTTATTCATTCTTTTATGTCTGTCAATATGACTGGATGAAATGGAATCTTAATGTAGGGCATTGGTTTTATCCGTTTTTTAGATAGGGTCTTACTGGGTAGCTCTGGTGGGCCTGGAATTTGCTATGTAGAGTAAGCTGACCTCCACCTGCCTTTGCCTCTCATGTGCTGGTACTAAAGGTCGTCTTCTTCTTCTTCTTCTTCTTCTTCTTCTTCTTCTTCTTCTTCTTCTTCTTCTTCTTCTTCTTCTTCTTCTTCTTCTTCTCTTTCTCCTCCTCCTTCTCTTTCTCCTCTTCCTCCTCCTCCTCTTCCTCCTCCTCCTCATTTTCTTCTCCTTCTCCTTCTCCTCCTCCTTCTTCTCCTTCTTCTTTCCCTTCCCCTTCTCATTCTTTCTTCTTCTCCCTCTTCTTCCCCTTCCCCTTCTCATTCTTTCTTCTTCCTCTTCTTCTTTCCCCTTCTTATTGAAAATAGATTCTTTTTACACACACACACACACACACACACACACACACACAAGAGACTATATCCTGAATACAGTTTCCCTGCCTTCTATTCCTCACAGTTCCTCCCTACCTCCCCTCCCATCTGGATTTACTCCCTTTCTGTCTCTCATTAGAAAAGAGCAGGCGTCTAACAACAAAATATAACAATATAAAATATGATAAAATAAAACAAGACCTATCACATCAGAGTTGGAAGGCAAACTAATTAAAGAAATGAGCCCCAAAAAGGCACAAGAATGAGAGACCCCTTGTTCGCACACTAAGGAATCCCATAACAAAAGCTTTAACTGGAAGCCATAACAGATGCAGCGAACCTGACCCAGAGCTGTGGAGTCCCTGGGAATGCTACTGTAGTCTGAGTCCATGCAAGCTTTGCTCAGTTGACTTGGAGGACCCTGTTCTCCTGGTGTCCTTTATCCCCTCTGGCTCTTACACTCTTTCTGCCTCCTCTTCCACAGGGTTCCCTGAGCTTTGAGGAGAGGGATTTGGTGGAGACCTCCAATTTAGAGAAGTATGTTCCAAGGTTGTCTCTTTCTGAATAATGTCTGGCTGTGGGTATTATTTCCCTTCTGCTTCAGGAGGTTGCTTCTCTGTTGATGGCTGAGCAAGGCATTGGTTTATTTTTTTTTTCATATTTTTTTAAATTATATTTTCTATGTTCTTTATTTACATTCCAAATGATTTCCCCTTTCCCGGTTCCCCCCTCCCTGAAAGTCCCATAAGCCCTCTTCCCTCCCCCTGTTCCCCATTTGCCTAAGAATTTCATGAATTCATTGTTTTTAATTGCTGAGTAGTATTCCATTGTGTAAATATACATGGAGAATATCTCTGATAAAATTGAAGAAATATATAGAAAAACACGTTAAGATTGACTATTTCATGGAAAAATTATACAGATAAAATGGTAGGCATAAAAATATTCCTAAGTTGATTGAAAGTGGAATCATAAACATTTTCTGATAAATTTGAAAATCTACAAGGAAAATATTTCTGATAAAAGTCAAGAAATATATAGAAAAACATGTTAAAACTATTTCATGAAAAATTATACAGATAAGATGGTAGGCATAAAAATATTCCTAAATTGATTGGAAGTAGAAGTAAAAACATTTTCTGATAAAATTGAAGATTTACATGGAAAATATCTCTGATAAAATTGAAGAAATTTAAAGAGATAAATTGGTAGGAATAAAAATATTCCTCAGTTGATTGAAAGTAGAATTATAAACATTTTCTGATAAAATTAAAGATTTACATGGAAAATATTTCTGATAAAATTGAAGAAATATATAAAAAACACATTAAGATTGAGTATTTCATGGAAAAATTATACAGATAAAATGGTAGGCATAAAAATATTTCTAAGTTGATTGAAAGTGAAATTATAAACAGTTTCTGATAAAATTGAAGATTTACATGGAAAATATCTCTGATAAAATTGAAGAAATATATAAAAAACACGTTAAGATTGAGTATTTCATGGAAAAATTATACAGATAAAATGGTAGGCATAAAAATATTCCTAAGTTTTTTGAAAGTGGAATTATAAACACTTTCTGATAAAATTGAAGATCTACAAGGAAAATATTCCTGAAAAAAATTCAAGAAATGTATAGAAAAACCTGTTAAAACTGACTATTATATGGAAAATTATACAGATAAAATGGAAGGTATAAAAATGTTCCTAAGTTGATTGAAAGTAAAATTATAGACATTGTCTGATAAAACTGAAGATCCACATGGAGAACACTTCTGACAAAATTGAAGAAAAATACAGAAAAACGTTAAAATTGAAGATTATCATGGACAATTATACCGACAAAATGGTAGGCACAAAAACATTCCTAAATTGATTGAAAGTGGAACTACAAACACCCCCCCCACACGAAACCGAAGATCTACATGAAAAACACCTCTGACAAAATCGAAGAAATACACAGAAAAAATGTTAAAATTAAAGATTATCATGGAAAATAATACAGTCAAAATGGTTAGACACAAAAAGGATTACTAAACTGAAAGAGGAGTCACAAACATTTTCTGATAAAATCAAAGATCCACATGAAAAACATCTCTGTTAGACTATGCTTTTTGTTGGGGAATTGAGTCTATTGACGTTATAAGATATTAAGGAATAGTGATTGTTGCTTCCTGTTATTTTTGATGTTCTTTTTATGTTTGTGTGGTTACTTTCTTTTGGGGTTGTTGGAAAAAGATTACTTTCTTGCTTTTTCTAGGGTGTAGTTTCCCTCCTCATGTTGGTGTTTTCCATCTATTATCCTTTGTAGAGCTGGATTTGTGGAAAGATACTGTGTAAATTTGTTTTTATCATGGAATATCTTGGTTTCTCCATCTATGGTAATTGAGAGTTTTGCTGGGTATAGTAATTTGGGCTGGTATTTGTGTTCTCTTAGGGTCTGTATGAGTTCTGCCCAGGATCTTCTAGCTTTCATTGTTTCAGGTGAGAAGTCTGGTGTAATTCTGATAGGCCTGCCTTTATAGGTTACTTGACCTTTTTCTCTTACTGCTTTTAATATTCTTTCTTTGTTTAGTGCATTTGGTGTTTAGATTATTATGTGCTGGGAGGACTTTCTGGTCTGGTCCAGTCTGTTTGGAGTTCTGTAGGCTTCTTGTATGTTCATGGACATCTCTTTCGTTAGGTTAGGGAAGTTTTCTTCTAAAATTTTGTTGATGATATTTTCTGGTCCTTTAAGTTGGAAATCTTCACTCTCTTCTATACCTATAATCCTTAGGTTTGGTCTTCTCATTGTGTCCTGGATTCCTGGATGTTTTGGCTCAGGAGTTTTTTGCATTTTGCATTTTCTTTAACTGTTGAGTCAATGTTTTCTATGGTATCTTCAGCCCCTGAGATTCTTTCTTCTATCTCTTGTATTCTGTTGTTGATGCTTGCATCTATGACTCCTGATTTCTTTCCAAGGTTTTCTATCTCCAGAGTTGTCTCCTTTTGTGATTTCTTCATTGTTTCTACTTCCATTTTTAGATCCTGGACGGTTTTGTTCAGTTCCTTCACCCGTTTATTTGTGTTCTCCTGTAATTCTTTAAGGGATTTTCGTGTTTCCTCTTTAAGGGCCTCTGTCTGTTCACCCATGCTCCCCTGTATTTCTTTCAAGGATTTTTGTGTTTCCTCTTTAAGGGCTTTTACCATTTGACCCATGTTCTCCTGTATTTCTTTAAGGGAGTTATTTATGTCCTTCTTGATGTCCTCTAACAGCATCGTGAGATGAAACTTTAAATCCAGCTCTTGCTTTTCCAGTGTGTTGGGGTATCCAGTATTTGCTGTGGTGGGAGACCTGGGCGCTGATATTGCCAAGTAGCCTTGGTTTCTGTTGGTAGGGTTCTTGTGCTTGCCTTTCGCCATCCAGTTATCTCTGGTGTTAGTTGGTCTTGTTGTCTCTGGCTGGAGCTTGCCCCTCCTATGGGCTGTAAACCTGTGTCTGTACTCCTGGGAGACCAACTCTCTTCTGGCAGGGTCTGTGCGAAGAAGGCTGTGGAGCTGTCTGGTTCGCTGCTGCAAATGGCGGCCGGAAGGGAAGACTCCTGTCTCAGCTGCTCCACTGATGCCTTGTGCGCTCCTAGATGTACCCCTCCAGAGAGAAGGTGGAGATCTCACCTCTGGACTCAGAATTGAAATTGCTGCTGGGAGATCACTCTCTTCTGGTGGGCTAAGCACCAAAGGCTTTGGAGCTGCCTGATTCCCTGCTGCAGATGGCGGCTGGAAGGGAAGACTCCTGTCCCAGCTGCTCCACTGGTCGTATGCCCTGTGGCTCCTAGCTGTACCCCTCCAGAGAGAAGGTGGAGATCTCACCTCCACACTCAGAAGTGAAATCGCTGCTAGGAGATCATTCTCTTTTGGTGGGCTAAGCACAGAAGGCTGTGGAGCTGCTTGGTTCCTTGCTTTAAATGGCGGCTGGAAGGGAAGACTTCTCAAGTTATTGATTTATGACTGTAGTAGACTATCACCAGGAGTTATTTTATCACTACTTTTTTTTTAAAAACAGTATTTAGTTTTACCTTAGGCCTCCCAGATATCTGTCTCTGGTTCTTGGTCACCCAAGCAGTATCAGGTTCTAATGTCTGATTTGACTTAATTCCCCACTCCTTAGTGGAGTTTTAATTTACATTATTCTGATGGTCAGTGAGGTTGAACATTTTCCATATGTTTATTGGCCATTTGTTTTTTGAGAACTGTCTGTTCATTAGCTAGGCTGTTTTGATTTATTTTTTCCCTTTAATTCGCTGTGTATCTTAGATACTAATCTATTGAATGCGCAGCTAGCATGAGTTCCCTCTGGGTCTGTGGGTCATCTCCTCAATGGACTGAATGCCCCAGTGCTGTGAAGAAGCCTGCAGTACCACGACATTAATGTGAATATTAAGAAAACGAGAGGGTTAAATGGAGTTTCTTCTATGTCCTATAGGTCTGAGATATAATCTGACAATTTCTATTCTTTCAGACAAATGAAAATTCCAACTTTTTTTCTGTAACTATTTATTTATTTACATCCCATATACTGTCCCCTCCCAGTCTCTATCACAGAGTCCCTTCTTTCATCCTTCCTCCCCTTCTTCTCTGAAAGGGTGGTCCCACTGGGAATTCCCCTACCCTGGCACATCAAGTCTCTTCAGTGGCCAGACAAGACAACCCTGTGGGGAATGGATTCCACAGTCAGGCTACGCTTGAGTGAGAGCCTCTGCTCCAGCTGTTGGGGGACTCACGTGGAGACTGAGTTGCATGTCTGCTACGTATGTACCCATAGCCTCCTCCCAGCCCCTGTATGCACTTTGGTTGGTGGCTCAGTCTCTGAGACTAACAAGGGGCCCAGGTTAGTTGACTCTGTTGGTCTTCTTGTAGAAGAAAAATCCAATATTTATAGCTAGTGTCACTATCTATTTATGTTAGATATAGAAAACATAGTTCCAACTGTAGGCTTAGATTTTTTTTTTCATAATCTACTTTATTTAGGGTTTTTAAACACTTCAACCTCCCTTCTAACCCACTGAACAGAGGTAGGAGAAAAAGAAGGTTAATAGGAAATGGGTGCTGTGGACCTGTTTAGAAGTAGTTCCTTGGGGCAGTTCCATTCTTTGTTGTCAGGATACCAGCTGTCCAGTTCAATAACAAACAACAAACACAAATGAATATCGGGTACATGATCCAGCATAAACAGCAAGGCTCTGCCAAATCTGCATGAGTCAGCAGAAGTGGCCAGAATCAGCCAGAATACCATGAGAAGTTCTCTGGCTTGGTTTATCCCTACAAGCCAGAGATCAATGAAGATGAGCAAAGACCAGCAAAGTGGTGTATGGTGTAGCAGTGCAAGAGCATCCTCTCATTGTTTGTGGAGTTCCATTTATATTCTTTCTAACCATCACATGCCCTCTCACAAGACAGCATTCAGAAAAACATCACGTGACACAACTGAGTTGTTAAAGAAACAAAAAAGTTCTACTTCATCCAATAACAATGCCAAATGTCTACAGTACCAAAGGGAAGTGGAATAAATACAATAAATAAGGGCTGAAATTAGGATGCTGTTATTTTGAACATTTTTCTTCATATGGAATATGTTAATTAATATGGTCATCTGCTTGAATTTAAAATTAGGATTTTTAGACTAAAAGCCAAAGCCTCCCTCTATCAAACAAATGTGGACTGTATCTTCACTTTATGTTGCCTGTGCCTGTGGTGGGGCAGAGACCTTTGGAAAGAACCTAGAAGACTTGTATTAGGCAAGCAAAGACTTCTGTATGGCTCAAAGATGTGGTCCAAATCTAGTGCAGAAGCTAGCACACAGTAGGTACTCTACACAGGTAAACTATGAACCATAGTGGACATATGACACAGGCTGCGCACGTTGGCCTGGGGTCTCCAATCAGAGAAGACATTGGAGAAGGACTCAGCAAAGACTCCAGAGCTAAGGTGAGAAGATTTATTCTGAAGAACCCTTAAGATAAAACCATGAGAGTAGGGTGGGGAACATGATATAAAAATGAGACTCTGTGTACCAGTTAACTTTTCGGCTAGGGACTGGAGCCTGTCATAGTTGTATCTTATTCTTTCTGGAGAAGAATTTAAGAATAATAAGAAAATGTTTTCACCTAGTCTTAGTAATTTCTTTGCAGGCTGGTGAGGATTGTGGTCAAAGAGTGGAATGGTAAGTCTTGGGAGAAATGTGGAGTTCCAGAACAATCTCATATGGAAAATGACTTTGTATGTTTTTAAGCAAATAAAGGAAATAAGAGTACTTATTTACACCCTAAAAAAGGTCCATGACCTAGGCAGCACTACTCTCAGTGATAAAGAAGACAGTATTTGTCTGCACTCTGATTAACATCATACACACATTCAACTTTCATCTGCAGGCTCTTAGACCACACTTATAGTCATTCTAAGCCCATCTATTTATATTGTGACCTGCAGATTTCATAGGGAAAGCCCCAGATAGTTATATCCCTCTGAACAAATGCTATTATATCCAATAAACTCAACTCAGAACGCTCAGTATGAAAACTTGTAGGGATTAGGGGAATTGAAACTCTCAGCAGGATTCATACACCAGCAGACTTACACTTGGCTTATCCCTAACATGTTGGCAATTTTCAGGTTGGAGAACAACCAGCACAGACCTGTTAAACATAAACACTCTCCTCTCTACTAATGGGAAGGCTTTTGTACAAGCACCATGACCATAACAATGGCTGTAAATGTCACTAATTTTCATGTATATTTAATAGCTTGGTTTACACTAATTTAAAGGGCTTAGAAAGGCCCTTTATAACTCTGTGCAACCCAACTAATCAGTCTACCTTATTCTTCCTAGCTTGTGCCAAGAAGGGATTTCATTTTGATGGGTGTGGAATGAAGGCCCTCCCGCAGTTCTTGGAATGGTTTTGTCATTAAGTTTCCATGAATATCTTGATTGTACCTTCATATTAATAGTCTGCGCTGAAGTAGGAGGAAATTTTATGTCATAATACTTGTCACCAAAGACAAACACATTTCCCCACACATCCATGACATGTATCAACATATGAAAAATCAAATACAGGTGTACTGCTAACTCTGAGATCCTAAGATAGAACAGGTTAAACTGGCAGAGGGAAGTTTTATGGGGCTCCAATATTCCTGCTCTTTAAAGTGTAAATAAAGGCCTGTATTTGGCAAAAAGCGAAACAAAACAAAAAAACTACCTATAAATTTGCAAATATGGTCAGGTGATTTTTAACAAACACAAATAAAGTCAGATGAGAGAAACACATCCTATAAGATAAGTCTGTAAAGATTAAGTGTTTGTACATGTTCAGGGGCAAAAGATCAATTACATTGGAAGCTCAGAAGTGAATGGAAAAAGCATATAATTTGAGGGGAAAAAAGAATGAGTTAAATATGTAAATTACGCCTCCCAAGTGAGTGATTCATCAAAAATGTAAAACCATTATTTGATACAGTTTTCTCTAATAATTCTTTACCTCACACTCCAGTGGCATTAAAGAATGACCTTTCTATAAACATGTGCTTATTTAAAATGTTATCAAAAGCACCAGTTAGGATCGAGTATTGGGGACAATATGGATTTTTATGATATAACTAGTGAGATACACTTGAAGGCTCAAAGCCTTCCAAGTACCTTGTAATGATGAAAACCATATAGTTTATGATTCAAATTGTGACACTTAAGACAACAAAATAAGTGTTATACTGAAACCACACACATAATTCCGGAACATCCTAGCAAATCAACACACACATCATTCAGCCGTGGATATAATAATGGCAAGAACTTCAAGTTAATTGTATAGTCATTGGGAATACTGTAATTTCCAAAGTTGTTTAGGATCCAGGCCTAATTTAGAGTGGAACTGTGTATCATGTTTGGGTCCAGAGAACATTTATATATTTATTTCAAAATTTTATCTTTTTTGTGTCAGAAAGACAGTGAGAATGACCTTTTATAACAAATCCGTTCTCTGTTACTAGCCCATTCGTGCAGATACAGCCGTCGTTATTTAATTACTTCCTAAATGCTTACTTTTTAGGGAAGTTGAACTGGAGATTGCATTTCTAACACGACAACTTAGAAGGCAACATTCAAAGCAAAGTGTAGGCTTTAAAATAAGCACACACACATATAACATGAGTGTGCACACATGTGTGTTTAGGCTCCCACTTGAAAACAATGGCATCACTGTCTCAAAACTGCTAAGATATTTGCCTAGTAGCTCTTAGGTCAGTGGCTCTCAAACTTCCTAATGCTGTGATTCTTCATGTTATGGTGACTCCCAACCATAAAATTGTTTTTGTTGCTACTTCATAACTGTAATATTGCTTTATGAGTTGTAATATAAATATCTGTTTTCTGATGGTCTTAAGAGACCCTGTGTGAAAGGGTTCTTCAACTTCCATATTGAGAACCACTGCCCTAGAGAATAAAACCTGGTAAGGAAGTATTTCGATCCTGTCATCTTTGAATTCCACTTGAGAGTTATTACTTTAGTATTGGTTTCAACCTATAGCTCCAAGTGATACAGATATGCACTTTAAGGTTTAACCAATAGATGCTTATCAAGTGGACAGGAAGGTACTAATGATCTCAACAGAAGGGAGAAGACAAACACCATTGGACCACACTTAAAAGAAATAAATTGGAAAGATTCATTTAACTTTATTTCTAAGAATAAATAAAGAAACTAGTGAGAGTTATATACACTGACAGCCCTCTTTTTCCTACTCCAAACTATATCATATAAGTTTCATGTATTTTGGCTGAATGTAGTGGTATATATCTGTAACCTTAGAACTTAGGAGACCAAATCAAAATGACTATAAGAGTGGGAAGAGACTGGCCTACATAGCAAGACCATATCTAAAAAACAATAAACAAACAAACAAACCGAAAATTCCACCCTCATCCCTACGGTTTTTCTGCTCACTCCTTAGGTTTTCTGTCACCTTGGTATGAATCCTACACTAAGAAAGTTTATTTGCCCAGCATTAAGTGTGCTGCTGACCTGTGACCTCAATGGCTCCTGCTTATTCTAGCTGAAGAATGTCCAGAGAGTTCCAATGTGACATAGCTGTGGCATCCTGCATTCATACCAGCCTTGAGAATCGGATGGCAAGGAGCACTTGACACTTGCTACCAGCTCACTTGCGTTGGCTTTGGGATGTGCTAGAGTCAAGCAGCTAAGTTTGTAGGCCTTTTGGATAGTTCCTCATCTCAGCTATGAAAGGTCATCTGCTTTCAGTCTACCTGCTTTCTGCTCCCTTCCTTATTATGTGGTCTTTCACAAGAGATTACCAAATCAATACTATGGTTAAAAATTTACCAAAAAAATTATATATATAGTCACATAGGCACTTTGTATAATTCTTCACTACTAAATGTTGAAAAGATGAAAAATGAAGTTGAGAAATACAGTTTTAAAAGGTATGCGGGCTTTACATTTTGGTGTGGGCATCCAGAAATTTAAGTGGCAACATTACCCACTGTGCTCAGAAATGGCAATAAACAAGATACTTTACAAACATGGATAATGAGAACATAGACTTACATAAGTGTTCATTAGAGCAAACAATGCCCCTTGTGATATTGAGACTGTACAGACCCACATTATTATCTATTCTCAGTGCAAGTGCAAATACAGATCACAAGAGCTAACAAGCTGAGGTGTCATCTGAATTTCCATGGGTTGTATTTACAGCTTCGTAGCCTTACTGAATGGTGCCAAACAGACTTATTACTAATAGCACTAGTGGCACTTCACTGGCTAATCCTCTTTGTTTACATTGGTTTTAATGAGGTAGTTTGTGGTGGTAACCTGCAAGGGAAAACCTGGGAACGGGCAGCAGCAGCACTGGAGATGCCTCTTGACTGAAGGGTAGCTAAAATGCAAACTAGTGCTTTGCACCCAACAACTACACAGCACTACACTTTTCTCTAAAAACTGGCAAAATACAAATTTCAAAAACCTAGGACTTCATTACCTTTTAAAACTTTTCTGCAAGGATTTCCTTTCCTTCAGTAAAGATTAATTTGCTGAAATTTTGTGGCCTGTTTCCACATGTCTGCATTTCCCAATGACACTTTCCTTATGGAAGAGAGTGTACTTGGTACAACACATTTGATTTTCCATGAGGCAATCGTATGTCTGGTTCATTAAGTCGTTTAACATATACACCTTCTGTAGTGATGAAGATGGCTGATGGGCAGGGATATTTGCCAAATCTTTTGGTGTCCCAGCTTACAAAAGAGGTTTCTAATGCTGAGAACTTAATTATGTCACTTAAACCCATCAACCCTTTCCATTGATTAGTGTTATAAATCTTTCAGGCTTATTATTTTTGTAATATCTGATGCCCAGAGTGAAGCGAATCCCTCTGACATGTTAGTTTCCCTTAAAGCCTTGGAATGAGAAAAGGTTGACTCTTGAAGTCTTCCTGAGCAGTTAAAGACCAGAAGACATTTCCCTCTGCACTCTTATATGAAATACTCAACAAGTATTTTTCCAGGGCCCACATAAGAATTCACAACCAACCCCAATCTTTTAAGCACAGAAACTAGTAGTAACAAAATATTTCCATTCAAACAGTATCATTTCAAGTTGGCCACAGCTACACTTTGAAACATCTAGTCAATGTCCAAAAGAATCAGCTTCCAGGTCAAAGAACAGAAATCCCTATTGATCCCATCAGCCTTTATTGGGTCAGAAGACAAGTCATACCAATGGGGATAGTTTAATATAAGAACTCTTTACTGGGTACTGAATTGTTGAACACACAAATGGAAGTACCATGTTGTCTTGGAAACAGGATCTAATTACCACCTTTATGAATGAAACAAAAACAGGGTAGTAGAATTATTTAAATGAGAAGCTTGGAGAATGATTCCAGAGAATCCAACACTGAATTCTGAAGAAAGGGACTAATTCTACAGACAGTACTGTGACCTTGGATGGTGTTGTGGCTTTGGTAGGTGTTGTGGCCTTGGATGGTGTTGTGGTTTTGGTGGGTGTCATGGTCTTGGATGGTGTTGTGGCTTTGGTTGGTGTTGTGGCCTTTGATAGTGTTGGGACCTTGGATGGTGTTGGGGCTTTGGATGATGTTGGGGCCTTGGATAGTGTTGAGGCCTTGGATAGTGTTGGGAGGGTGGCAGCTGCCTCCTGCTGGTATATCTAGCTCCAGTGGAAGAGTGTGTGGGTTAATCTGGACTTCTAAGGGAGAATGCTGCTCATGAAGAGTTTTGGGGTGGTGCTATATGATAGGGTTCCACACATGTTAAAACAAATGCTAATTGCTATCAACTGCTATTGCTGGACTTGGCCACCACAATATGCTTGAGGAATGCACAAAGAATGATGCAGAAAGTAATGGCTGGAAAGACTAGAGCCAGAAGTAGCATAGAAAACAGAAAATCTCTCCCTACTCATTCTGGAGTCTCATGCAGTACCCCTATTGGAAGAGTCTAACAGAGAACTAGTTTTAGTAGAGAAATAAATGTTTTGCTATAATTTGACATCCCAAAAAATGTAGAAGGATGTTTTTGATGCTGAAATACAATAGCTTAATAATGGTCTCGACATTTATACAGGAAAATAAATATTGACCAAGAGTGAGAGAAAAACAAACCTAATTAGCACTCTTATTACTACACTTACACCTTACTTTCTACTCTGCCATTGACCCCATGTCAGTTCTGCTGCCTAAGAATATTTTATGGTATGAATTGAATCAGACATTTCTTTTTTTGATTCATTTTCAAGGCAGAACCACTATGGAAATGACTACAGAAGTTCTTTACAGAGGTTATCTAGATGGTGTTTACCCTAGGGAGGTGTTTGCCACTCTGAAAAAGAGTGTATATGTATCTGACCTATTTTTTCCTTAAGAAAGCAAATCAAACTCTCCTTGAGAAATGATTTGCTGAGAGATCTTACTTATGAGCGAAGAGGTGTCAATAAAATTGCACTCATCATGACTTAGGCTTATGAAATACTTGGTCATATGGTACTTCCTTCTGTCCTTCCTGAGTTTCTTCTTCTTCTCCTCTTCCTTCTCCTTCTACTCCCTCCTCCTCTTCCTGTCGCCTTCTCCTCCTTCTCTACTCCTTCTTTCCCCCCTCTTCCTCTTCTTCCCCTCTTCTCTTGCCCCTTCCTCCTCCCCATTCTTCTCCTCTTCTTTCTCTTCCCCTTCTTCCTCCTTCACCACTCCTCCTCTTCTTCTTTTACTTCTTTTTTGCCAAGGTACTTGATAATCAAATTTATTTCACTAATTCTATTAGCTACACAATAACACTACATTTCTCATAGTTTTTAAAATATATTTTCAATAATAAACTATAATAAGAAAACAAAAAACAAAAATACTAGAGTTCAATAAGGCAAACCAACAGAGAAGGAAAAAAGGCCCAAGAGCAGGCCCAAGAAGCACAGACCCACTTTTCATACTCAGAAACCCATAAACACACTAAACTGGAAGCCATAGAATATATTCAGAGGGCCTGGTACAGACCAGTGCAGGCCATGTGCTTGCTGCTTCAGTCTCTGTGAGTTCATAGGCGCATTGGTCATATCGATTAAGAAGGCCTTGCTTTTTTTGGTGTCCTCCATCCCCTCTGGCTTTTACACTCTTTCTTCATCTTCTTCCATGTGAGTCCCTATGCCCTGACGGGGAGGGATTTGATGGAGGGCTACTGTTCAGGGATGAGTGATCCAAGATCTCTCACTCTCTGCATAATATCTAGCTATGGGTCTCTATTTGATCCCATCTGCTGCAGGAGGAAGCTTCTCTGATGATAGCTGAGTAAGTCACTGATCTATGAGTACAGCAAAATGTCACTAGGGGTCATCTTATTGCTATGTTTTGTTTTGTTTTAACATTAGTATTTGGTTTTAACCTTGGTCCCTGAGCTATCTGGTCTCTGGTTCTTGGCCATTCAAGAAATATGAGGGATGGGGTCAATCTTAGGGATTGCGACTTAATTCAAATCTGATGGTTGTTGGTTACTTCTGTAAGCTTGGTGCTACTGTGGCCCTAAGTAGCCACAGGTTACTAGGCAGGACACCATAGTAGATGAAAAGGTTTGTGTCTGGGTTAGTGTTTACATTTCTCTTTTTGTCATGTACATACTACCTTCCTATACCTAAGATGCTAAAACTTAAGGGTGAAGGCTTTATGTAGATACCAGTTCAATTTTTCCACATTAATGAGTCGTGTAGATATTGCCTTTATCAATGGGAACTTGCTTTCTGTTTGTGGAAAACTGACTATAGCCTTGCTAATAGCCTGTGCTGTGGGGAGTCAGTCCCATGGGACCCCTTTGGCCAACAATTCAATTAGATGTAACACGGACTCAGTACTGAAAGCTTCATTTGGTGACAAGAGATAGCCAGTTGGGATGTTGGGATCCTGTTTTCCCCGTTACCATGAGCTTCTATATTGACCGAGTTCTTCTTGGTTATGAGCTGATAATTTTAGAAATTCAAGTTATGAGAAAGTTCACTTCTTTTTTTTCTCTTGTAAATTGTAGAGCTGAAATTCCATCACACCAATTTTTAGTAAGTATATGGAGAATTGCTGGTGTCTTCAAATACGAAAGTGGGAATATTAGCTGTGTTTTATTGTTCGGAGAAATTTCAGTTACTGGAATGAATATCTCGTTCCACATAAAGAGTGGCCAATGAGCTGTCACCTTGTTTAAAGGCTGTGCTCAGCAGATCTCTGGAGGTTGGCTTCTGGTATACCTTCTCACAGTAGAAACCATGCAGGGCTTACTGAGTTGTGTTGTTTCCTTGTGTTTTACTCTGAGAAATTAGCTTACTGTCTGGAGAATGAAAACAAGAGTAAGTATTCCTGGAAGGAAGCTGCTACCTGTGTACTTACCAACTTCTACACAGAATGATCTCTATGTGAAGGATGGGCAGTGCTTCTGAGCTGTGAAGGCACAAGTCAGAAGTTCCACAGAGGAACTCAGAGACAATTTCTGGTTTCCCATTCTACACTGAACTCTGGCTTTTAACTTTCTAATAGAGAATGAAAATGGGTGTTATAAATGTTGTTTCAGTCTACAGACTAACTGAAACAGAACATTGGATGCTTCTTTGCATCTGAACAATACTAGGTATGGAAAATTTGAGAAATAATGTCAAAAATTTATAGTAACAGGTTTGTTCCAACATGAAAACATGAACACTCTTATTGTGTAGTTGTTGATAAAGAGGTATGAGGAATTGTTTATTTCAGATCCCAGATAAAGACCAATGACCCCCCTCCCCAATTATAATTAGTACAAGTTGAATATCTACTCTGGAATAGATATTAGAGTTCCCCTAATGAAAAAATCCAGGACAAAGCTGCAAATTCAAACACTAGGACAGAGGTCTCCATATTTCAGTTGTTCCATAATTAAGTACCCTAAAAAGAAAAATCACTTAACAGTCTGAGTTTTGCTGTTTAGGAATGTCCCAAATAGGTTTCAAAGAGGCTCAGAAGAGCCCCTCACTCAGCCACAGGCCAGATGAGGAAGAACTTTGAGAGATTCTCCGTGGCAAAAGGATGTTAGCCTTAACCAAGCTAGCCAGACCAACAATAGAAAACCCCAAAGATCAATGATGTTAATAAATGAAGAGACCAGTAAGTAACCTTCCCACCAACATTAACCACACCAAAAGCAAGTCAAACCCTGGCTTCTCATAACTGGTTCTTTTTCAGACGCAAGAGTGCAAAGAGCCATTTACTGTGGCCAACGGTAACTATACAGCTCTTTACAGAAAGCCATGGTCGTCGAAGAGCTTAGTAAGGGTCTTCACTAAAGAACAAGAAAACACGGGTAAGACTGGTTTCCTTTCAAGTTATGACTCAACTTTGGTCACCACACTTCCACTTGGACCTATTAACATTTGGTGACCAGAATGTCATTCGTTTTAATCGGCTGCCACAGCAAGAGCCTTGCTGCCTCTCAGTCATATAGAAACCCACAAGAATATCTCCTTTTGACTCTGTTCTCCACATCAAACCCGCAGTCAAGCTAAGGCTGCTGTCTATCTTCTCACAATCTACTAGAAAGTGTCCTGCTTCGCCTTGCTTACCCTGCTAAAGGAGGTGAGCAAGAAACAAAGAACCTAACGTTACTAATAGAGGGTGCTGTTGTGAGCTTGCTTGTAGAATAATGAAGCACTATGCTCTCTGTCTCTGTCTCTGTCTCTGTCTGTCTCTCTCTGTGTCTGTCTGTCTCTCTCTCTCTCTCTCTCTCTCTCTCTCTCTCTCTCTCTCTCTCTCTCTTTCTCTCCCTCTCTCTCTCTGCCATGATCCATGTTTCTTGTGAACACAGTGAATGCATAAATCCCTTTCAAGAAAGGGCAATGTGGAGACCAGTAGAAGCCAACAATAGGGTAGACATGAACGCTCCCAGGCTCTGAAGCATGGGTACTGTGTACAAAGGGCTTAGAGAACAACCAGGAGTGACAAGGAAAGGAATGGAGGGAGGGAGGGAGGAAATAAAACAAAAATGAAGATTTTCATTTATTTTTCTTGGAGGTCAGAAAAAACAATCCTGAAGACCTAATTAGCCAGTTATCTTCTCTGTGTTCAGGTGCAGATTTCAAGAAACAAGTCTTTAATCCCAGCACTTAAGGTTTCAAGGCTAGCCTGGGCTACTTAGTAAGAGCCTATGTCAAAAAAATGTTTACTTGGCTTTAAAAATATGCTATTATTAGTGTTGCTATTGTATGGTTCTATCAATATAAAACCAATAGCTAAGATTCAAGAAGCTCTTCTTAACATATTAAATACATTGTCTCTTTTGACTCCCCAATTAGGCTTTCCATCAGATGGAAATATTATCTCCAGTTAAAAATTAGAAGTCCAAGGCATACAAAAGGAAATTCTGAGAGGTAAAACTAATAACCAGTAAGGCTGGGATATACCCTAGGCCCAGTGTCCCCAGAGAACTTTTCAGTATCTGTTTCAGGGCATTTCCCTTAAAAGCACTGAGCTGACTGTATACTTAGTAAACTTAAATTCTTAGCTTCAAGAGTAAACTGAGAATAGCTATTGCAAGATGCTTCTGCTGGCTTTTTCAAAGGGAATGCATAGCTCAAAGTTCTTAAATGTCTGGCTGTCCTTCTGCTCCAGGAGCTGCTTTCGACTTGGAGCCTGTCCATCCTACCTTCATGGCTTCCTTTATTCCTTCACCCCACAACACTCAGACTGTCTGAATTCTACTCAATGCTTAATGATGCAATTTCCTCTCTCCCCAAACAACTTCTTCCAACCATGAAGTCCTACAAATTTAGTGTTTTGTATTTGCATGTGGCATCTGTGTTTTACTTCTCAATGTTCATTCTATTTAATAATCGATCTCAATGTTCATTCTATTTAATAATCGTTCATCTCTGGGATGAATTCTTATGTCCCATTGTTTCACTGAATATTACATTTTTGAATATAGGGTCAAATAGTATAGCATTCTCATAAACACACACACACACACACACACACACACACACACACACACACACACACACACCAGGCATGGCATCCGAGATGTGGCGGGCACTCAGGCACTCAGTAAGTGGTCACCGGGCTCTTTGAGAGAAAGACCAGCCTTGTCTATAGTTTGAAACAGGCTGTGTTGTCAGGGAAAGAAGTTAACCTCTTTTCTTACACCGGAATAGTTAACACTGCCTGATATATTTAAAAGTATAGTCTGAGAGTTCTGGTTATAGGGACAGAAAGAATTCTTTGGTCCTCCAAGTGCTGGCCTTCTGTGTTTTAACATCCTCACATGGTTCACTCAAACTCCTAAATTTGAACTAGAAGTACATAGAACATCAGACCCTGAAAAACAACCCAACTTTTACTGACTGGTTTCACTCACACCTGTGGTTTTTACTAGTGTCTAATTTCCTCCCAAATGTTTCTGTCAAGTTTTATCTTGCCCATTTTCCCCAGGGCCAGTCATCCCTGTCAACAGTGACAATCTCCTTGTCAAACAGAAGTCAAGGGAGCTATCAGTTTTCACTCACTTTTCTAGCTGGGATAATCCCCGAGCCTTACAAGACTGTGCTCCTTCTAAGAATTTCTGGCTCCTTCTATGTAGGTCTCTTGAGGTTTGAGCTAAGCTGCTTTGGCCAAGGATACCTGTTTTCTGGAGCACCCTTTCAGGTTAAAGGGGTTGCTGTAACTTCATTTTTTGTAGTTTGTGTTATGAGAAGTACTGTTACACTACTGTATTTATGTGTGCCTGTGACTGTGCATGTGCATGTGTGTGTGTGTGAGACTAAACTTGACTTCAAAGAATCTAGCATGTCCTTGAAAAAAAAATAGCTCTTACGGAAACTTTTAAACTTATCTTTTGTTTTCTATACATGCTGTTTCTTTACCTTTTCCATTTCTCACGTAGAGCCCATCTTTCAATGATCTGAGTTAAGTGGAAAAAAGCTTGCTCAACCTCAGAATTCAGTCATCTATTTTTTGTCATCTATTACTGTTAAATGTGTTAATATCAATGTAAGAGAAACCCACAAGACAGTAAATTTGGCCATGTAAATGGGCCCCCGTTAATGTAGCTTTTACAAACGTTAATTGGAGAGGGGTGGGAGTGTGACCAATGAACAAACATTTGTACCTCTGTTTCCTTAGATATTTTCTCCATTTTCAATCTACCAATTCTTTGTTGTTGACATGAACTTTTCAGGATGGTTGAGTTTGGGAAAAGATAGTTCTCCATCTTCTCTTGAAGTTGAGCTATATTCTGGGTGTTTTATCTTGTTGTCTGTACAGTACTTTCTCATACTTACTTTCCACTGCCCATCCCCCATTTCCTAGGCATGTCCCTACTTCCACTTATGGCTCCTGTACTGAGAACAGGCTATGAATACAGAAAAGAGAAAGTAGCCTCTTTGCACGGGTCCCACCAGAGAGCTGGTCTCCCAGGAGTGCTCTTCACTCCTGGACTTGGAGGTGAGATCTCCACTTTCTCTCCAATAACTGTCTGGAGCAGGACCAGCCAGGGGCCCACAGGGTGCCAGAACAGTGGAGCAGCTGGGACAGGATCCTTTCAGTCTCCATCTGCACCTAGGAACTGGGGCTATTCCACAGCCTTCTGTACACAGGTCCCCCCAGAAGAAAGCTGGTCTCCCAGGAGTGCTGACACAGGCTTACAGGCCCACAGGAGGGACAAACTTCAGCCAGAAATAGCAAGGCCAACTAACACCAGAGATAACCAGATGGCAAAAGGCAGGCACAAGAAACTTACCAACATAAACCAAGGTTACTTGGCATCATCAGAACCCAGTTCTCCCACCACAGCAAGTCCTGGATACCCCAACATACCAGAAAAACAAAACTTGGATTTAAAAATCAAATCTCATGATGCTGAGAGAGGACCTTAAGAAGGATTTGAATAGCTCCCTTAAAGAAATAGAGAACACAGGTAAACAGGTAGAAACACTTAAAGAGGAAACTCAAAAATCCCTTAAAAAATTATAGGAAAACACAACCAAACAGGTGAAGGAATTGAACAAAACCATCCAGGATCTAAAAATGGAAGTAGAAACAATACAGAAATCACAGAGGGAGACAAACCTGGAGATAGAAAACCTAGGAAAGAGATCAGAAGTCATAGATACAAGCATCACCAACAGAATACAGGAGATAGAAGAGAGAATCTCAGGAGCAGAAGATACCACAGAAAACATTGTTACAGCAGTCAAAGAAAATGCAAAATGCAAAAAGCTCCTAAACCAAAACATCCAGGAAATCCAGGACAAAATGAGAAGACCAAACCTAAGGATAATAGGTATAGAAGAGAGTGAAGATTTCCAACTTAAAAGGCCAGTGAATTAATGAGGTCCCATTTGTCTATTCTTGATCTTAGAGTATAAGCTATTGGAGTTCTGTTCAGGAAATTCTCCCCTGTGCCCATATGTTCAAGGTTCTTCCCTAGTTTCCCTTCTATTAGTTTCAGTGTGTCTGGTTTTATGTGGAGATCTTTGATCCACTTAGAATTGAGCTTAGTGCAAGGAGATAAGGATGGGTCAATTTGCATTCTTCTGCATGTTGACCTCCAGCTGAGCCAGCACCATTTGTTGAAAAGGCTATCTTTTTTCCACTGGATGGTTTTAGCTCCTTTGTCAAAGATCAAGTGACCATAGGAGTGTGGATTCATTTCTGGGTCTTCAATTCTGTTCCATTGATCTACATGTCTGTTACTGTACCAATACCATGCAGTTTTTAACACTATTGCTCTGTAGTACAGCTTGAGGTCCGGGATACTGATTCCCCCAGAGGTTCTTTTACTCTTGAGAATAGTTTTAGCTATTCTGGGTTTTCTGTTATTCCAGATGAATTTTTGAATTGCTCTTTCTAACTCTATGAAGAATTGAGTTGGGATTTTGATGGGGATTGCATTGAATCTGTGTATTACTTTTGGTAAGATGCTCATTTTTACTATATTAATCCTGCCAATCCATGAGCATGGCAGATTTTTCCATCTTCCGAGGTCTTCTTCAATTTCTTTCTTCAGAGACTTGAAGTTCTTGTCATACAGATCTTTCACTTGTTTGGTTAGCGTCACGCCAAGATACTTAATATGGTTTGTGGCTATCGTAAAGGGTATTATTTCTCTTACTTCTTTCTCAGCCTGCTTATCCTTTGAGTATAGGAAGGCTTCTGACTTGCTTGAGTTGATTTTATATCCGGCCACTTTCAAAAAGACAAAGCGGCAACCAACTAACTGGGAAATGATCTTTACCAACCTTACATCCGACAGAGGGCTAATATCCAAGATATACAAAGAACTCAAGAAGTTAAACTCCAGAGAGGCAAGTAACCCTATTAAAAAATGGGGTACAGAGCTCCACAAAGAGTTCTCACCTGAAGAATATCTAATGGCTGAGAAGCACCTAAAGAGATGTTCATCATCCTTAGTCATTAGGGAAATGCAAATCAAAACAACCCTGAGATTCCATCTCACACCAGTCAGGATGGCTAAGATCAAAAACACAGGAGACAGCAGTTGTTGGCGAGGATGTGGAGAAAGAGGAACACTCCTCCACTGCTGGTGGAATTGCAGGCTGGTACAACCACTCTGGAAAGCAGTCTGGCGGCTCCTCAGAAAACTGGGCATGACACTTCCGGAGGATCCGGCTATACCACTCCTGGGCATATACCCAGAGACTTTACCTGCATGCAATAAGGACACATGCTCCACTATATTCATAGCAGCCTTATTTATAATAGCCAGAAGCTGGAAAGAACCCAGATGTCCCTCAACGGAGGAATGGATTCAGAAGATGTGGTATATTTACACAATGGAATACTACTCTGCAATTAAAAACAATGAATTCACGAAATTCCTAGGCAAATGGTCAGAACTTGAAAATATCATCCTTAGTGAGGTAACCCAATCACAAAAGATCACACATGGTATGAAGTCACTGATAAGGGGATATTGACCCAGAATCTCAGAATACCCTAGACACAATCAGCATATCAATAGATTTCTAAAAAGATGGAAGGAGAGACCCCTGGTCCTGGAAAGACTGGATGTAGGGGAACGCCAGGACAGAGTAATGAGAGGGGGTTGAACGGAGAAAAGAGGGAGGGAAGGGGGCTTATGGGACTTTCGGGGAGGGAGGAAACGGGAAAGGGGAAGTGATTTGGAATGTAAATTAAAAAAATAAAATAAAATTAAATTAAAAAAAAAAAAGGCCAGTGAATATATTCAACAAAATTAGAGAAGAAAACTTCCCTAACCTAAAGAAAGAGATGCCCATGGATGTACAAGAAGCCTACAGAACTCCAAATAGATTGCACCACAAATGAAATTTCTCCTGTCACATAATAATCAAAACACCAAATACATAAAATAAAGAAAGAATATTAAAAGCAGTAAGGGAAAAATGTCAAGTAACATACAAAGGCAGACCTATCAGAATTATACCAGACTTCTCACCAGAGACTATGAAAGTTGGAAGGTCCTGGGCGGATGTCACACAGACCCAAAAGGAACACAAATGCCAGTCCAGGTTATTATGCCCAGCAAAACTCTCAATTACAATAGATGCAGAAACCAAGATATTTTGTGACAAAAACAAATTTACACAATATCTTTGCACAAACCCAGCCCTTCAAAGGATAATAAATGGAAAACTCTAACACAAGGAGGGAAATTATACCCTAGAAAAAGCAAGAAAATAGTCTTCTTTTAACAAACCAAAAAGAAGATGGCCACATAAACAATTCCACCTCTAACAATGAAAATAGCAGGAAGCAACAATCACTTTTCCTTAATATCTCTTAATATCAATGGACTCAATTCCCCAATAAAAGACATAGACTAACAGACTGGATACATAAACAGGACCCAAAATTTTGCTGCATACAGAAAACACATCTCAGTGTCAAAGACAGACAGTACCTCAAAGTAAAGGGCTAGAAAACAAATTTCCAAGCAAACAGTCCCAAGAAACAAGCTGGAGTAGTTCTTCTAATATTGAACAAAATCAACTTTCAACTTAAAGCTATCAAAAAAGATAAGGAAGGAGACTTCATACTCATCAAAGGAAATATCTGCAAAGAAGAACTCTCAATTCTGAATGTCTGTGCTCCAAATGAAAGGACACCCATGTTTATAAAAGAGACCTTATTAAAGTTCAAAGCACACATTACACCTCACACTATAATAGTGGGAGACTTCAACACCCTACTCTCATCAGTGAACTAAACAGAGAAACACTGAAATAGAAGCTATTAACCAAATGGATTTAACAGATATCTATAGAACATTTTATCCTAAAACAAAAGAAAATACCTTCTTCTCAGCACCTCATATTACCTTGTCCAAATCTGACCATATAGTCAGTCACAAAACAGGCCTGAACAGATACAAGAAGACTGAAATAATCCCATGCTACCTATCAGATCACCATGGACTACGGCTGGTCTTAAATTCCAACAAAAACAACCGAAAATACACATACACGTGGAAGGTAAACAACACTCTATTCAATGATAACTTGGTCAAGGAAGAAAGAGAGAGAGAGAGAGAGAGAGAGAGAGAGAGAGAGACAGACAGACACAGACACAGAGAGAGACAGAGAGACAAATTAAAGACTTTTAGAATTTAATGAAAAGGAAACCACAATATACCCAAACTTATGGGACACAATGAAAGCAATGCTAAAAGGAAAACTCATAGCTCTGAGTGCCTCCAAAAAGAAAGTGGAGAGAGCCGGGCGGTGGTGGCGCACGCCTTTAATCCCAGCACTTGGGAGGCAGAGGCAGGAGGATTTCAGAGTTCGAGGCCAGCCTGGTCTACAAAGTGAGTTCCAGGACAGCCAGGGCTACACAGAGAAACCCTGTCTCGAAAAACCAAAAAAAAAAAAAAGAAAGTGGAGAGAGCTCACACTAGCAGCTTGACACCACATCTGAAAGCTCTAGAACCAAACGAAGCAAATACACACAAGAGGAATAGACAGCAGGAAATAATCAAACTCAGGGCTAAAATCAACCAAGTAGAAACAAAAAGAACTATACAAAGAATCAATAAAACCAGGACATTTTCTTGGAGAAAATCAACAAGGTAGATAAACCGTTAGCCAGACTACCCAGAGGGCACAGAGACAGTATCCAAATTAAAAAATCAGAAGTGAAAAGGGAGACATAAAAACAGAAACAGAGGAAATCCAAAAAATCATCAGATCCTACTACAAAGGCCCATACTCAACAAAACTGGAAAATCTGGATGAAATGGACAGTTTTCTAGACAGATACCAGGTACCAAAGTTAACTCAGGATCAGATTAAAGATCTAAATAGTCCCATAACCCCTAAAGAAATAGAAGCAGTCATTAATAGTCTCCCAATGGGGGGGGGGGAAGCCCAGGACTAGATGGGTTTAATGTAGAGTTCTATTAGACCTTCAAAGAAGATCTAATACCAATACTCTTCAAACTATTTTGCAAAATAGAAACAGAAGGAACACTGCCCAATTCGTTCTATGAAACCACAATTACTCTGATGCCTAAACCACACAATGACCCAACAAAGAAGGAGAACTTCAGAACAATTGTCCTTATGAATATTGATGCAAAAATACTCAATAAAATTCTTTAAGCAGAATCCAAGAACATATCAAAACAATCATCCACCATGATCAAGTAGACTTCATCCCAAGCATGCAGGAATGGTTAAATATATGGAAATCCATCAACGTAATCCACTATATAAACAAACTCAAAGAAAAAAACACCACATGGTCATTTCATTAGATGCTGAGAAAGCATTTGACAAAATCCAACACCCCTTCATGAAAAAAGTCTTAGAAGGATCAGAAATTCAAGGCTCATCCCTAAACATACAAAAAGAAATATACAGCAAACCAGTAGCCAACATCAAACCGAGTGGAGAGAAGCTTGAAGCAATCCCACTAAAATCAGGGACTAGACAAGACTCCCCACTCACTCCATACCTATTGAATATAGTACTCAATGTCTTACCCAGAGCAATTAAGCAACAAAGGAGGTCAAAGGGATACAAATAAGAAAGGAAGAAGTCAAAATATCACTATTTGCAGATGATATAATAATATGCTTAAGTGACCCCAAAACTTCCACCAAAACAATTTCAGCAAAGTGGCTGGATATAAAATTAACTCAAACAAACCAGTTTATCCTCTACTCAAAGGATAAACAGGCTGAAAAAGAAATTAGGGAAACAACTCCCTTCATAATAGTCACAAATAATATAAAATACTTTGGTGTGACTATAACTAAGCAAGTATGACAAGAACTTCAAGTTCTGAAAACAGAAATCGAAGAAGATCTCAGAAGATGTAAAGATCTTCCATGCTCATGGTTTGGCAGGATTAATATAGTAAAAATGGCCATCTTGCCAAAAGCAATCTACAGATTCAATGCAATCCCCATCAAAATTCCAACTCAATTATTTATAGAGTTAGAAAGAGGAATTTCCAAATTCATCTGGAATAACAAAAAACCCAGGATAGTGAAAATTATTCTCAATAATAAAAGAACCTCTGGTGAAATCACCATCCCTGACCTCAAGCTGTACTACAGAGTAATTGTGATAAAAACTACATGTTATTGGTATAGTGACAGGCAGGTAGATCAATGGAATAGAATTGGAGACCTAAAAATGAACCCACAAACCTATGGTCACTTGATCTTTGACAAAGAAGCTAAAACAAACCAGTGGAAAAAAGACAGCATTTTCAACAAATGGTGCTGGGTCAACTGGCAATCAACATGTAGAAGGATGCAAATTGATCCATTCTTATCTCCCTGTATAAAACTCAAGTCCATGTGGATCAAGGACCTCCACATAAAACCAGATACACTGAATTTAATAGAAGAGAAAGTGGGGAAGAACCTGGAGCACATGGGCACAGGGGCAAATTTCCTGAATAGAACACCAATAGTTTATGTACTAAGATCAAGAATTGACAAACGGGACCTCATAAAATTACAACAGATCTGTAAGGCAAAGGACACTGTCAATAGGACAAAACAGCAACCAACAGATTGGGAAAATATCTTTACCAATCCTACATTCAATAGAGGACTACTATCTAATATATACACCAAACTCAAGAAGTTAGACTTTAGAGAACCAAAAAACCCTATTAAAAAACGAAGTACAGAGTTAAACAAAGAATTCTCAGGGGGCTGGAGAGATGGTTCAGTGGTTAAGAGCACCGACTGCTCTTCCGAAGGTCCTGAATTCAAATCCCAGCAACTACATGGTGGCTCACAACCATCTGTAATGAGATCTGACTCCCTCTTCTGGAGTGTTTGAAGACAGCTACAGTGTACTTAATATATAAATCTAAAAAAAAGAAAAAAAAAAGAATTCTCAACTAAGGAATACTGAATGGGTAAGAAGCACCTAAAGAAATGTTCTACATCCTTAGTCATCAGTGAAATGCAAATCAAAACAACCCTGAGATTCCACCTCACATCAGTCAGAATGGCTAAGATCAAAAACTCAGGTGACAGCTTATACTGGCAAGGATGTGAAGAAAGAGGAACACTCCTCCATTGTTGGTGGGATTGCAAACTAGTAAAACCACTCTGGAAATCAGTTTGGAAGTTCCTCAAAAAATTGGACATAGCACTACCTGAAGACCCAGCTATACCAGTCCTGAGCATATACCCAGAAGATGCTTCAACATGTAATAAGGACACATGCTCCACTATGTTCATAGCAGCCTTATATATAATAGCCAGAAGCTGGAAAGAACCCAGATGTCCCTCAACAGAGGAATGGATACAGAAAATGTGGTATATTTACACAATGGAATACTACTCAGCTATTAAAAACAATGAATTCATGAAATTCTAAGGCAAATGGATGGAACTAGTAAATATCATCCTGAGTGAGGTAACCCAATCACAAAAGAACACAGATGGTATGCACTCACTGATAAGTAGATATTAGCCCAGAAGTTCAGAATACCCAAGATATAATTTATAGACCACATGAAGCTCAAGAAGAAGGAAAACCAAAGGGTGGATACTTTGGTCCTTCTTATTAGGGAGAACAAAATACCCAGGGAAGGAGATACAGAGAGAAAGTCTGGAGCAGAGCATGAAGCTGAAAGGCTATCCAGAGACTGCCTCACCTGGGGATCCATTCCATACACAGTTACCAAATCCTGACACTATTGTGGATGCCAAAAAGTGCTTGTTGAGAGGTACCTCATATAGCTGTCTCCTGAGAGGTTCTGCCAGTGCCTGACAAATACAGAGGTGGATGCTCACAGCCAACCATTGGACTGAGCACAGGGTTCTCAATGGAGGAGCTAGAGAAAGGACCCAAGGAGTTTAAGGGTTTTGCACCCCGATAGGAGGAATAACAATATGAACCAACCAGTACCTCCAGAGCTCCCAGGGACTAAACTACCAACCAAAGAGTGCACATTTTGGGACCCATGACTCCAGCCACTTATGTAGCAGAGGATGGCCTTGCAGACATCAATGAGTGGAGAGGCCCTAGGTCCTATGAAGTTTTGTTTCCCCCGTGTAGGGGAATGTCAGGACAGGGAAGCCAGGAGTGGGTGGGTTAGTGAGCAGGGGGAAGGGAGATGAGAAAGAGGGTTTTCTGAGGGGATAACATTTCAAATGTAAATAAAGAAAATCTCTAATAAAGAAAGAAAGAAATTCATTTAATATTTCATCTATATATTCTGTCAAAAAAAGAAAAGAGAAAGTACTTGATAGCTGACAAGAATGAGTGCACTTAAGTGACTTAAGGTAATCAACATAGGTCCCAAAGCTCCTTGCTAGGGTTAGGCCTTCTTTTGGCCAAAGTTGATGTAAGAGAGGCAAGTGACTGGAAAAGCATGGTCCAATGTCTTCCATCCACCCTAGTTAATGCTGGGGCCTATCCATAATAGTTAACACTAATTCATCATCAAGTTAATTATTAGAATGAATATACATCTTATTTGTCTCTTGATTTCCCTGAGGAAAGACAGAAGTCCCATCTTCTTGCCTAAAAGAGGAGAGGATACCCTATCCAGGAATCTGAATATACACAGCATCACAAAAACAAGATGGAGCCCTGCAAACTTGGGTCTTCTCCAGTGTCAGTTTTCTATGTGGAAAATAGTTTTGCTATTGTTAGCTCCTAAGGGTGCTGTGAAGATGACCTGATGTAATACAGCCATTTATAAACATGGAAGCTACATAGAGATCAACTCCAGTACTATTACTTTATTTTTTTTATTAAAAATTCTTCTTGGTCTTTTCTTCAATCTACTTTTTACATATACTGATGAGATTTTGAATATTGAAAGTTTCTTTTTTGAAGTTTGATTTTTTTTAACCAAGTTTCACCTTCTGAGATCCTTAAAAGTCTTGATTATAGTGTCACCATTTCTGTAAAGAGTTTAGCCCCAGCTGGCAAACAATGAGTCATCACTTAAAAATATTACTGCTAGAGTTCCTGTGGTTTGAATATGCTTGCCCCATAGGAAGTAGCACTTCTAGAAGATGTGGCATTTTTGGAGTAGGTGTGGTCTTGTTGGTAGGGGTGTGTCATTGTAGGGTTGGCTTTGAGGCCTCTATGCTCAAGCTCCACCCAGTTGGGAAGGGAGCCTCCGCCTAGCTGCCTGCAGAAAGCAATCTTCTCCTGGCTGCCTTTGGGTCAAGATGTAAAGCTCTTGGCTCCTCTGACACCAAGTCAGCCTATATGATGCTATGCTTCTCACCATGATGATAATGGACTGAACCTCTGAAACTGTAAGCCAGTCCCAAATAAATGTTTGCCTTTATAAAAGTTGACTTGGCCATGATGTCTCTTTACAGCAATGAAAGTGTAACTAGGACACACTTTTAGTCACTTTGAGTTAGGAAGCACATCCTTTACGAACATTTTTTTTTAATCTCACATGTTTACTGTTTATTAAGAAAGAGACATATGGAACCTTGATAGGGCCAAAGAATACATTTTGAAAAGCTTTTACTTTATGAATACAAGTTCAGAACACATATATGTTTCCTGAAACAGTGTGATGGAGCCTACATATTCTAATACACGTGAAACATTTTGAATAGCTATATATTGTCCACATAATTATTATTTAGGTATTAAACTTCCCTTTCTTCCATAAGCATTATTCATTAAAGATAGATTTTAGCATCATCTTTAAAATGAAAACGGTACTAATCATGGAGATTAAAATTAGCCTTACCAATTTAACATTCAAAAGTCAATGTTAAAATAACTGAAGACCAGAGGTCAGCAACAATAACAAGAAAATAATCTAAAACCTCTCTGTTCTCCTTTGTTGAGAGATAGAAAGGCATAAAAATAACTGAATAGAAAGAATACCCGAAGAGATGAGCAAAGGATGCCTGTTATCAGCAGGATAAAACCAATGTCAATTAATAGACTAATGTTAGTGGGAAACCAAATCAAACTCCCAGACCATTCGGTGTCTTTGAATCTGATTTATAACAATGTAGTTGTTGAAGGGTAATATTTTAGAAAAAAGATGGGCTATTACTCTATGAGTCTTTAAATATTAAAATAACACATAATAGTACACCCACACTTCTACTGGATCCATGTGATTCAGCAGCAGTAGTGGCGACTGGAGTGTCTGAAGACTATAGGGAAGCTTTTGGAACCCTTCACCTCTAAAGATGAGTCACAGTGCAGATCCTTTGGGTCTTGGAACAAAGACCTGCCATAATTGGCAGGTAAGTACTTTCCTTTTGAGATATGTCTCATATCTACTGCTGGGACACACAAGAGACTAAACATCACGTCACCATGAAACCTGAACGGCCTGCCTATTCTGAACTAAGTGTCTGATCCACCAAGGCATGAAGATAGATATGCACAACAGCATTCGGTTATCAAATGGAAATGGTTTACATGAGACCTGTCCAGAGAGGGCCCTGAAAGAGTAAGTAAGATACATGAAGAAGTGACCTGAGTGGCTACAATTGCCTCAACTGCTATGCTGCCTTTTGTCTCAAGCAGCATAGATTTACACCCTCTTGTACAATCAGTGTATAGAAGAAAGACAACTTGGCTGTGTTCATAGATGGCTCTGTATGGTACTCAGGTATCACCTAAAAGTAGACAGTTATAGCACCACACCCCACTTCCAGGGCATTTCTGGAGGGCAATGGTAAAGGTACATGCAGTCCATATGATTGTTCACTCTGCTTGGAAGAACATGTCATTACTTATCAATTCATGGGCTATAGAAAATAAATAGCTAAATGATCATAAACTTAGAAGGAACAGTATTGGAAAACTGGCAACACTGTAATGTGGGTTAGAAGAATAGATCTCTCTGAATGAACAGGAAATGAGAATATATTTGTGTCTTATATGAATATTCACCCATGGATAACTTCAGCATCAGAGGATCAGAGGGCATGAACTTTCCTTGTGATACTAATTGTCATCAACCAATGAGCTCATGAGCAAAATGACCATGGAGATAAAGATATAGCCTGTACCTGGAATCAGCAACATGAACTTCCATTAATCAAGACTGTTCTGGGTGTGCCACTGTTGAGGGTTCAATCTGTCACCAACAGAGAACAACACTAATATACACTGCAATACAACACTAATATACAACACAACACAACACTACAATGTAGTGCCATTCACTGTGATGATGAGTCTGATAACCAGCCACCCGGAGAAACAATGATTATGTTGGCCCACTTCCAATCCTGAAAGAAAAGCATTTTGTCTCTCCTGGAATATTATTCTGGATTATTACTATGACTCTGACTTTCCACGTGTGATCCTCCTAACCTAACTGCTGTCTGTGGATGCACAGATACCTTATTTACTGCCATAGCATTCCATATAGCATTGGTTTTGATTAGTGGACTAACCTGACAATAAAGGAAATGCATTAGTAGATCCTTGCACTTAGAACTCACTGGTCTTATTACCTTGGTTCCTCCTACCCCGCCCCCATCCTAAAACAGCTGCTACTGATAGGACAATGAAAGAAGCTTCGGGAGACTTAGCTGTCACAGCAGCTCGGCCAGTGGCAGTGTCTCACACAGCCAGCACAACAACCTTCAGAGGTTTGATTTCCTCTGAATCAGTGTCCCATTGAAGGCGCTGCTTCTAGTCCCATAGTTAGGATCAGAGATCCAAACCTCAAGGCTAGAAATTACAAGGACATATTACATTATTGTTTCTAACAATCCATTTTTGAAGTATTTGCACATGGCCTTATATTCCACTGGCCTAGAGATCTTATTTTAAAGATTTCTTCAAGAGAAGAAAAACAATGACCTCTCATTGCTACTCAGCCAACAGCGAAAAAAGAGGATGTTGCTGGACTGGCTAGGGTGGCATTAACTCTTCCTCCATCAAAGATCACTTGACTTTTCCATTTCACAGGAGTTTAGACCAAGCAACTGTTAATGGCTGCATATCTTAAGATTTTCATCTTGTACAATGATATATGTCAAGTGCCTGTAGATATACATATATTATAAGTACAGATAGAGAGAAGAAAGAAAGAAAGATGATAGATGGATAGATAGACATTGTATCTGTTTCTGTGGATTAGTCAAAAGACATAATAAATTTTATAGATTAATAATTTAAATTTAGAAACATTTCATTGAGGATTTTTTGTAACAATATTCATACAAGACACTGGTCTATAATTTTATTTTCCTGTGATGTCTTGGTCTGATTTTGGTATCAGAGTAATTTGGTACCACAGAATTGGTTGAGAAGTATTCTCTCCTGTGTTTTACAGAGCTTTGAAGAGCATTAACAGTTACTCAACAAACTATACTCTTTTTTTAGTCTACACTAGAAAACCATCTGACAAGGAATAGTGTTCTGTAAGCTTTTGCTTGTTTATTCACTTGTCCTTTGTGTACCGGTTCTGGCTCTCAGTCATAAGTTAGTAAACTGTACCTTGCCAGGAAAATGACCATTCCATATCATTAATTGGTTGTCACATGTCACTTCATACTGTTTCTGAATTATCCGTGTTATTTCTCTAAGGTTGGTACCAAAATGTCCCCTCTTATCTCTTTCATTGTTTGTCATTGAATTTCAATTGCAGCGTTTCTCCCTTACCTTTCTCCCTCCAAACCCTCCCATATACCCCCCATGCTTTCCTCCAAATTCACGGACTCTATTGTCATCAATTGTTATTGAATGCATATATGTATATACAGGTATAATCCCAAAGATAACCTTTTAAGCCCATATGTATGTTTTCAGGGATGACTGCTTGTCACTGGACAGCCAGTATATGAGCATCTTTTCTTGTAGGATAACCTCTCCTGCTGCTAGCCCTTCTCAGTTGCCTGTAGTTCTTGTATAAACTTAAGGACACAGGGGTTTCTTTTCATGTAGCTTGGCACAACCATTGGTGTGTTTGTGTTTGGGAAGTAGCTTCTATAAGTCACAATCTCACCACAAGTCCCTGATCCTCAGGCTCTTACAGTCCTTCCATCCTCTCTCTGCAATGTTTCCAGAGTCTCAGGCATTCATAGCGCTATCCATGGAGACTAGGCTCTCCAACTCTGAATATTGATTGATTGTGGTTTTCTGTAGGTGTCTCCATTTTTTTTACTAAGAGAAATATCCTCCCATTTCTAATTTGAGTTGAGTTCCATTCTTTTTTATTTTTTTACAGGTGACATCTACTCTGGGATACTTCAGGAAGGACATGGAAATATTTTTTTAAGATTTATTTATTTTATGTATGTGAGTACATTGTAGGTGTCTTCAGACACAGAAGAGGGCATCAGATTCCATTAGAGATGGTTGTGAGCCACCATGTGGTTGCTGGGATTTGAACTCAGGACCTCTGGAAGAGTAGGCAGTGCTCTTAACCGCTGAGCCATCTCTCCAGCCCTGAGTTCCATTCTTGATCAGCTAACAAGTGTTTTTCCTGTTATTTTGTTCTTTACAAAAGATCGATTAAGTTTTGTTGTTGTTGTTTCTTTCCACTTATATGTGAACTTATATATTAAATTTTTGGTCTACTTTAAAAAAAATAACTGTAGTTCTTAGTGCCTGAGGCTGTCCTGTAGACTGTACTGTCCAAAGTCTCTGTACTTTATCCCCCCGTTAGATTCCAAATCAAAAGTGAATGGAGAGAGAAAAATGGACCTATTTCTTTAAACAACCTCCAGTACTTGAACTGGGTCTGAAAAAATGGCACAAGGAGTAAGGTGACTGCTGTCAAACTTGGCAACTGAAAAGTCTGAGGCCACATGGACAAATAAAGCATTAAATATAAGGTAAAACTTAGTAGATTGCCTATATTAAAACACCAAAAATAATATTGGTAAGCAATATACTGAAGATATTTGCAACATTTTAATTTAAGATCATAGAAAACTAGTATCCTTCTTGTATTCAGATCAGACAATGAGTAAAGATCTGCATATGATTACTCTAAAATCAACAAAAATGTGATGGTATACACCTATAATACCAGTACTCAGAAGACCAAGGCAGGAGATGTTCAAGACCAGCCCTGGAGTTCAAAGTGATTGGGAAGTGAACCTATAGCTCAGAGCCAGAACTTGTCTCCCATAAAATAAATCAAAATAAAAACATTGTGTTCATTTCAATCTGTGTTTGTTTCAATCTGTATTCTAGTGCCATAATATAATACCTAAGACTTGGCAATTTTTATAAAAAATAAAGAATCATTTATCTCTATATCCTGGAGGATGGAATGCCCAAGCTGAAAAACAAGTATCTGGTGAAGGTGTCCTTACAGATAAAAATTACTCAGAACCTGGAAGTGGTGGTGTGCGCCTTCCATCCCTGCACTTGGAAGGAAGAGGCAGGAGGGTCTCTGTGAGTTCCAGGACAGCCAGGGCTACAAAGAGAAATCCTGTCTTACCTACTCATAGATAACCCATTAATATATTAATCTTTAATAGTTCGTTCATGGGCAGAGTCTTTAGAGTCTAATCACCTCCTGAAAACCCAGTAAAGAAGATTTTCAGTGTGAGATGTAGTGGGGTCATTCAAGTTATAGCAACCATGAAGGCTAGAATATCACTGTAACTGTACAGGTGAATATGGAAATAAGAAATCCAATAGGGAAACAGTTCACAGTGAGGAAAACTGGCTGAGTAGATGATGCTTTTTAAAGCAAAACAGTAACTGGCTAAACTCAAAGGAGAAAAGTGTTTGTACCCATCAGCTTTGCAAACATTTTGAAAACATACAGCCTCACATGATCTTTAGGATGGAGGGAAGACAGAAAGCTCTGACTCCTGGCAAGTTTATAAACTAGATGCACGTCCTGAATAGCGACACAACAGTGTCTCGTGGAATTAGACAAATAATTTTCATATGCTTCAGTAATGGTATTTCTTAGTCTATACTGTAAGAGTTATATGTGAGAGTTACGTCACGGAAGGGAGGGTTAGGACATTCTGTGTGTCCTCTACTAAAGGAAAGATAGCTGGGCAGTGGTGGTTCATGCCTTTAATTCCAGCACTTGGGGGGTAGAGGCAGGAGGATGTCTGATTTTGAGGTCAGCCTGGTCTACAGAGTTCCAGGACAGCCAGGGCTATACAGAGAAACCCTGTCTCGAAAAACCAAAAAAAAAAAAAAAAAAAAAAACAAAAAGAAAAGAAAGAAAGAAAAAGAAAGGAAAGGAGAGGAAAAAAAGAAATGAAAAGCAGAGGACATGCACTGCAGAATGGCAGGAAGCACCCAGGGATGATAAATCTCACTAATCATGGATAGAGGGTGAGATCTTAAAAATCTCATGTTGACTTTTAACAAAAATTTAAATCAACTGGTAATGCAAATTGAAAACATTCTTAGGAGTTTGCATATACATTCAAAGTAAGCCAGAGTGATTGCCTGCAGAGGGGGAAGTAAATAAATATATCATAATCCATAAATGTCTGTATTGATGATGATGATGATGGGTCTTAACTGGTAAAATGACTCACTTGGAAACCCAACCCAAAGCTCTCCTTTCCTAACTAAAAGAACATCCTCTCTGACTGATAAAGGGATATTAACCCAGAATCTCGGAATACCCAAGATGCAATTCACATGTCAATAGATTTCCAAGAAGATGGAAGGAGAGACCCCTGGTCTTGGAAAGACTGGATGTAGGGGAACACCAGGACAGAGAAGCGAGGGGGGGTTGAATGGGCAACAGAGGGAGGGAAGGGGGTTTATGGGACTTTCAGGGAGGGAGGAAATGGGAAAGGGGAAATCATTTGGAATGTAAATTAAAAAATATAGAAAATAATAATGATAATAAAAAGAACATCCTCTCACCGCCTCCCCCAAAACCTACAGGGCAGAAGACAGGAGACATCCAGGCAAAGAAACGGCCATAGTGGCTAACGGATGAAGGGAAGCATTTTAAAAGTGTTCAAATTTTAGTTAGCTCTGATGGCATTAAGAGGATTTGGAAACATGAGAACAAAACAGAACAGAACACTTAGACACCTTTGGTTTTGCAGAATGCAAGAAGTTTTGCAGAGCATGGGGTGAGCTTTCGTTTTCTATCGAGAAACACATGGAGCGGTTTGAAATGCTAAGCATGGTTTGCCACACCGCTCTGCACTATAATTAAGCCGTTGGTTTAGAGGTCTGTTCACCCTGTTTCATGTGCTTTGTGGAACAGGGTGTTTGTCTCCTGCTGCTGTTGGATCGTTCTGAGAAGCAATTAGGAGAAGGGGAAGTCTTCATGGAGTTTTTTGTAGACCACTTGGGCAACTGTGTACACTGCCAGTTCAAAGACAGGCTCTGCATGACTATTTGGGTTTAGTTACAAGTGTTGGCGCGAGGAATTAAGATGTGTGATCTTTGAGATACAGAGTAATAAAGCTGCCACAGAAGTGAGTCAGCCTGTGAAGTTAGTCCAGAAGCACAGTCAACCAGGATGCTCCAGTTTCCTTAGCCGTAAGATGCCCGTGGTACGTGCACACTCCATCCCCTCTGCAACTTCACAGCATCTAGAACCATTATTCATTCCTTCTACGATGGTTCCTAAATTAATTTTGTTCTTTAATATTTTTGTTTTGGTTTTTTTGTTTGTTTGTTTGTTTTTTCAAGACAGGGTTTCCCTGTATAGCCCTGGCCGTCCTGGAACTCTGAAGACCAGGCTGGCCTCGAACTCAGAAATCCTCCCGCCTCTACCTCCCAAGTGCTGGGATTAAAGGTGTGCACCACCACTGCCCGGCTCTTTAATTGTTAAACATGCAAGCATGTGAATCATAGGCGCATGCACACAGTGTACAAATCTAAATCTCAATTCTGTACAAGAGTTGGGAGCAGATATGCTCCCTATTCGAGTTTATAATCCCGTGTTCAGGGAGGTGGAGATAGGAGGATCCCTGAGACTCCCTGACCTATTGGCAAGGTCTAGTGTTGTCTGAGATCCTATCTCAGAAAAGTGGGATAGTGGTGCCTTCCTATGCACGGGCACAAGTGTGCACACGTGCTCCCCCAACACCCATGTAAGAACATCCCAAATAAATGCTTTTAATAATACAAAATACGGTGAAAATGAAGGATGGAGGGAGAAGCAAGACTGAGCAGGGATCTTAAAGAGACGCACTGAATTGTGACTCAACGGCGAGTAAATATGAGTAGAAGTGTTGAGCCATCGGCAAATAGAGAATTTAGTCATTTAAAATATGACAAGAAACAGTGGGAGGACCGTGTACTGGTCTGAGGAACAAACTGTTTGCTTTTACCTGTAATCTAAAACGCTTCCCTGGCACTGTGTGTTCCTCTGCTACATTGTTTCTTTACTCCACCCAGAGTATCAATCCTCCGGAAGATTTGTCTGCACTTGTCTCGCCCATGCTCATCTCCCACTCTCCCTAGAAAACATTGACAGAAAACTGTTGTTCTTATCCCTCCATGAAACCTCCAACCCTCGTCCTCTGTGGTATCCGCGCTGTCAAACTGCTGCCTTTTTAGCAGTGTGTTTCTTAGCCTGCTTTTAAATATGTCTATTTAGAAATACTCTTAGGCTAACACAGAGATGACAAAAATACTTGTATTTTTTGTGCTCCTATTCACGTTTCACCTGGCTTCCCATAGTAACTATCTTCTGGGGCCACGGTGGACTTTTTAAGCTTTTCAAACCTGATCATTTTGCTCCCTGACTTTGTCTTGTATCTGCTTTGGTGGTTTTCCTCCTGCTTCGCCTCTGTGCATCTTTATTTAACTCTTTCACATGATCTTGTCGTCTCATGTATATGAAAAAATTCCTGCCTTATTATCCACTACCTGAACAGTGCATTGAACTCATGGCTTGAAGACCAGCTGACTACTCAGCATCTCCCCTCTGCTACTTACAGTTTAACAGTTTGTAACTAAATGTTTGCAAGTCATGTTGTCTCTCTCTGCCTCTTTCTCTGTCTCTGTCTTTATCTCTCTCTCATAGTTATTTTAGTATAATAGCACATCTCATTGCCTTTGACCCTTAAGATATGAGCTAGGCTACACCATGCTTAGCTTCCCACTTGGTTTCCCACTCAGCCTGCCCACAATTCATTCCCCACAAACTAGTGAGAGATTCTATTAAAACAAAAATGATGTTACTCTTCTACTCAGAGCCTCTTCATGGCTTCCTATAATTACAAATCTGTTATTCCTGTAGGCTTGGCATGACTTACAAGATCAAGTGTGGTCCACAGCATCTTCCACTAACTCTGCGTTTACTTCCTCAGTAAGTGTACTTGCTGTACCTTGGATCCCTTATATGTCTCAATGTTGACAGCTGCTCTACCACTAATACATTTCCCTGATTATCCCCATTAAGTCTCTGTTCCCTTGGGAAGCCTTCTCCGACTGCCGTCTGTCACAACATAGGCTTCCTGTAGCTCTTGCTGTATCCATACCTCCTAAGAAGAATAGAACAACAGAGGGATGACTGAGAACTGGTTAATTGATTCAGTGTTTGCTTGACTTGTTATTCTCTGTTCTTGTTTGCATTTTCACGATAGTGGCGCATAAACATAGGGTCTTGTTTATGTAACACGCGTCCTTTATTTACCATTGAACTATATCCTCAGCCCTCTGATGTTCTATTTCTTTTAAGAGGTATGGATAGAGCAAGAGCTACAGAAAGGGCATGTTGCCTCACACGGCAGTCAGAGAAGCCTTCCCAAGGGAGCAGAGACATAAATGGGGATAACCAGGCTCCCCTCCCCCCCCACACACACACAACTCTCTCTCCCTTTTTATTACCGTTTTGAGACAGAGTCTCACTATGTTGCCCATGCTGGTACCCTTGAACTTGATATGTATCCTAAGAGGCCTTTAAACTTGGCATCCTTCTGCCTCAGCTTCTTGAGTAGCTGGAATTGCAGAGCTATGTTCCCAGGTCTGGCAATTGTTTGCTTTTCCATTTATCAACCTACCACATTAGACTATAAACTACACAAGAGTCAGGAATTTGTATTATTTTTGTTCACTGTGAGCCTCTGCATGACTAGTAGTAACAAATGAACAAGCAGAGGACCAGAAAGGCATGTGGACAAAAATGTTCTCAAAGAAGAGAAAACATAGAACTTGACATTGACTTAAAACTTTAAATTTACCTTAACAATTGAAGATTTTTGCTAAAACTTATTTCTTTTGATGAAATAACTCTGTGTGTGTATGTGTGTGCATGTGTGTGGTATTTATGTTTGCATGGGGTATGTGCATGTGTATGTATATATGTGTAATAGGTATATCTGTATGTGCATGTTTGTGTTATGTACATGTGCATGGGGTATGTGCATGTGTATGTAATATGTTTGTGTGTGTGTCTCTGAGTACATGAATATGTATGTATGTGTTATGTATGTGTGCATGAAATATGTTCATGTATGTTGAGTATGTATGTATGTGTCTATTTGTATATATGTGTGTGCATATATGTGGTATGTGTATATGCATAGGGTGTGTGTGCATGTACATGTCAGTCTTACGTTATACGTACCCCAAATTACCAAACCAGTGTCATTGGTTTATCTCAAATGATATGTAGGTAACTTGAAATGATCCCATGTGACCCATCAATTGCTTACAAATTGAACAGAAGAAGTTTAGGCTGAGTTTAAATCTCCATTGGTAAGACCCCCCCTTTCTGCGTCACTACTCCAACAATAGATAAACTTGAGCAACAAACATGTGAGGATTTTAAATTATATCTTTGGTTAACTTTATGATGCTATAAATATTTCCTTTTTGTCTTTGATGAAGATATGCATACATGAATTACATGTAAAGACCACGTTCTTATTATTTGAATTTCCCATTCTTCAAGAGGGAGTGTCCTGTCCTTAAATAATCCCTAAAGATAAAAAAGTGATGGATCTAGCTGAAGCCAAAATCTCATCTCCCTACCCTTTACATCTAGACTTTGTACAACAGTCTACGTCAAAACCTCTGGTAAAGTAATTCTGAACTATGATGGTATTTGTAGGCTACTGAATGGTGGCCAGATGAATTTCCTCTGCTCCTGCTGTCTTCTCACACACGCTTGTCTCCTAACTTCTTCCTCCCTGAGTCTGAATGATCTCCTTTTGCTTGTCTCTTATATCTCCCTTCAGGTGATATCTATTTGCCTTTTCATTCCAGTCAAGGATTAAGAGAAGACCCTTTCTCCTTAAGTGATTATGGCAGGTTCATAGCTCACAAAAGAAACTAAGAAGAACAAAACACAATAAATTCAGATAATAGGTTTCTTTATTCTGTGATTACCAGAGATATCCAGAAACAAAATTGATTTGTTTATTAATGTCCTGAAAGACTTTCCGGAGACTACTAGCCTGGTTTTTTGCCTTCCACCCATTTAGCTTTGCTTCCTGGAGTCTTTTACTTCAAAGTATGCCAAATAGCCTATTTCAGGAGAACTCCAGGCTCAAGATAAGAGTATACAAATATAAAATGGAGTAAGGACTTCTGCTATAGGATGTCTCTTCTAGGCAGTCACAGGGTCAGTAAAAGGCAAGGGTGTAGATGAAGTGAACAAGCAGGGCCAGGCGTCAGGAAGACACACTGTAATTACCAAGCTTATGCCCTTTGTACAATGAAGAGATATAAGTACAGGAGTTCTTGTCACAATAGAAAGGTGATGATTAGTAATCTTATATTACATACTTCAAAAAAGCTACAGGAGAGGCCTTGAAATGTTCTCAATCAAAAAACATTTGAAGTAATGGCTATGCTAATTGCCCTGATTTAATAATTACAAAATATATTCCTGCATCAAAATGTCACATTATATCCCCCAAAATATGTGCAGCTGCTATTTGTCAACTAAAATAAAGCAAAACTGAAAAAAGTGATAAAATCAGTCTCTAATCACCTCTATAAGAAAGATCTCAATGCAAAACTTACAAAAAGTAGAGGGAGGAGCTGGAAAGAAAATAAGAGTTGAAACTTTGTATGTGAATGTAGTACATGTGTAGCTCCATCTTCTGGAACAGAGGGTGGGGGTAGCAGGTCCCCCAACAACTAGAACACAGGCTGTCTCTGACTCTGTTGCCTACCTGTGGCTTCACTGGGAGAGAATGCACCCAGTACTGCAATGACTTGATGTTTTGGGTGGGATGATACCTTGGGTGGGGTCCTCCCCCTTCTCAGAGGAGAAGGGGAAGAAGGGAGAATAGGGGAGGGACTGGGTAAGGGGGATCTGGAGGGGGACTGCTACTGGGATGTAAAGTGAATAAATAAATTAATTAATGAAAAACTCTTTGTGCATGAAGTTCAGGAAAAAAAATGACAGAAAAAAATGTAGATGAAAGTAAAATTGTATGGAGCACATGATTAAATTAACCTGTGGAAACCATAGTAATATATCCACAGACATCAGAAAAGCTGCCAAAATAAAATAACACCTTGCTTGAACCGGAGAAGTGAAAAATAATAGATGTCAAAGAGCAGGTTAAATGTTCAAAATTAGAATCTTCAAACAAGGACAACAATAAGATAGAACAAAAAATAATAAAGATGTAACTGAAGACGTTTTCTGCAGAAAATGCATGTGTCAGCTTTGACCCAGCTGACCTCAACACAGTGCGTTATCCTGAGATTCCTAAACTCTAGATAAAGAAAGCAAGTATGGAGGGACAGAAAAAAACTAAGGAACAAAGAGCTTAGTAGAGTATTCCACGCCAAAGACCGCAGGTAAATAACCCATATGGATGCTCAAGGAAGGAATATATGATCCTATGATCTCTTAGCAAGAATAAAGAATACAGACAATGCTTCAACAGGGGAAGGTTAAGGAGTAGTCACTTCATTAACCTTCTGAGAGGACCATTGGAGGATGAACTTCGGCTTAGAAGAGAATGAGTAGAATAATTACAAAAATAAGCAGTAAGAAAGAATTTGATGTATTTGAGTGTAATAAAAGAGAACATCTCGAAGGCCCTATTGCTGAAGACAACACCTACACTCTTGTTGAACACAGGGAAGTCAAGATGGTGCCTACCTAGAGCTTTCACCCTATTGACTAATCATCATGGTATTGGAAAGTATTCTGCATGCTATCAAAAGAGAAAGCTATTAACCAATCCAGCTACAAACCTCCTGGTCTACATTGATGATCTGCCTTCCAACATGCTAGTACAATGGTGGCAGAAAGGTTGTGGAAGTAACTGACTGAGGTCTGACATAAAGCCCACCCCATGAGTTGGAACCCATACCCAGCCCTGCTTGGGTGGCTAAGACACTGAGACTAGATAGGATAAGGATCCATGGTAAAACCAAATACTACTGCTTTGCTAAAGGAACATAACATAATGACCTCTAAAGGTGCTCTACTTCATCAGCAGAGAGGCTTCTTCCTACATCAGATGGGAACAGATAGAGACTCAAAGCCAGATAATGTGCAGAGAGTGACAGAACTTGGAACACTAAGCCCTAAACAGGATGTCTCTATCAAATCCCTTTCCAGTGTGTGGACTCCAGGAGTCATACATAGAAAGAGGGTAGGAGCTGGAGGGGATGGAGGACAGCAAGGAAATAAAGTCCTCTGAGAACGTCGTGACCAACACACAGAAACTGTAACCTCATGTGCAGCCCGCACTTCTCGATGCCAGATGGGTTCCTAGAGCTGAGAGGAGAAGTGGAATCATACCTCCATCCCTAACCCAGAAGTTAGCTCCAATTGATAACCATTTACAAATGAAAAGGGAGTTTTCTCCAAGGTAGTCTCACTGGGGAAACAAATCACTCTTAAGGGTAGGCCACGTGTCCAGAACTATTGGACAACACGGAATGAACTTTAACAGCAACTTTGAAGGTTCTTTGTCACACAGGGTTGCATTAGTGCATTTATTTATTTATTTAGTTAGTTAGTTAGTTAGTTAGTTTACCACTACAAGTCCTTTGCGTATATGACTTCCAGTATTGTTTTTACAGGGATTCCTGTGTGTGCGTGAACACGTGTCTCTGTGTCTATATGCTAATAGCTTCTCATGCTATTTCCTTGGCATTTTTCTTCTGTTGGTTTATTTTGTCCTAGTCCACCTTGTTGGCTTCTGTCCTCCCTTACTGTCATTCCTTAGATGCATGTTTGCTTTCTAATGAAGAGGAAGTGTGTGGACCTGGAGGTGGAGAAGAATGAGGAGGGCTTGGGAGAGGGAAAATTGTAATCAGAATATATTGTATGAAAAAAATACTTCAATAAAGGGAAAAAATTAGGATAGTGGTTTTGGTAAAGTAGAAGTGATACAATTGCAAATCAAATGTAAAAGAGAATGAAAAGGAAAATGATATAAAAGTGGCCATCAGTAAAAACATAAATATAAACCTTCATGGGAAAAGTACATACATAAACCCAAGTAAACTACACAGTTTAATTTTAATTATTAAAAAATACAAAATGTTCCAGAACTAAGATAACAATAGTAACTGTAAATGGCCTCAATATGCATATAATAATGGAGTCTAAACTACCGCCAAAGAAATTCCCAAAACGCAGAGGTTTAAATAAAATTTTAAAACATGTCCCTTTCTTACAAAGTTATCCAGAAATGAATGCTGAGAGTTGCAGAAAACTTCTACTCCACCAAGCTAGCCAGGGACTCTGGTTCTGTCTATCTTAAGAGTTGGGTATGTTCACCAGCATGGCGGTCATACAATCAAAATAAAGGTCATACTAATTTGAAAGAATCACTGATAATAAGTTGAAAACAAAGCAGGAAACACTGATTTGTAGAGTGGAAAATCCCAGCCAGAATTTCTAAGGACATAGGACAAGAGCCTAGAGAAGTGAAGCAGTTACAGCCTCTTCAGTCTTCGTTTGCAGGGGTCACAGTGCTACAGAGAGAGGCTGCTCTAGACATCTACAAGACTGTCTCTCAAATATAGGCTGAAGAAAGAGCTACTTGCAGAACATTGGTTGGTGCTTGGATAACAGGAAGAATTGCTTCTATTCTCATTACCCAAGCTGGAAGTCATTATTACACTAGGTGCACCAAGGAGAGGACATACACGTCCATTGCCTCCATATTGCAGATGGAATAATGCTGCTCTGGTCCTGTACAACTGAGTTTAGGAACAAGATCACCAAACCTTAAACTGTTTCAAAGTAGTTGTTCCCTAGTAAGGGGTGGGAGGTAAAAGGATATCCACAAGACTATAAAAATATCCAGCATTGTTAAAATCCTCAATATGCAGGGGAAAATTAGTAAGTACCAGATAACAATTCATTTTGACTTACAGTCCCAGGGAGTTAGAGTCTATACTGCCCGAGTGAAGGCAGCCAGCACACATGGCAGCCAGAGCAAGATACTAAGAGCTCACATCTTGAACTGTAAGGACAAAACAGAGAGAGTAAACTAAAATGCAGTCTTTAAACTCTCAAAGAGCACCTCCAATAGCAAACTTCCTACACAACCACACTTCCTAAACCTCCTACGACAGAGCCACCAACTGGGGACCAAGTATTCAAACATCTGAACCTATGAGGGACATTCTCACTCAAACCACCACCGTCTGTCATGTGACGAAATGAAATTAATCATGACTCTAAAAGTATCGATGGGAATAATCCAGTGTTTAAAATGATACTTATCAGAATGGATGATGGGTAGATGTGACATTGTAGCAAAAGACAGAATTTAATAAAAATATCTTAGAGTTATTTTAGTCATCTAGACTTTTTCACATGGAAACACAAATGGGGAAGAACTTCCTTCTTCCACCAAACATTTTTAATGGCAGTTGCTATGGAGCTATCTCAAGAACAGCATAAAACGTGGGAAGCTGAGAGTCTATTTCAAAGTCCACAAGTGGCAAATGCAGTCTCTGAAGCCTGATATTGTTATGAAGAAGTTTATTTTTAAAAGTGAAATAAAATATACCCACTTCTCAAAACGTTATTAAATATCACTAACGCTGCTTACAAGGCTCTTTGGAAAGTCCCTCTGAAATCACTTATTGACATAAGTCTCCCCTGCCTGATTTGTAACAGAAAAATGAAGCGATACCCAGAGCAGTGAGAACCCGCAGCTGTCAGGCGGCTGTGCAAACCTGTGATCCAAGCTCTCTAGAGGCTAAGCGAAGAGTATCCTGGGGCTCAGGACAACCTGAACTATATAATAAGACCCCATGTTTCAAAAGAGAAAAGAAAGATCAGAAATGGTATGGGGCTAGGTCTCATTTGCTGTGATCAGAATGATTGTTCCTGCAATTACAAATGGTCTAAACATTTGTTAGGATCAAATCTCTTCCAGATCATCTCACTGTGCCAACCCCAGGAGCACTTCACAAGATAGCCACTGACCTACTACACTGAGTCTCTAGCAGGATGGAGTTTGATTTGTTGCAAAGATACTGGGAATGTACTGCATACCCACTCTTACATAGTTGTTATTTGAAGAGGGAGTAAGTTTAGTGTCCAATTTGATCAAATGTTAATTTGCAACATGAGAATTCATACTTTATAATAAAACAAACTGATGATAAAAAATTATGGATGATTGAAAACTTAAGGCTGTCAATGTTCCTTTGCCTGGTATGGTATCGCTTCCTCTCAATTTCTTTCAAACATTTTGAAAAATTTTAATCTTGCCTTATGTCTCAGTCAGGGTATTGAATGCTCTACATCTCAAAAGTCCAAAACTAGGAGAAAGTCCAAGATGCTACATGTATGCTTGTCTTTGTGTGTGCATGCATGCATGCATGTGTGCATGTGTATTGCATACATGTGTGTGCAGGTGTATACAGTTGCACATGTGTATTGTTTTCTAAGCTGAGGTTTTCACTTCAAACAAACTCTGCCATCACTTCCCCCTCTTCCTGTCACCACCATAGACTCCTAACATGCTGGGGTCTCTGATTTGAAGTGTGTCTACCCAGGCTTGAAGGAATCCTTCCCAGGCCAATTCCACAGCTCACATCTCACAGACTCCAGAAGATCAATGTCTGTGTCAGTATGCCATGAACATCTCCTGGTCTTTTCCTGATTGGATGCTGCATGCATTGGCCATTTCTTGTAGTCTAGGTGGAGGGGTAGTGATGACAGGCGCTGGTCATAGGTGGATTTGCTAGCCTTAGATGAGAACCAAGTTGGCACAAGTAACCTTGGACATCAGAGACTTCCAATGTACTCTGTTGTTGACAACATACATGTGCTGTAACACATTATCTTATCTCTAAAAATTGTTTTGAGGTCCTTAAGACTCATTATGAAAGGATTATGTAATCAAATAATTATAGATGCCCTTCTTGATAAACTCTAACTTGTGCTTCAATCATGGTAAAAACATTTATACCACATGATGAAGTAGAAAATTCAAAAACTTATTATTACTGAGTAGGGTATAGAGTCTGTGGAATGGGTTTTTTTTTCAAGGCTCATTATAATTAAAATGTCACATTGTCTTCTCCCAACTCAGAACAAAAGCTTTCCACAGAGCTGACCTATTCTGTTCTTCTCTCTGGGCTCTGTTAGGTCTAGATGCAGGATGAAACCTATATCCTATGTAGAAAATGCACACAAAAATGGAGTCTAGCTCAGTCACAACTGTGTGCACCCACTTATCCAGTGCCTGGATTCAATGCACATGTGCTATTTTTTGTTTGAACAAAACAACAAACCTCAGCAAGAGGACAAAATTGCAAAGAAGGACCAGCCAGCACGGAATCTGGGAGTTCCTGCTCCACATGTATACATACTGTCAGCATAGTAACCATGGGTGCACGTGACAGCCAAGGGACACATGGCATTGCAAAGGGAATAGGGTAGGAGAGAGAACCATGAGACACACAGCAGCCATGTTCTAGGGGAAAATACATTTTTCCAAAAAATAATGATTATGTCTATCAAGTCTAAGATCTCCACCAAATGAAATGTTTTCTTATAAAATATCTTGATAAACATCACAGTTGTGGAGCACTGAAAAACATTGGTCTTCTGAGGTTCTGAGAAGTTCTGGGCACCTTGTCCCGAGTGAATGTGTGGGGGAATTGGTGAGTGAGTGAGAGAGTGAGTGCCTGAGTGAGTGAGTGAGTGTGTGAGTTAGTGGGTGAGGGAATGGGTAAGTAAGTGAGTAGGTGAGTGAGTGGGTGAGTGAGTGTCTGAGTGAGTGAGTGAGAGAGTGCCTGAGTGTGTGAGTGAATGAGTGAGTATATGTATGAGTGAGTGAATGGATGAGTGAGTAGGTGAGTGAGTGGGTGAGTGAGTGAATGAATGGGTGAGTATATGTATGAGTGAGTGAATGGATGAGTGAGTAGGTGAGTGAGTGAGTGAATAGGTGAGTATGTGAGTGGGTAAGTGCCTGACTGAGTGGGTGAGTGAGTGTATGAGTGAGTAAATGGGTGAGTGAGTAGGTAAGTGAGTGAATGTGTGGGTGAGTGGGTGAGTGCCTGAGTGAGTGTGTGAGTGAGTGGGTGATTGTGAGTGAGTGAGTGAGTGCCTGAGTGAGTGTGTGAGTGGGTGGGTGAGTGAGTGAGTGAATGGGTGAGTGTGTGAGTGGGTGAGTGCCTGACTGAGTGCCTGAGTGAGTGGGTGAGTGAGTGCATGAGTGAATGAATGGGTGAGTGAGTGAGTAGGTGAGTGAGTGAATGCATGAGTGAGTAGGTGAGCGCCTGAGTGAGTGTGTGAGTAAGTGAGTGAGTATGTGAGTGAGTATGTGAGTGAGTGGGTGAGTGTGAGTGATTGTGAGTGAGTGAGTGAGTGCCTGAGTATGTGAGTGAGTGCTTGAGTGGGTGAGTGAGTGGGCAAGTGAGTGAGTGGGTGAGTGAGTGAGTGAGCAAGTGAGTGGGTGTGTGAGTGAGTGAGTGTGTGAGTGGGTGAATGAGTAGGTAAATGAGTGAGTGTATGAGTGAGCAAATGGGTGAGTGAGTGAGTAGGTGAGTGAGTGAGTGGGTGAGTGAGTGGATGAGTGAGTAAGTAGATGAGTGAGTGTGTTAGTGAGTTAGTGAGTGTGTGAGTGTGTAAGTGGATGAGTGAGTTAGTGGGTGAGTGAGTGCCTGAGTGAGTGTGGGTGAGTGAGTGCGTGAGTGGGTGAGTGGATGAGCAGGTGAGTGCCTGAGTGAGTGAGTGGGTGATTGTAAGTGAGTGTGTGAGTGTGAGTAAGCAAGTGTGAGTAAGCAAGTGAGTGTGAGTGAGTGTGAGTGAGCAAGTAAGTGAGTGTGAATGTGTGAGTAAATGAGTGAGTGAGTAGCAAATACATCTAACTTTAACCACAAATCTCTCTGTCCTAGTAACAGAAAAGAGTAAGAAGGGCTGCTGTGCACCTCAGGACCCTGATGTGGGCAGGGCTGCTGTCATGGTCGCTCACTCTCACATGCACTCACCCAGACCCTGTGGCTCTGTCAGGGTCTGCTGATCCACTCGGGTACATCTGAAATTATATATATCTATGTACTTGTATTCTGCATCTAAAACTCATTGCAAATAATCCAGGGAGGGCGATACATAGTGCTTATACCTTGCATTTTCCTGACACTTTATTTCTATGTAGAACAGAATTCTTCAGCTTCCACAGTCAGTCCAGAAGGATCATAGGTTAACTATTCCCAGTGAAGCTGTCTAGTTATAATTCTATAGTTCTCTGATTCTGAAAAGGATAACATTTTTCAAAAATGTTTTCCTATTAGGGTGGGATTGGCACAAGACCTATTTAGAATCAAATATTGATTATAATAGTTATCCACTGTATAACCATGAGTGAAATAATTAATATACTCTATGTTTTGATGTCATTATATAATGAGGATTATAAGCTGTTCTGTCCTTTCATTGCATGAGCATAGAGTCCCTAGTCCAGTGTCTAGCAAATACTCAACTTATCCCTCTTTCACTCTCCTGACTCCACTGTCACTGTGCTAGTTTTGTGGAGCTGCATCTTCTCTCGTAGGTTTCATGAAGCTGTACTTGGGGTATGTGTGTCTTATGGACTCAGCAAAACCAACATAATCCAGGATGTATAGAAACCTGAATATATGCTTAACAGTTCAGACAGCACTGGAAAGGAGATGTATCTAGATTGGAAAGGACATTGGCAAGGACCCAAGGGGTGGACCCTTGCTGCGGGAACCTCATACTTCCTTAGGCAGGCAGCTTGAGCAAGGGTGCGGGACATTAGGGTGGGGATTTAACAAAAATTTGCTCAGCCTGTGTGGCCCCAGGTGTTGCATAAGCCTCCAACCATAAGAATGGCACTGTTTGGAGATCCCTGTGGGGTGTACACACCTCTATTTGTGAGTTAGTGTCCTGGGGCTTCCTTCTTTAGGCTTGTCAGAGCATTCAGAGAAAACTTACCACCCTCATACAAAAGTGCTATTGAAGGAGAACATGAGTCAACTGGAAAACACACTCCGCATTTTCTCAACTTGTTTCTTTCCACTGCTGCAAAATAGAATGTCTTTTGATTTGGATCTCCACTCAATGAAAGAAGGGCCTGGTGCTGACAGGCATTTGCATGTGGACCTTAAGGTGGGGAGGAAGCCAGTTCATTAGGAGCTGAACTTCTAGTAAATATTTCAATAAACAGATTCTGTTCACAGAGAGCAAGGAGTTAAGTCTATTTTGTACCTGCAGGACCTTCTGAGGCTCATGCTGAGGACTGGGGTGTGTGTGCACACGTGTGTGTGTGTGTGTGTGTGTGTGTGTGTGTGTGTGAGAGAGAGAGAGAGGGGGGGGTCTTCACTCTGTCTTCAGTGGAAAATTTTTCATGCACATGTGAAGAGAATTCTCATTCTCAACAGAAGGGAATCATATACTGCATACAACACACAGTGTATACCTATAACTTGGTAAGTCAGTGTTATTGGTTCAAGGAACTGTATATAAACAACAAGGAATATGTTCCTTGGCAGAGTGCAAAGGGAAATTTGTTTCTAGTTTATTTTTTAATTGACCTTTATGAAGTACTTGAAGGGATTCTGAAGTATCTATCTCCCCTACCACCCTCCTTCCGTCTCTCCCTTTCTCCCTCCTATCTTCCTTCCCCCTCCTCTCTGAGATACCAATATACCATGAGAAATCCACTCCTTGACATGACAGGAAAAGCAGTTGTATAGCAGAAATGGTATGGTCTGTTGCAGCTAATTACAGGTTTCCCTTTCATGTTGAGCACAAGAGGCGGCCCTCTTGCAATTAGCTACAGCTGGCTAAAGAAAGAATGCATGCATCTGTGGAGAGATCAAACTGGGGGCCAACTCATGTTTTCTGGCATATATCACTATAGGGGCAGAAAAGGAGGCCTGATTGCTATCCCTGAACATGAGCCATTTTTAAAACTTGTACTTCCCCCTTCTGAATCACCAAGACAGTATTACATTTGGAGAAATTAGATTTATAGTCACAGTCAACCCGCCTCCTAAGGTCACTTGTTATGATTAAAGAAAAAAAAACCCACAAAGCTAAGAGCCTTCCGCTGGGTTCCTGTCTGAATTCTTGTAACTCTTTTCTTCGGAGAACTCTAATCTAACGCCTGCTCTGAATTATACACCTGTCACGGTGCACAATCTTTGACTGAAGCTTCAGACTCTATGCTAAGCCACTGCCAGAAAGACGAGTGGCTAGTGTTTAAAGCTGTGCTGTCCTCACTGATGATTTTCATGATCTAGTTTCTACCTTGTCTATGAAAGCATGTCAAAACCCTCAGGAACTAGTCTAATTGTATATAGCACAGCCATGTCACCCCGCTAAATAAAATACATAAAATCACTTTGCTGCATGTGCCTCATAACACAACACAACTACCAAAATTCTAGTGCTTAGCCTATAAGACAGACAGATAGGTCTCAGTAATGAGCACCCCTTCCAGTTTTCCCTCATGAGACTACCAGCGTGTGCTTTGTCAAAGAAGTTGGATTCCAAGGAATCTGCAATTTCTTTCTCAGATTTATGATTTCAGGAAAACAGACTTAAAATCATTTCTAAATTCAGAAGCACCTGTGGCACCATTGGTCTTAGTCCAGGAAAGCCATTTATAAATGAAAGAAAACGTCAAAGGACTACATTCCAACCACGAGAGTCAACTGTCCACATTTATCTTCTGGAACTGTGGGAGTCTCTAAGAATTAATAACACTGAGATATTTTCAAATCTTATGAAGATAAGGAGAGACTTTGTCTTGGTCTGTTTTTATTCTTTAAAAAAAATTTTAAATTGTCATTATTCACCTGCATGTATGCCTATACACTATGTGTGTGTCTGGTGCCTGTGGAGGCCAGAAGAGGACATCAGATTCCCTGGCACTGGAGTTACAGATGGTTGTGGGCCACCATGTGGGTGCTGGGAACCAAACCTGGAAGATGACAAGTGCTCGAAGCCACTGAGACATCTCTTTAGTCCCTTGTTTGTTCTGTTTTGGTTTTCTTTTCTCTCTCTCTCTCTCTCTCTCTCTCTCTCTCTCTCTCTCTCTCTCTCTCTCTCTCTCTCTCTCTTTCTCTCTCTCTTCTAGCATGTGCACATGGAGACCAGAGGTTCACAAAGGGTATCTTCCTCATTCTTTTCCCACTTTATTCTTTGAGAGAGAGTTTCTCACTGAACCTGGTGCTCACAAATTCATTGGGCTAGACTAATTAACAACGCCCCCCCCATCCTGAGGTTCTCTCTCTGCCTCTCCTGTCCAGGGAGTTCAGGGGTGTCTGTGTATCTAGCATTTTGCTGGGGATTGAACCCAGGCCCCCATGCTTGCACTGAAGACCCTTTAACCAGCAATCCATCCCCCAGTGCCCTCTATTTTCCTTCTATTTAACACAGAAACAAAAATTATAATAGAAATCATCTGCAATTACTGATTCCTCCCAAATTGGCTTTTTTTTTAAAGCGCTAAAGCTACTGATGTTTAAAAGGGGAAAAAATAACTTGACAGTTCAGCTGAAGATCACAGGGCATTTGTTGAGATGTCTCCAGAGTATTTTTCTGAAGATTTATTTTTAAAGCTGTGCTTAAAAGTAAAGAGCCGCTTCCCAGCGTCCCTCCCTTGTGTTGCAACCAACCTTACTCCTCCATCAAAACAAAGAAAACCATTACCATATTTTTGTCTCATTAGGTTTAAGAGAGACACACACAGAGAGGACACATACAACATTTAAACAGCAAATCAGTATTACACGCTTAGAAGAAAGAGAAGGAACCAGGGTGTTTGCCCAGACAACAAATCTCTATAACCTCAGACCCATAATTTACTTAGAATGTGCGGTTCCCTTGAACTGGACTTCCAGACTCCTGGTATAATGAGCAGCTTAAGTGTGGAAGGAAACAGGTTGGGAGGAGGGGTGAGGTCTGAAGGCAAGCTTTGCAAGCCTGCGAGAACCAGGATGCCTCTCAAACCTTTCAAACACTTCTTTGCTTTCCTCAGAGATAAACTTTCCTTTTAAAGGAACAGGCTGGAAAGTGCCTCCCTGTAGCAAAAGTTACATTCAGCAGATATCTATCTACTCATAAGACTCGACTCCCAGGGAAACTGTATCAGTGCAGGGAAACAGTAAGAAAGATAAGTTTTAAACAATCCTAATGGGAACCATGGTTTTTCCATTTTTAGAGTCATAAGCAGTTTATTATCCCTGGGTAAGTCTAAACTAGATGCCATAGCCCACGCTACTCAGTCCGTTCATGACAACCAAAAATGTCTCTCTCTAGACACTGGGTGGGAACCCCTCGTCTGGTTATCAGAAGGAGCATGCCTAGTAGGGCTGAGAAACAAAAGAAGCCAAAGTGTGTCCAGGCAGAGGATTGGGACTGGTCTTAGAGGGATTCCTAAGCTACTGCATAGCCCTTTTCTTTTTGTGAATGACAGGGGAAGGCTAGAGTTTCTACAAGAAGAGTACACAGCCATGAATGAACACACAGGGCTAGAAGCAGGGAGAACCATTATAGACTTCAGGGTAAGATGGCAGATAAGAAGTCTCATCCATGAAATCAAAGTCAGATAATACTCTCTTTGTTGGAAAGAGATTATAACAGCATATGAAACCATTTGTCAGGAGAGATCTCCACAGGGAAGCAGGTGTGAGCAGCTGTGGATTGGTGCCTACTGAACCAAGCTGCCCTCAGGACTCATGTGTGTGTGTGTGTGTGTGTGTGTGTGTGTGTGTGTGTGTGAGAGAGAGAGAGAGAGAGAGAGAGAGAGAGAGAGAGAGAGAGAGAGAGAGAGAAAGAGAGAGAGAGAAAGGGGGAGCAGCATGGTAAATGTAAGAGCCGGAGGAAGGACTGGGGTTGTCTTCTGTTTCACACTTCTTGTGTGACTGTTGCACCCTGAGGTCTAGCATCTGGGAGTCCCTGCACAAGACCTGCAAGAGCTGGAGCCTGGAAATGTTCTGATAAAGGGGTGAGGGGCTCACCAGGCCCTGCCCTCCCTGAGACTGTATGGACAGTTAATGGTTGCCGAGAAAGGGAGAGATCGTTTCTTTAGTGGTCTAGTCCTGGTGAACTGTGCCAGATTCTGTAAACAACCTTAGTTGAACCTAATGGGTCAGACACAAAACATATGAAAATAGAAGGTTGGGACGGGGGAGGAAGGATCAGCAGGAGTAGGAGAGGACAGAGAGGTAATATGGCTGACTATAATCAAAATACATTATGTATATGTATAGATATGTCATCATGAAACCCATTATTAGTGTAAGTAATATATGTTATTCAAAATCGTGTGGTTTTTTTTTTTTTTAAGGCTATCACTAGCCTTTAAGCAAGGCTGTGCTTGTTGTGTGTGGCTGCCAAGGCAGTAAAAAGCAACCAAATTTGCAATATAGTTTTAGGATAAAAGTGGAGTTTTCTTTTATAGGAGAGGACTTGAGAAAGAGAAGCATCAAATATCCCTTGGCAACCAGAAGCATCGGAGTGGCATTGATGTAGAGACAGGTGAGTGGGAAGGTAGATAAAGGGATTCACTTTCAATCGCTCCTTGGCAAGAATGAGGTGAGAGAAAATGGATTTTGTGTACATCATTATGTTTAAACCAAAGAAATGGCGAACTTTCACATGCAAATGTGACGTTGGGTAAGAAGAGAGTAAAAACACCTTCTTGCCATGTGGGGTTTACTCTAAAGCTTCTAAGTCTACTTAAATGCACCAAAAGAGAGTGATTTTTCATAATGAATATATTTTTCTCAAATGTAAGCATCTCAATGTGAACACATGGAATGTGACATCCAATGAGCTTAAAGGATACATGTTCTGTTGGGTCCATTTTAAGGGCTATCTTTTCCCCTCCAAATGGTCCTTTCTGCATTCACATATTCATATTGCTCTGAATTCCAGTATCTGTACTCTAAAACAAGTGTCATTAATTCCTGATGGAGAGCCTGGTGCAGGAGTTGTGTCCACTCCTGATTGTGTCTCCATTCCTCTCTCAGTTGTCACTATTTGGCATTGTCATTTGTCTGGGATCTCACCTGTCACCTCACTGGTCAATGGCATGGGCTGGAATTGTTGTTTTATTTTTACTTCTGTATTATTCTCTCATCCAAGTCCCTTCAAGTCTTCGCACCATGGGAATCAATGGTTATTATTGCTATAAATTAGACGGCATCACTCACCTTCAGTTTGCTGAGCCAGGCAATGTTTTAGTGTGTGTTGCATCTACAGGACCAGTGAAGCCACCCATTCACCGAATGGTTATGGACTCTGTTTTAATCTGGAGTTAGGTTAAACCTTGGATCACTGGTGTCTGCTTTTGTTTCCCTCTTAATGAAGCCTATAGACAGGAGGCCATTTTTCAACATTTTATTCTTTTCTCTTTAGCTCCGAGGAAATGAAATGAAAGGGGTACTTCCCTTTTATTTAAAGAATAATTAGAGATAAGTGGACTCAGCCAAATGAGGAAAATAAAACAAGAAGACCTATTCCAGAAGTTGAGTCTTCGTCACTGATGCTTTCATGAGAACCCCCGTGGCTCATGTATTTATGTTAACTCTATCATAAAATGTGATCTTTATTACAGCTCGCCATATAAAGTTTCAGCTCTGGGGCAAGTCTACCTCCCTCCCAAGCTGCACTTGCAAACTGGTCCCTTTATGACAATGCTTTAGATATTAAGGAAGAGACAGCTGGTGACTTGTACTCCATTCGTCCCTTGGGGTCACTTTATTGCTATTTTAAGAAGGAAAAGTCTGGCAAGAGGTTTTGACCCATCATAAGCTTCTCTACTGATCTCTGTACATCAAAGATGACATTGTCAAGATAGTTAGATCTTTAAAATTATCTAATTGTTATGCACTCCACACATTCTGTATATACAGTCAGAAAGGCTTTGCCTAATACTCATTGTATGGATAACATTTTCATAAGCTGCTGACATTTTACATTTTTCTCTACAAAAGGAGAACAAGAAAGGCTAAATATTAGGGGAAGAGGAAGGACCCAATGCAGGTAATGGGCACACATCATCAAAGAGGACATAAAGCTGGGTGCTTTCCAGTTGTAACTCTGCCATGATTTTTCTTTTCAATAGTGAAAGTATAAAATCCAACGTGAATTTATAAAAATAGTGAAAGTATAAAAACCAATGTGGATCCTGCTCTGAATGGTCCTTGGAACTGTACAGAAGTTGATCGAGCTGTATCGTCTTTGGGTCTAGTGTGTGTGTGTGTGTGTATGTGTGTGTGTGCGTGTGTGTATGTGTATGTTAATTCTCAGCAGTTTTATAATATAAGTTTAGTGTAATGACTCAGATCACACTGGGGGCTGGGAGTAGCATTTTCTAAACAGAAGAAAGTAAAACTAAGTACGAAATCTGAAAACTGTAACCACAGAAGGCTCATGTTGTCTATTAACAATTTGTATGGCACTCAGTTGCAATAATAACCATATTACTTTTAGAAGCTTGTGGACTAACTGAAGTGCTAATGCATATAACACTTATGCTAGCACACACACACAGCACACTTATAGATAGTGCAAGGCAATACAATACTTAATTGTCTCTGCTAAGGGTGACTAATCAGATGAGGCCAGGATTCCCCAGGGTCCTTTCTGCATTCACATAGAAGGTGCAGTTGTGATCTAAGTCCTCTTGGCACAGTATCTCTCAGCTTTGGAAAGCATCCAGACGTGCTTGACTTGCATGTCTCAACGGCTCTGAGGAAGACGTACCACTGATAATGAGCAGATTCAGCCCCTCTTCCTCCTCCTCAAGGAACCTTTATAGAGCCATAATAGAGGCTGCCCAGACTCAGAGGGACTGAGAGAGTAAATGGAAAGCCGTCTAAAGGTATTTCATGTCAGTGACTAGGCTCAGGAAGTGGAGGTGCAAGGAACGCATGATATGTAGAAATCCTCTGAGCGTGGGGGGGGGGGGGGCTTCAGACTGACTGTGGCTGGAAAACTTCCTTTGTTTCACTCACAGTGCTTCTGAGATGCCTTCCCTCTGTGCCTCTAAAGAGCTGTACACAGTAACATTTCTGCCCAAATAAGAAACTCACTGCCATCATCAGCACTATCTACTATGAGTGGGATCTATTCCACTTCAAGAGAAAATGACAGGATGAACAACGAGGAAAGCACACATTGTTTTTCCAGAATGTGGTAGAAGATGGTGCCTAGTCTAACATGTTTTTCAAATTCTAGGTGCAGATTCTTTAGTATAGGATGAAGTCACCTTGGTTTTTAGTCTTTTAAACAAAATGAAATTAAAGAACAGGAAAGAAGAGATCTGAGAAATAGAAGAGGAAGAGAAGAGATGGAAGATAAGACATACCAGGACGTCATGAGCATTATATTACACAATTGCTTCAAAACTCTAACCATACTGAATTCCAAAACCTAAACCAAAACTATCCTAAGCTAACATTAGTATGATCTGCCTCATAGAAGAGGCTCATAGTCCTATGTGGCTCCAGAGATCATACTCAACCAAGAAGACACTAGGTCCCAATTTACCCTCCTAGCTGGAACACCCTCTAACCCTCTGGACACTTTTATCCTTTCTAAAAAACTGGGGGAGGGTATTTGTTGACTTGCTAACTGAATTCTGGCTTTATCATGTTATTTAATAGTGCAGGAAGATCACTTTATATACATTTATATACATTCTTTATGTACACTATTTTATTTAAATTGTCACAACAACCATATAAGGTAAGCTTAAACATTACCATCCTTTTAAGATAACAGAACCAAAGTTGAGAACTTTGAGTAATCTGCCCAAGGCTCACACAGTGGCTTAGCCGCCACTCTCACGCGAGTCTGCTTCACAGCACAGCATTTGCCATCCTTGGGGCCATCACCTCTTTGGACTTTTCCCTTCTCTTTGCTCGCATGGTCAAGGAATTACAGACGTCAACCTTGACTAGTATCTCCTCTCCATCTTCTACTTTAAAAACATTTCTTCATAATGTTCATCTGACATGTAACTGGAAACTTTCATAAATCAGAGATCAACAGAACAAACACTTCATGATGGATAGACTGCGGCTGAAGTCTGTAGGGTGCCCATCACTCAGATGCAGCTCACCTCAGAAAGCTCAATTCAATGAGTTTTAAAAGTGTCCTTTGGCTGTTCCTTGCTTTAAATCAAGAACAAAAATCAGTCTTTTGGATCTAAAAATTCAAACTGTAACTCTGTCTTTAACTTCCTTTTGTATATTTATTCTTATGTCTTGTTTTTTGTTTCTTTCTCCCTCTCTTTCTTGTTTTAAAAACTCTTTCGACTTCTGATTTTGTTTTGTAGGTATTCAGGAGATGTGGTTTCCTTTGAAACAATGAAGCAGACAGAAGCTCCTGAGGGTAAAATCACTAAGAACCAGGGAGGTCCTGGCGACACAATGGAACTGGCAACAAATCAATAGAGACAGTAGAGGAGAGGGAAGAAAACAATAATTAAAACATTCTGTTAAAAAATAGAATCGTAATTAAAAGATGTGAGCTATTGTTTTGCCTGCACTAATTACATTTTAATTGTCAATACGGTGCTGGCCATTAAAAGCCTTTTTACCATAGTTTAGTGTTCTGTTACCCTTGTTAGGTTGATAACAGTTGGATTATGTCACAACTGAACAGTAGAAATTTCCCCTAAGGTGGGGCCAGAGAAAAATACTTTGTCCCTTGAGAAATAATATGAATGAAACCCTCCTTGTGGGCATCCTGAGATGGAACATCACCTGTCCTGCCACATGTGTACACAAGTAACATATGACATTTGTGATGTCTGACAATGGTGAGGAGGAAGGAGATGCTCATAGCTACTTTCTTTGAAGCACCAGATACTAGGCCTCTTGCTAGGCATTTACCATGTATTTTCTGACTTAATTCTCATGACAAATATATTACTCAGGTACATTACTTATTTTGTTTCCATTTGTGTCCAATTATCCCTGGAGGGGCCTCAACTTGGCTTTTCCTATGCTATTTTGTAAATATTTCATTTTTTTATAAAGACATTATCTCTAAAAACATAAATCTACAAGCCTTTGATCTCTCAGCTCTGGAAACCACCAATGGGTGTCAAGGGATTTGAGGAAGATCCTTTCTTTGTCTGTGCCCTGGTGCTTCCCCTGTGGATGACTGGTCCTGAAAGTATCCTACTCATCTACCCTAGGCGACCGCTAAACTTTCTGTTCTCCTACTTTAAGTTTTACTTAATTTCTCGGATGTTACATAAACACTGGAATAAGGGGAAATGATACAGATGTCCACTCCAGGCAACTATTGATAAAAACCACATTCAGCTGCAGGCAGTATGACATTCAAATAGAAATTAAGTTGTTTTGTTTTGTTTTAATTGGTGTTTGTTTTTTACATCCTTGGCCCTGTTTTCCTTTGGAGAGTTGGTGGTTTGACTTCTATCTACTACCCAAATGGAATCCAAAGGCAAAGATCATCAGAGGCAGTGATCTACTTCCTGGCTAATGAACTTGCAGAAGCAAAGACGAGGACAGATTCCTGGTGCAGAAACAATTTGGGATAATGCATTGGCAGTGAGAACAAGACTTCCTTCCACAGACACAAGATAAGAAATGACTGACAGAAAAGTGGAAACAAAGATGCCAGGAGTGTCACATGTTAGTTTGTGGGGGTGGGGGTTCCCCAGCCAAATTATCTGAATGCAACCAACCTAAACAACAGAAATTCATCCTCTCATAGTTCAGGGGGAAATGTATTTGAAGTCAAGATTTCCTACCTGATTATTGCTTCTTGGGGGATAGGAGGGAAGAATGTAATCTAGTCCTTTCTCCTTGGCTTTGGAGACAACCATTTTCTCACAGTTTCTTCATCTTTTCTTTGGTCTTCATGCTTCTCAGTCACCAAATTTCCCTTCCAACAAAGTCATATTGGGTTGGGGCATACTCCCATGATCTTATTTTAACTTAACCAACTCTATAAAGACAGTATCTTTAGAAGCAGTCAAATTCAGAGATTAAGATACCTTCAGAGATTAGGAATCAATTGTATTACATTTTGGATGAGGAAGCAAAGACACAAGTCAACTCATAATAAGTTGAAATATGTAATTTCCCTAAAAGGCCTCTCTAGACATGCACCAGGAAGCAGGTAGCTTCTCTAAGAAGGCCACAGTAACTAAAGACAGCCACAAAGGGCCTCATGTAACCACCGTGGACAAATTTCCTTTCACCTACTTCTTAGGGCCACAATATCTGTCACTCTCATCTCCATCTGGTGACAGTTCCCTTTTGTCCAGTGAGACTATTGCATAACCAGTGAGAATAAAGTTCATCTGTGTCTTAACACTGAACACCACTTCAACTTGTCTAAATTATTTTCGTAACAGAGCATCCAAGTAGAGAATCAACAATTCATCTATCATATCAGGTCAATAGTATCCTATTATGTGACAGCACAAAAAAAAGGTCCCTGTATTGCTAGAATGCAGACAGAATACCATCATCAATAGAGCAAGGATACGTAAGATTCACTTCTGGATTGTGTAATGTGACCGTCTCTATGCGAAAGTGTTTCCTCATGACTCTATAGCCAGCTTTGATAGGTAATGGTAAAGGAAAAATTTTATAGTCTATTTCCTAATTTCTCATCTATTTCCAAGTTTTTAATGCTTTTACAAAGTCCAAGTTATAAAAGAAGTACCAAACTCAAACCCAAGGATAGGGTTAGCAGAAATGCCTATCTGCTTTCCAACTTTATAGAGGGAGGTCTCACTAATCATCACATCATACAAACTAATAACTGCTCCATAATAACAGGTAATAATATATAATGACAAATAATATTCAGTGTTATAGTTTTCTCCAGGATTTCTAAGGTCATGGTTCAAAAATTCAAAAGGAAATTTGAGTGTAATTCACTTCCTCTCTCTTCCAATAACATTAGACACACTTTGAACACAAATTTGGCGAGCTCTACAAATCAAACCAAAATTTGCCTCTAGTTCAAAATAAGTTAATGTGAGTCTTAAATGGCAGGAAGTGGGTGGGGTACATAAAGTGTCTGAAATCAGTTGAATTTACAAATCACTTCTTAATGCCAGTGACCTAAATGTGTACCTACCTACTCCGGAGCGAAGCCCAGAGCCTTGTTAAATATTCTCAGAGGCGTCAGTGCTGTCGTGGACAAAAGACTCAGAAAATGCTCAGCATCCATAGAGGGCACGTTCAGTAGAAGAAAAACAGTGGCTTGTATTAGAGTGGCTGTGGTTACTATATCTGAATTTAGATAACACAAAATAAGGCCCCACAAAGTGAATTCCAAGTTAGAACAGGTTAAAACAAAAACTCTTAAATCTTAAGATAAAGCCCAATAGGTGAAATACTCTAAAACAAAATAGGAATATAACTTAGTGGCAGAGAGCTTTACCTAGCATGTGTGAGGCCCCCAGTTCACTTTCTAGCACACACACACACACACACACACACACACAAACCAATGAATGATGAGTGTGACTCTTCTGCTAACTGAAAATTTAAGCTTCTGTAAAATAAATAACTAGTCATGCTCAAAGGGAAACTATTCACAATCACAAAATGTTATGTTCTTTATCAGGGATTCCCTGAAATCACCTACCTCCTGCTTTCCTAAATGTCTTTTAATTTTGTATACTTTGAGACAGTATCAAATAAAACTGTCATACTTTGAGTATGGCCTGCTCCTCCTCACTTCCCTTGGCTCATGTTTGAGCACCTGTTTCTGGCTTTTGGTCCTATTTTTAAAGGTTTTGAAGCTCTGACTGGCAAAAGTAGGTCATTGGGAGCAGACCTTTGAAAGGTATACTGGATATTCCACTCCTCTCCTGGCCCTACTCTCCCTGCTTCCCAATAGGCCACTGTGGGAGGAGTCAGCCATACATTCCTACTGCCAAAAACTCCAGCACAGTTTCTCCACCATAATGGACTTGAAACACCTCTGAAGGTGTTTAAACTCTCTCAATTTCATGAGAGTTTAATTTTCTCAAACTTTGCTTCCTTTCTTTGTACTGTGCAAAATTAAATTCCTTGCTTACCTCATCCCATCTCCCCTTCTTGATAAAGTTCTTGAAAAAATAATTTTTATCAATACTCTCATAAATTCTATAATTCATATTTAGTCTTCAACCCATGATTGGGATTATCTAGATGTTCACATCCTTCTAAAACTCATAGATTCAAATCTCCATCCCCAAAGTGATGTTATGAACCGCTGGGGCCTGTAGGAGGTAGTTAGGTTATGCAAGTGGACCTCTTATGAATAAGATCTAAAATAAGCTTCCCTTTGCCATGTGAGGGTCTAATGTGAAGACTTTTTATGTAAACCACAGAGTGAGCCCTTTTCAGATGTCACATTTACTGACACCTTCATCTTGGACCACTCAGTCTGTAGAACTATTAGAAATTACTTTCTGGGGGCTGGAGAGATGGCTCAGCAGGTAAGAGCACCAACTGATCTTCCAAAGGTCATGAGTTCAAATCCCAGCACCCACATGGTGGCTCACAAACATCCCTAAAGAGAACTGATGCCCTCTTCTGGTATCTGAAAACAGCTACAGTGTACCTACATATAATAAATAAATAAATCTTTAAAAAAAAAGATATTGCTTTCTGTCATTTGAAAATGGAATATAAAATACTTATTTTGTTGGGTAAATGGACTAACTGCTATGCAAGCAATTGGTAACTGGCCTCTTTACCATGCTCTTAAAATTGCAAATATTAATTAACTCAGACTATCTCATGTCCTTTTGATAATCTATATTGTTCTAGTTTGCTTTTCTGCTACTGTGATAAAACATTGTGGTGAAAGCAACTCGGAGGTGGAAAGGGTTTGTTTGGCTTATGCTTCCAGGTCATAGTCAATCACTGAGGGAAATCATGGAAAGAACTCAAACAGGAACTGAAGCAAAACCCATGGAGGAATGCTGCTTACTGTGTCAATCTTTGGCTTATGCCAAGCTAGCATTTTTATAAATCTCAGGTCCAACTGTGAGAGACGGGACAACCAACAGTAGCCTGAGCCCTCTTATATCAGCCAACCATCAATCAAGACAGTGGCTCACAGTTATGGCCAAAGGTCAAACTGTCTGAAGCAATTTGTTAGTTGAGGTCCTCTGTTTCTACAAGGCTCTGAGTTGTGTCAGGTTCATAATAAATTACCACGGTGTCTTAAATAGAGTTTCCATTGCTGTGAAGAGACACCATGACCAAGTCAACTCTTATAAAGGACAACATTTCACTGGGGCTGGCTTATAGGTTCAGAGGTTTAGTCCATTATCATCATGGTAGGAAGCATGGCAGTGTCCAGGCAGGCATGGCACTGGAGGACCTGAGAGATCTACATCTTGTTCCAAAGGCCAATAGGAAAGATTAGTTTCCAGGCAGCTAGGAGAATGGTCTCCAAGCCAAGTTCCACAGTGACACACCTCCTCCAACAAGGCCGCACCTACCCCAACAAGGCCACACTTCCTAATAGTGCTGCCCCCATGGGGTAAGCATATTCAAATCACCACACATGGCATATATGTAATGGAATAAAATTAATACTTAATATTCTTGTCTAACTTTTCATTTAGGTTTCCGTCTTGTTTGTAAGTGTGTACTCAGACCCCAGTCTTTTCCTGTTCTTCATATTCCCATAAGTTTTACAGAATTTATAATTTACTCTTGACTCCATAAGCTTTACTCTTTCTTTTCTAGCTGCAATTACATTTTTCAGTCTTACCATGGACTGTATCATGCACGTTGTAACTGTCCGTGTATATCTGTAGCACCCAACAGGTTCCAAGTCCAAGAAGACAGGCATCATATCTTCTTTCCTTCTTGTGTTTCTTCCTTCATCACCCAATAGTCTTCAGATGGAGTCAAGATGCTCACTTAGAGAAAAGGACATTTGCCCAATCATTGGACAGAAGCAATGAAATAGGTTTGTTGATTTTGGGAAAGGGCATTCCAGGTAGAGCTAACAGCAGTACAAAATGTCAGCGCTATAGTGTGCCTAATGCATTCACAGAATTAGTGCCCTGGTAACAAAGAATTCTAGCGAGTGAGGATAAACATCGGAGAAGCAATGGGAGTGGGGAGAGAATTATCATTGATCTATTAGAAGGGATTTGGGTCTTTATGCAAATTGGGAGCCATGTGGGGGCATTTAGGGATTTAAGGGACCCTAATCTGGTGTTTGTTTACTTTAATCGATTTGGCACTGAGCATAGACTATATGAAAACAAGAACAGCAGCAGGGTGGTCAGTTAGGTAACTTTTGAAACTTTAGACAAGAAAATAAATTATAGTAAGATTGGTGATATCAAATAGAATTGGATTATGATTTAAAACAGAATTAACTGAATTTTTTTTCTTGATAGCTAGAAAGAAAGGGGTTAAGGTTGTATAAAAATATTTACCTGGAGAACCCAAGGTCACTATTTCCATATTGAAGAATTTTATGCCAAATAATATAATGATTCAAGTTTTTGCTACTTGAAGGAAGATAGAATGTTTTTCAAGAGAATAAGACTGTGGTTATGTTTGAAAAATGGTTGAGAGAATAAGATAACCGAGCAGACTCTGAGGTACAGATAACAGAACATATTCAATAAATACTTATTATATACTTTAATAAATATTATTAAAGTATATTATGTATTTATATAAAAAAGAACTCTAACAAAATATAAAGTCATGTAAGATTGTAAGTGTCATAGGTCATTTTGAGATACAGTCGATACATACCAGGCTTGTCTTGAGTTTGCTATGTAGCCCAGGCTGGCCTCAAACTCATGGTTCCCATACCTCATTCTCCCAAATCTTGAGATTATAGCCATATGTCACCATATCCAGCAAGATTGAAATTTAATGTTGAAAAAAATCAGATTACATTTTTAGTGCAATGAAGTTTATCACCTTTATCTGCTGGAGAGTTTACTCACAGATAGCACTTTGTAATAATAGCCTACTATATTGTGATTCAGCCAATTTTGTCTAACTAGAACTCATATTTAGATAGAGCTGATTATTTAATATAAATATTTACCTTGTTCTTCTATAATAAAAGACATTCCAATATATTGATTGAAAAATTGCCACCTAAGAAAATGATTAAATAAACATGATCATCACCAAATACTCGTTGTGAATCCAAAACATTTTTAAAACAAACTATGAACCTAGGGAATAGAATTGAGTGGATTTTACTTCTAATTTTTAAAAGTAAATATTTCAATTCAAATATAATATCCATAGAACTTGCCACAGTGCCTTTTTACAATGTACATATATGCCTGTAACCTATTCCCAGATCAAGAAACAGAATTTGGACAGCTCTCCAGAAACTTCCTTGAGGATGGTTCTAGTCATGATGCCCCAGAACAGTTAATTTCCAGACTGTTAGCTTCATGACAACATTTTATTATCAATCTTTATGTAAACAACATCAATAACAAAAGTTCCACTCAATATTGTGTTGTGAGCTTCATCTATATTATGTGTGCTACATTTTCTGTATGTATTTCAATTGTCTGAACATACCACATTTTACTATCACTATTGATCTGGGTTATTTGCTACAGGTATTATTGTAGGATACATACAAAATAAAGATCTACTAGTCATATATACTCACAGAGTATAAGTTTTGTGTCTATCTTAGTTAAAGTTTCTGTAGTGATAAAGCATCATTACCAAAAGCAACTTGGGGAGGAAATGGTTTATTTCACTTTATACTTCCAGGTATTGATCCATCACTGAGGAAGGCCAGAGTAAAAACTCAAACAGAGCAGGAACCTGGAGACAGGTATCAGAAGTTTTGCTTAGTGGCTTGATTCCTGTGGCCTGATCTGTTTACTTTCTGACGCATGCCAAGACCACTTGTGCAGTGGCACTGCCCATAATAGACTAGGCCCTCCCACATTAATCATTAATAAGAAAATGCCCCCACAGTCTTGCCTACAGTCTTTCTCCATCTAATGGAAGCATTTTTTTTTCAATTCTGGTTCCCTCTTCTCAGCTAGCTTGTGTCAATTTAAAAAAAAAAAAAAGGAAGAAAAAGAAAACAAAAACCACAAAAAACAAAACAACAACAACTACAACTGTGTCTATTTAACTTTAACAGATACTAACAAACATCCGTCCAAATCCATTGTTAAATCACCTTTGCCATACTCAAAATATTGAAGTAATCTGTTCTACAGCTGATCTTTACCTTGTCAAGAATCTGTTTTTATGTCATAAATTTTGTGATTACAAAATGGGGTAATCAGAGTAATTAAAAATATTTTTCCACCTAAGGAAACTATTTTATAAGTTTTGTTCATGACCACCTCAAGAAAACTCAGAAGGGTAAGTAAGAGAGACTGGTGAAGGAGAAGTCAAGGCTGTCAGTATATATTTGTTAGTGAATATGGGAAGTAATTAATAATTAAAGTAACGGCTGGGAAAATCTTTGGAAAGACAAGCCTAAAATTGTGTGCTGACATAGCTACACACCAGAAGACTATTTGTGGCTTCTTGGTTATATGTGTGACCTAGAATCTAGGTCACCCTGTCCTTTCAGATTCAAATGGGTTTGCTCAAACCATTATCAACCATGGGCTGGAAAGCCCAATGTTTATCCCACTGTTTATTCTTTCTGAGAGTCTTGGAAGAACTCTGAGTTTTGCTCATCACTGAGAGTTTCATATTCCGAAATCCACTAGATTAGTTCACCTTGTGAGTCATCTCATGCTGGTCCATGTACTTTCCTTTCTCTGTGGCCTGACTTTTCCTTCCTTCAAAGTACCACCAATATGGGACATCGTACACATCGCATTCGCCTACGATCTGGGATCACAGAGAGGAAGCTTACCTCATGGAACCACAGATCATTAAAATTGGCTAGTAGACAACTTAGGTTTTAAATGTCTCAGATATACTGAGTTGGGATCTTACCAGTTATTCTTTCTCATTAGATTTTTTTCTTCTAGCTATTTTTGTCATGAACTCACCCTCCTGACTAACTGTCCAAATTTCCCTTCCTTGACTCATCTTCTTCTCCTCTCTCTGTCAAGCATCTGTTAACTTTATGTTTAGAAAGTTTCAGTCTTCCATACTAACCTATTGGAAAGCCATCTAACCAGTCTTCCATTGCTACCAGCCTGAAGCTTACCAACCATATAACAGTCAACTTCAACATTAGTCTTAAAATGTAAATAGGATTATATCACCCTTCTGCAGTAAACTCTCTGATGACATTCCTTCACAAGCTTGCTCCTTGTCACAACCTACTCAGGTCTTTTGTTCTCAGCCCTGATCGTCAGTTACTCTTCTTGTTCTCTGTGACTTACATGGCTAAATTTGGTCATTATTCCTTAAATACATTCAACTCATACTACTTCAGGGACGGAAAGGAGACTGCAAGAAAAAAAAAATGAAGCCAATATGATCAGTCAAATTAGACCTTGCCAAGAGTTACAAAACAAACAACAACAACAAAAAATCAAAAAACAACAAAAAACCCTAACAAACTTAAGACACAATACAAGCTTTCCAAAATGAGGCACAAAGAGAGAACACACACACACACACACACACACACACACACACACATATGAATGCACATTCACGATATCAAGAAATCTAAGATAATGCATCCCAACTAGTAGAAGGAAAGGAGACAAAAGCTAACTTTGTTTTCAAAGTCTCATCTACAGATACAACTAGCACTTGAACTCACTAATCAGATCAGGCTAGCCCCAAATTAGCTGCAGTCCTTCTACCTCTGCCTTCTCAGTATTTAGGTTACTGGTATGTATCAATACTCCCAGTTTCAAAAACTGAATGTTTTTTCAAAATCTGAAAATTTTCCAAGTTTGATGAAAACCACAAATAGCTCTAAGAACTCACCAAACCAAGCAGAATAAATTTAAACTCACCAAGACATAAATAAATGATTATATAAAATTATATAAACCAAAGGTGAAGAAAAAAATCCTAAATCTTGAAAGAATTTATAAAGTGAAGAGGTAAACCACATTTCAAAAGAATAAAAATACTATAATCATCAATATCACCCAGCTACAAATCCTGAGACCTGCAATCGCAACCTGACTGCAAGATATGTTGGTTCAATAATGGCACAAATGTCATGGGAGTAACCAAACATTTATTAAAGATCAGATTTCATGCCCACTCCATGAGATGGAACCCATACCTGACACTGCTAAAGGGGGTAAGAACCTGAGATCAGATAGGCCATGGGTCAACAAAAAAACCTAATTCTATTATTCTGCTAAAGGAACATAGTCATAAATGGCCCCTGTAGTGGGTATTCCTGGTTGTCAACTTGACTAAATCTGGAATGAACTAATCAAGAATTGGAAGGCTCACCTATAATCCTAATCTAGAGGCTCAAAGTTACAAGTTTCTGACCTGGATCTTGGCATGGAGATCTTGAAGCATAGTGACTATGAATTCCAGAAGATTAAGATAAGGAGATCTCTGAGTTCAAGGTCATCTGGGATTAAAGGAGCGGTGGCACACGCCTTTTATCTGGGTCACACCCTCTGCTGAGGACCTATATCAGGACATTGGAAGAAGGAAGATTTACTCTGGCTTTTCCTGGCCTGCCTTGTGGGACTGAGCAACAGCTAGATCCTCGGACTTCCATCCACAAGTACTGATGACTATTGTTGGGGAGTTGGACTACAAGCTGTAAGTCATCAACAAATTCCTTAACTATATAGAGACTACCCATACATTCTGTGACTAGAGAATCCTGACTAATACAACCCCTAAGGACACACTGCTCTACCTCAGTACCTCTTTTATACCTTGTCAAAGAGGCGGCTTCTTGTAGTAGATGGTATTAGCAGAGAGATTTACACAACTGAGCAATATGCAGAAAGCGAAAAACTTCAGAGCACTGAGTCCTAAGTGGGTTATCTTTATCAAACCTTTCTGTCAAGGGTCAGGAATCTATGTGGAAGAGGAGGCAGAAAGATTGTAAGAGCCAGAAGTAATAGATGACTCCAAGGAAAGACTGTCTTCTCACACTCACAAGACATAATAGGACTGGTGCATATATGAACTCCCGGAGACTGTGGCAGCATGCATAAGACCTGCACAGGGTCAAGCCAAATGAAGTCCAGCAACTTCCTCATGGTAAAAGAACAGAACTAATTCCTACAGGCTGTTCTCTCTGGCCTTCACAAATTCATTATTCATACACATAGACACAAGATCAAAAACAGAATGGAAAGCAAACTGAAAAGAGTAAAATCTAGGTAAATCAAGTAAAATAATTAATAAACTGAGATCATAAATTAACGATATAGGGGAGCAGGATGTATGCTGAGACTAGGGGCTCTGCTACTGGTCATCTTTTGATTAATGCTGCTCTCAGACTTCATCGAGCTTCTTTGTGCTGTGAGTCTACATTACTCAATATTCACAGTTGGTCAAAGTGCATAGAATTAGTGACCGTGAGGTTCCTATATGTGACATCTATATCAGCCCCTCCAAGGCTCAGGGGACACCACAGAAGTGGATGCAGAAAGAGTGTAAGGACCAGAGGTTATGGAGGAGTGCTGCAAAATGGTATCTTCTGACCAGGACATGGAACAGCAGTTGGACACATAAACTCACTGCAGCTTGTTACCTACACAAGACACAGGTCTGCTACATTGCCTCTGTTACCATTTTGGAACTCCTATGGCTCCAACCCTCACTGACTAACAGTTAATGGACGCCGGAGAAGGAGATAACCCTCTCCCTGCCCAGTGGTATAGCAACTGACATGTTACCCATGCTTCAGTCAATAGCCCAAGTCATTCTCAAGCAAGCAATAATTAAACTCTGTGGATCACACTCCCACAAAGTGGAGCAGAAGAGGGATTTCAGCTGGAGAGGATGCAAGGCATGATAGGGCAATAGGGTAAAATGACTACAATTCAGTATATAGATTCATGAGCATGTCATGAATGAAAATGTGAAAAAGAAAAATAATAAAAAATAAAAATAAATGAATAAATACAATATTGAAAGGTCAGATTCAAAATTTAGGAGAAAGAAGAGTAAGAAAATAAAATAATTTGATAAAAACATAGGAAAGCATATTACTTCTTGAATAAAAAATTTACAAAATAGGAACATTATAATCTGAGCTAAGAGTATATGTTTTGAGTTCCCTTGAGTAATCTACACTGTTAAAGGAACAAAGCTCACAGTCAAATCCAGGAGTTCAAGTTTACGTTGGTTTGTTTCCTGGACATGTAACCTGGGTCTGTTCTGTTTCCTCATCTGTAAAGTGAAGGTAATGACCTCTTGTAAGGGAAATTCTGTGAGTACTAAGTGAGTTCATAGATGTTCAGCATTCAGCACAGTGCTCTGCACATCACCAGCTCTCAGTCATTGTTGGGTATCACTCAGTTTTGGTGTTTGGAATTAGGAAAGGGCAGTAGTTCAAAGTAGCCACAAGAGAAATTGAACTGATTAGTGCTCCTCAGAATAAGCAATGACTCTTCGCAAACATGCAGACACCTGCTCACTGAACCACTTCCCACTTGCTGCATGCTTAGGATGTGCCTAGGCAGGGTAGTCAGAGTACTCACAACCACCTCAACCATGAAGAAAAAAAATTCATGCCTATGGGGCTGAGAAGTTCACTCCTGGACAAGATATGACCTCTGAGCTCTCCATGATAACATGGTATTATTGGATAGAAATGTGCTTTCCAGCTAACTGGAAAGAGTTCAGAGGAGAGCAACCAACATAATAAATGGCTTGGAAAGCAAAACCCTATGAGAGAAGATGAGTAACCTGGGCAGGTTCAGTCTAGAAAACAGAGCTGCAGCAAAGGCGCACATCATGGAGAAGAATCGTGGTTCTAAGTGATGTGTGAGGCTTCTGTAGATGACATGGGATTTACATTAGGTCAAAGATACTTTGGAGAAACTTGATTCACTACATGGCAAAATAATGGAAAATATAGGAACGTCTATGATAGCTACTAAACTACCTTCATAAGGTTCCATTTCATTAATATCAGAGTGATTGATCAAATAGGTTTCTGGAAATAAATCACTGATAAAGAACCCAAACATATAAGAATGCAAAAGACTGACCAGAGGCAGCAGTCAGTGTTGGTGCTGCCAATACTTACTCTACCCAATGTTTTGCAAGAGAAAAATTGTATGGAAAGGCATTAGGTTGTCAAAGAATCATACTTAAAAGGTAAATCATTGCAACCAATCTGAAATTTCACAGCTCGTCAAGCTATGCACCACTCCTCTAAAATGATCTTTGTGAGAAAATTATTTTTTTTCTACATACTTATGCTGTCCTATGCAACCAAACTGTGGTCAACCTTCTGTAGGTAGACCATGGCCAACTTCTCCATTTTCATAGCCAGTATAAACAACAGGCATTTCGTTATGTGGGTATAAGCAAATATAATAAGAAGGTGATGTCTTTGAGTTGACAGTTTTAGAGCTGGGTGAATCTCTCATATTCATGATCTATTCTATCCAAATCAGAGGTCTTGAATGAGGGAGGGAAAGGAAGAAGTGGGGAGAGGAAAAGAAGGAGGAAGAAGAGCAGAAAGAAAGCAATGTGTGTCTAGTCAAGAAACATTACATTGTCATCAAACCTTGGCATCTTAGCATTGAGAGAACAGGAGAAAAGCTTCCCAATCTGGACTAATAGTCAGATCACAGACATTGAAATTAACCAGACCTGGGCTTAAATCCCAGTTTAGCTACTTGCTAGCTATACGAACCTTTGTAAATTACCCTCTAACCTTTTGTGTCTTTATCAGTAAATACAAGGCCTAACAAATTTGTTGAGAAGATTAAGTATGATTATGTACACAGAGCCTTTGACTAGGCCCTTCCACTTAACAAGCCTCAGCAAATGTTAGTCATTATATTAATACTTTCTTACTTGTCTTTTTATCTACACTGCAATTGAGTGCCTGAGGACTGGGGCTGGGCCAGCTTGATTTTATAGGGACTGGATAATGGAGGCTTTAGGCTAAGATTCTCAGATATAAAAATTGTAATTTTTGAAAAGTCCTTACATAAGGTGAATATATTTTTATCAATAGTTTACATCAATTTATCATGTATTGTTATTGCTTCTAAAGTTCTTTTCTAATGTGTGGTTGAATCATTTTATTGCACTATAATTCAATAAATGTTTATCAATCCTGCTCTGTGCCCTATAGAAGGAACTGGGAATATAAAATCAGAAAAATTAGAAATACAATCTTACCAGTAAGTTGCCTGGAGCCTAGAAATCACACAAATTCTACAACTGAATTATGTAAAATTTAAGAAAGTGAAATAAACATGGGAGGAGTAAAGAGGGAAATGATTGGATGCCAACCTTTACATTTCTATCTTTAACTCACACTGGATCCTTTCAGTGGATTGTTGTTAATGAATTAACTCTCTACTGTCTTATATATTTATATAATATTCTTAAGCAGCAGCTAATAATTCATCTTACATTTAGTGATCGAAGACGAGAGTTTGTCCTATCTATTTTATATCTGAAAATTGCTTATATAAAACTACTAGCATCCCTGCATCTAATACAAATAATAGCATTCTTTGCTTTCCTGTTAGCTCAATTAATTTGCTGCCCTCATTTTATTATACTCTATTATCCTTTTCCATTAGTTATACTGTCCTTTTCAAAGATTAGTCTTCATAATTGTGTCAGGTTAAATACGTGTTCTTGAGTCTGTTGTTTTTATTGGTCTCTAAGTTGGCTGGTATATATCAGAAGGGATGAGAGATTTCTGTTCTTTTTCCATATAATGCCAGTATAATCCCCTTTAAACTTGTTTTTTTATATTAGAAACACTAGGGTACAGAGTTTGGAAGCTTTTAAGAAATGAATGGATTCAAACTAGTTTTTCTTGTTTCCCTCCCTCTTTCTGCCTTAGGAATTTTCTTTCCTTTTGAGTTTGAAAGGTTAACCAAGGGAAATTGTTTCATGAATTTCTGTTAATATTTTATAAGTTTTAAAACCTAAGGATCTAATTCTGCCCTTGATTTAGAGAATACATCCTCTGTAGGTTTCTATTCATTTGCTTTGTTTTTAATTAGAAATCTCTTCTGCACCTTCTCTCTGTCCCTCCCTAACAAACACTGCAAGTAAATATGGAATTACATACTCAGAAGAGCCAGCAGCAAGAGGGAGTTTTAATAGTGTCTATTAAAAAATCTCAGGACACAAACATTTTGCATCTGCCCCCAATATATTGTATTTCTTGAAGCTTTTCCTGAAAGTAAATATCAGTTTGGTAATAAGCAGTATTAAGATTTCTAAAAACTGCTTATCATTCATTATGGTGTTGATGTTTCTGGCTTTTACTTGGCTCTAACACTCATACTTATCTATAATCACTTTAGATATCATCAAATGACACTCACTATAAAAGAAATTACAGGCACTTCAGTCAATGCAATTAAAATATTGGTTGTGTGTTTAAGTTGCAGTTTTATAATCAGTGCCCCTCACTTGATCAATTTGCAGTAAATCAAATTTTACTGCATATATATATATATATATATATATATATATATATATATATATACATTCTCTTTTAATCCTATGTTGGTTTGGCAATAGGATCTCATTTATTTTTCTTTCCCGTTTCAGGAATAGGGAGGGAAATGCCCTTCCTCTCAGCTGTCCTTTCTCTAATTTGGACCACTAGATTAATTAATTCCTTTTTTGAAGGATCCTGGAGCCCTAGCCCAGGCTTGGTTCCTGGCCAGTTAAAGGTTACCAAGAAGGCAAGGGTCAGAAGCAAGGTTAACCAAATAAAGCACTCATGCAGTGAGAGAGGCCAGAACAGCTTGGTCTCACACTACTAAAAACAACTAGGCATTTCTAAGACTCCTACAAACTAAAGATCATCTGATTTTAGTGAACTCATGGCCTATTTAATCAGAAATAGACTCAATTCCATGGATTCAGGCCACCTTCAGAAAACAAGAGATCAGTGCTATGTTCACATTAGAAGCAGCAGGGGCGAGTGTCAGAACAATCCCAACAGAATCAAGGTAATTCTCATATAACAAGCACAAAGTTCTGACCAGTCACTGCATTTGTGAGTGGCTTTATGGAAATAGGTACCTAGCTGGAAGTAAGACAGCAAAGGAGATTAACATTGGAGGAAACAACGAGACAGGTAAATCAACAGGAGTGATAGAAAAAGGCTTTACCTTAGGAAGATTGTCTCCATTTTAATATTCTAATCCCAGTTGTTTTAGTGTGTATGTGTTTGTCTGTATGTGCGTGCATGTGTGTGTGTGTATGTCCGTGTGTGTGTGTGTCTGTGTGTGTGTGTATGTCTGTGTGTGTGTGTGTGTATGTCTGTGTGTGTGCATGTGCACATGGCTTTTGGGGTAGTTTGGGTATTTATTATTGCTCCTATTTCCTTATGGAGACAGAACTTTCGACATGAAAGGGGGAAGGAAAGTTGAAAGGGTCTTACTTCTTGCTGGCAGGACATTAACTCTGATAAATTCTATGTTGCAGATTGCTCTTTCAGTCATCCCCCCATAATGCTAACTGCCAACCATTAGTTAAGTTTATTATACAGTCTACCAGGCACATGGAGGGAGACTAATAAAAATATCTCAAGTTTATTATAAAGTAAATGTTTCAACTCCTTCCCAAAAAGCTCTTCTACCATAGTCCAATATCTATCAGCTCATATAAACAGCTCTCCTAAAGAGAGCATCTTTAAAACGTTTTGTCATAAACTTCAGATATCTGAAGAACACAGACTTATCAGAGAACAACATAAGTGTGAAGTCTGTGACTTGTTATGCAAAAGAAATAATAGAAGGGATGTCATCAAATGTGCCCCATACAGGCTTCTGTGGGATAAAAGAGTGTGTGCAAGTAGACAATTACAAATATTTTAAGTTTTTTTTATTTCCTGAAACTATTGGCATAATTAGAAAAAAATAACTTTAAGACCATTTGGCAATTTGACTAAATATTTCTTCAGACTCTTATAAAAGTCTGTTTCCTATATGAGAGACATAGAGATATTGAAGAGACAGATAAACTGTACTCTGTTGTTTATAGGAATTTACATACATAAGAAACACTTGGTGTCGGTGATTTAGAACATGATAGGGGTGGGTAGCTCATTGTTTTGCCTTACTTTGTTTCTTGACTAGTACCTTTACACAGAAATTACAGTCTAAGACAGTGATGGAAAAGACTGAAAGTGACAAATTCACAAATCCCAGAGTAATTTCCCATCATCCCTCAGCACACCTTTACCTACCTGAAGAAGATAACCTAGAAGTGGACCACAGCCTGCCACTGCCCTGATGTAATGGTTATATGCTTTTCACATCAAAGTACTATACATTTTATAAATCTTGATCTTTGTGGTATTGAAGTAATAAGGTGGTGGCAACTGAAGATGGAGGAGCCTCCTTGATTTTATTAAAGAAAGAGCAGCACATTTGAACAGGTAAAAAATTTCACCTACAGAAAAGAATTGCTACTTTCTGTGGGGCGGTGTACTCTTCCGGTGGGCTAGCCACTAGAGGGCATTGTGATGCTATAGGCTTAAAAATATGTGAGTATTGATTAGTATTGAGTTAATCGCTCCTTTTTTATTTGTTGGTTTGTTTGTTGAAACTGAGTCTCGATACAGAGGCTATCCTGGAACTTAATATGTAGATCTACCTGCCTCTGCTTCTTAAGAACTGGGATTAAAAATCCTGTGCCACCACAACCAGTCCGAGATAATTACTCTTAAAACACTGTTTTTGTGGTACACCTTATTCTCATTTAAGTAGATAAAATGGAGATAGAAAAGTTAATTTGCATTCCAATCAATTTACATTAAAACCATTTAGCATATCCCCAGGTCCAATAACTCATACACCAAGAGATTTCATTGAAGAAATGTATGGCTGTACTCAACAGAAAATGAGGGGTTTCAATACAATGAGAGGCTTGTATACTGTCCTTGACAGTATACAAATTCATAAACCACTAACAATTCATAAACCATCCCATCATGTTTTCATTTAAAGTGTCACGAACCAAGACCCAACTTTCAACTAAGTAATACTCCCTTGGCAACCACAGTCCTTTTCCACATATATTTCTTGAAATTACAATAAGGCAGTTGCCGGTGTGTAGGCCACAGCCAGGTTCATCCCTCACTGGAACTGTAGGAGAGATCGTTAAGGGTTGTTGAAAATTGGACCTGAAAACTTTGCTTGGCTTCTTTCACTTGGGTTTCATGAAAACATTAGTCAAAAAATGGCCAGGCCACCTTGCCCCCCCTCTTTTATATATAAACATAGTTGATGTGAATATGAACATATTATTTTACTTAATATGTAACATCTCAATATATTTGGCTTAGTTGTTATTTTGGTTTGGGGCTGTTGTTTTTAATGAATAAAATTCCAAAGTAGATTTATGTTCAGAGTGTAACTGAACAGAGTTTGTTCCCAGGCCCCACACAAACACATTCCTCACCAGGGTTGCATATTTATACAAGTGATGAATAGATATGGCATATTAATGTTACCCAAGTTCAAAGTATACCTTAGTATTTATTTTTGGTGAAACGACAAATATAAGATGGCATATATTTACCATTGTGATACATAGAAGAGTTTTGCCACCCTAAAAAATTTTATATTCTACTTTTTCATTCCTCCCCACCTCACTACTAACAATAGTCAGGAACTAGTAGTCTTGACATTTTTTTCTGTAATTTTGTCTTTTCCAGATGTCATCTAATGGGAATGATATAGCTGATAAGTCATAATTACATATAGCCAATGAAACAGAACTCTGAGCCAAAGATGAACAACCAGGCTGGTAAGTGACACAGGGGAAGGGTTTTATTAACTAGATAACAATCATAGCTCAGCAGGTCACTTACTGAAGGGAACTTTGTTGGCTTCCAAGTTCAGGTAATTATGAATTAGCTGAACAAGTGTTTATTCTGTTCTGGGAAGATATAAGTGTGTAATCCATGGGCATCCTTTATTTTATTTTCAGTCTATCTGAGCTCCATGTGGACTAAGTTTTCGACATTTGGGGTCTACTGACTCAAAACCATGTACGGTTAGAATTGCAAGAGAATTCTGCTGCCTAATCCAATCTCAGCAGGTACTTCAGGGAATCTGAGTCACAGGCATGCTAGCACTCCCAACACTCCACTGATCTGGTCTTTGAAAAGGTCAAACCTTCCAGGAATTTGTTCTTATTTCATTCTGTACTTTGCCTTTTGCTTTGAGATGGCCAACGTCATGTTTCTTTTGAAATGACTAGTACAATGTAAAGATCTCTTGTCATTGGGTTTGGCCTCTGATTTTACCACTGACCTTTGGATATAAATCACAAAAATGAAATTTAAAAGACCGAGTTTGTTTTTGAATGGCAAAGATTAGACTGGGAATGGTAATGGAGGAAAAATCACCATGTTAAGAGTCACATTGTAGCTGAATAATATTGCATTGTGTATCCATTCTTCGTTTGCGGGACATCTGGATTGTTTCCAGCTTCTGGCTATTACAAATAAGGCCGCTATGAGCATAGTGGAGCGAGTGTCCCTGTGGTATAGTGGGGCATCTTTTGGGAATATGCCCAAGAAGGAGTATAGCTGAGATTTCAGGTAGATCTATTTACAATTTTCTGAGGAACCTCCAGATTGACATCCGTAGCAGTTATACCAGTTTGCAATGGAGGACTGTTCCTCTTTCTCCACACCCTCACCAACATGTTTTGTCACCTGAGGTTTTGATCTTAGCCATTCTGATTGGTGTAAGGTGGAACCTCAGAGTCATTTTGATTTGCATTTCCCTGATGACTAAGGACTTTGAACATTTCTTTAAGTGCTTCTTGGCCATTTGAGATTCCTCTGTTATGAATTCTCTGTTTAGCTCCATACCCCTTTTTTGACTGGGTTGTTTGGTTTTTTTTAGAGGTTAACTTCTTGAGTTCTTAATATATTTGGATATTAGCCCTCTATCGGATGTGGAGTTAGTAAAGATTTTTTCCCAATCTGTAGGTTGCCCATTTGTCTTATTGATGGTGTTTTTTGCCTTACAGAAGCTTTCCAGTTTCATGAGGTCCCATTTATCAATTGTTGATCTTAGAACCTCAGCCATTGGTGTTCTATTCAGGAAGTTTCTCCCCCCACCTCCCTGTGCCAATGAGATCAAGGCTCTCTCCCACTCTCTCTTCTATTAGGTTCAGTATATCTGGTTTTATGATAAGGTTCTGAAGAACCTTACTTGGACTTGAGCTTTGTGCAAGGTGACAAATATGGATTTATTTTCATTTTCCACATACAGACTGCCAGTTAAACAAGCACCATTTATTGAAGATGTTTTCTTTTTCCATTGTATATTTTTGGCTTCTTTGTCAAAGATCAAGTGTCCATAAGTGTGTGGGTTTATTTCTGGGTCTTCAATTGTATTCCATTGATCGACCTGTCTGTCTCTGTACCAATACCATACAGTTTTAAGAACGAAGACATCATGGTTTTCGCAGGCAAATGGATAGAACTAGAAAATATCATCCTAAGTGAGATAACTCAGGATATGTACGGTATGTACTCACCAATAAGTGGATATTAGCCACAAAGTACACAATACTTAGGATACAATCCACAGAACTCAAAAAGGTTAACAAGCAGAACGGCCCAAGTGAGAATGCTTCAGTCCCACTTGGGAGGGAGAAGCAAATAATTACAGGAGGCAGAGGGAGAAAGGGACCTGAGTGGGAGAGGGGAGGAAGATAGGAAAAGGGGAACATGATCAGGTATGGGGTGGGTGGGGGGGGGAGGAAAGACAGGAGAGAAGCCCTGAGGGCCAGCGGAAGGAATAGAAATAGCCATGAGGAGTGGGGGAGTCTCTAGAAAGTACTAGAGACCTGGAAGGTGAGAAACTCTCAGGACTCAAAGAGAACCTTAGATGGAATGCCCTACAGTGGGGAGAGGAAACTTGTAGAGTCTACCTCCAGTAGAAATACAGGGCATCAAGTGGAGGGATGGGGTTGGCATCTTACTGTCAAAAATTCTGACTCAGAATTGTTCCTGTCTAAAAGAATTGCAGGAGCAAAAATGGAGAAGAGACTGAGGGAAAGGAGGTCCATTGACAGGCCCAACTTGGGATCCTTCTCAAGGGGAGGCTCCAAGGCCTAACACTATTACTGATGTTATGGGTGCTTACAGACAGGAGCTGTCCTCTAAGAGTCCCAATAAGCAGCTGACTGAGACAGATGCAGATACTTACACCCAACCAATGGACTGATGTAAGGGACCTCTGTGGTTGAATTAAGGAAAGACTGGAAGAATCTGAGGAGGAGGGTGGCCCCATAGGAAGACCAGCAGTCTCAACTAATCTGGACCCCTGAGATCTCTCAGACACTGAGCCACCAACCAGGCAGCATATAAGAGCTAGTCCAACTCTTACCTACCTCCCCACCCCCAACCCCAACACATATAGCAGAGGATTGCCTGGTCTGGCCTCAGTGAGACAGTCAAGATGGGGGGAGGGGGGAGTGGGGGAGACATCTTCTAGGAGACAGGGGGAAGAAGAATGAGATGAGGAACTGTGGGAGGGGGACTGGGAGGAGGGCAATGGCTGGACTGTAAAAAAAATAAAAGTAATAAAAGAAAAAAAGAGTCACATTATAGATCAGAACATTGTACTGTGCTGGTGGGTTTAACCTAGCACTGCAGAGACTCACCTTGCTAACTATGTGACTGGCTACCAGCCCCCCTCCACCCCTCCACCACCCCCCCCCCCCCCCCCCGCTTCAGGAATCCTTCAAAGAAGAGCCCTGGCATCTGGTCTGGAAAATTGGATGCCAAAGGAGACTTCCCATGCCGCTCCCGGGCAGGGTCAGCCAGGGTTCCAAAGCTGAGCAGCACAGATCTGGGCTTCTTCTACTGCTAAAGGGAAAGTTGAAGCCCTTTCTGCATATTTTAGTAAGGAGACTGTCCTAACCCAAGGCCAATTATCTTTGAGGGGTACTGTTAGAGGACAGGATTGTCTTCTCACTTCAAAATGAAGAATGCCTTTACAAGAACCGCATGTAAGAACATGTAGGTCTTGCCAGGAGAGGATCCTGGCATTTTACCTTACTTACCTCACTTTCTTCCCCAATCAAACCTAGCTAGAGCAGACTCTCCAGGTTAACATTCTAAAGAAAAGTTAGTGTGTAATGTCAGGTCCCAAAGAAACCCAGGACAACAGGCAAAGGGCTAAGTGAAGAGCTTATTAGCATTCCAAAGCCTACTCTGGCCCAGGCTCACTCAGTACCCCTGAGTGGCTCCTCTCTGCTCTTCTCTCCCCCACCCCCCTAAACGTCTCCAGCCCAGAGGCTTTACTTTCCCTCCCCCAGCTTCTGACTCTTATATAAACCTGCCATTTTGCTGCTGCTTCTCCTCCTCTTCTTCCTCTTCCTCCTCCTCCCCCTCCTCCTCCTCCCCCTCCTCCTCTTCCCCCTCTTCCCCTTTTTCTTCCTCCTCCTCCTCACCCTCCTCTACCTCCTCCTCTCTCAGCTTGTCCTTTTAGCTTTCTTGGTTCTGTTGGTCCTCCTTGGTTCTCTTTGTTGTCCTCTTCCTCTCTCACTCCCTGCCCTGCCCATCTTCATTCATATATCTCTTGGTGTATGGAATTACTATCAAATTCTTTCCTGGAAGGTCTATGTATGTGGGTGTGACTGGCCTAGCATGCAAGCAATCACTCAGAAGACTATTCCATGCTAGGGAAATACCAATGTTGGAGATATGTTTAGGAAGTATTACCTCATCAGGAGTCACAAAAACACAAAACAAAGCAAAACAAACAAACAAAAAAAACCCAAACAGCCCTAAAAACAACCAACCCAACCAACTACCACCAACAAACCACTACATCAGTCAATACAAATGTTTGCAAACCTTTAACAACAGCAGAGGAAGCTGGACTCCAGGACTAATATCTAGAGTGGCACAGAAAGTTCCAGTAGGAGGAGCTTGTCCTTGGAGGCTGCCACAAGACCTGCAGCCCAAGGCTCCTTTCCTCTAGGAAAGCTGCAGGTGAACTCAAGAATACCACAGGGGGAAGATGCCATGTTTCTCCTTTTGCTTGTTTGAAGTCTGAAACCCTTTAGCTGTTGACACCAACATGATTTCTGTCTTCCAAACCTCCTGGTGAGTAAGTCCAACGGACAGAAATGAATTCATAGCTAGAACTCTGCTGGGAAGGATAGTTTTTGTCTGTCTGGCCTCTTTTATTAGAAGTAGTTTAGGACCCTGCCCAGAGTATTCAATACAGGCCCTGTCAGAACAGGCCCTGTAAGGAAAGGACCTCAATTGGGATGCTGTTGCAGAGGACCTGTTGCCTGACTTATTCTGTTCTTCTCCCTCACCCTGTCTCCTTCTCTGTGTAGCTAGAGTTGAAGGTAGCCAAGCAGTAGAATGATATAGTAGGAAAACAGTGGCAAGGTCACATGCAGGTTTGTGCTGCAGGTCTCTGAGACTATTAACACCTCAGATGATGTAACATGCTATCATAGCCCAGGCAACGGCTCTCTCACCAAAAGACAATCCTAGGCTAGAAACAGATTGTCCCACTGCTAAGTCTGGTGTTCTTTTGAGAGATTGACGGAGTACTGAGTCATGGCACACAAAGGAGATGTGTCAGGTCTGAGCAGTGCAAAGTGGCAGCTATGAATGTAGAGGAGATTCCTTTTGGATTCTAACACAGTCTTTTTGAATGCTGAAAGTATGACTTATTGTTAATATTAGAAGGTAGTGGTGATATTTAATAGGCTTCTGAACTAGTGTAGCACATACATTGGCCAATCAGAAGATGCCCTAGCTATAGATTGCTGATACAACTACAGTGGCCATTTAGTGTGGACAATGCCATTTAGTGTGGACAATGGCCAAGTACAAAAGAGAACAAATCTGTTTTGGTATCATCCCAAAACATTACTTAAGGAGGGAAGAGGAACAAACTCTACCAGATGTGAAGCTGCGAACGTTCACTTGGTTCTGTGAGGTACGAATATTAATGCCTTCTCTTTTTGCTTGTTTGATACCTTGCTCAATTTATTGACAGTCTACAATAGACTTTTTTTTTTCCAATTTGGGTTAGTTTCACACATTCTTCATTGCTCTGTAAGCATGGCTAGATTTTAACACGGAGCTACTGAATGAGTCCTTCTTGATTTGAATTCAAGAGGGTGGGTGCTGTACATCCCTAGACTCACCGGGCATGTGACTCACTCCCTGCCAGTCAGCCAGTCTTTCCGGATAAACAACATGCTACACAAGGGTTTGTGTATGTGTGTTCCCTATCCTCAGACTCTTTGGATACAAGAGTGATAACCTAGAGTCCCTGTTGGTAACAACAGAGTTTGTTTCTATCTCAGGTTTAAATAAGCAAACTTGGCATGGGTGCTGGTACACATGTAAGAGTCACACATGCTTTGTGTTGAGACCAGCATTTTATAGATCATTACAATCATCCATCTTTAAACTTCTGAGAATTGTTTCTTTATAAAAATATTTTGATTATATAGAATACACATTTTGTAAACAAGGGTCATCACATCAGAAGGAAATAAAAATTTAAGTTTCAAACATGTTAAACAAGGTCATAAATTTTGCTCTAGCATATAGACAGTTCCATTTGTCATTCAGACCTTCAGTATAGTAAGGACATTGCCTCATCATAGGCATTGGAGTGAAGCATTCTCCTTGGCTATGCTACTGTATCCTAGCAGATCCTGATGGTCTGAAAATACTCATAATGTCACACTGCAAATGAGCCTGTACTGTAACGGCATTGGTCCAGATCAATTTGGTTTTCTGGATAAAATGATACATCTGCTGTCTTCACTGTGGAGGGGGTCTGTGCACAGTGATGGAATGGACATTGTCTGCTTACTGCTCTTCTCCAACCATTGTTATCATAGGCTCTGGGGGAGCAGTACAACACTCATTCATAAAGTGGTACTTAAAATACTTGCTTGTGATGTACATTTAAATAAATATCCAAAAAGTAACTTTCAGAAAAGTTTTTAAAATCTGTTTAATGGTAGTGAGATGCTCAGTGGGTAAAGGTGCTAGTCACCAAGCCTGATGACCTGAGTGTAAACCTTGGGACCCATGTAACGGGAGAGAACTGACTTTCTCACGTTGTCCTCTGACCTTCACAAGTGTGTTGTGACTACCACATATGTATAAACACACACACACACACACACTGTCCATTATAAAGTCAGTCTAATATTTTGTAATTCTTCCTATTTTGTCATAATTATTGCCTATTTTGGATCACAAAACCAAATACTCCGTGTCTTCTTTTGTCATTGTACCGACTGTTTTCCTACTCAGACTCTACTCTTTGTGTTATTAAGTAGCTTGGATATATTGACATGTATGTATATCTTAGGAGAGCTAAGAGGGACACACTAGTGCTTAGGAGGCAAATGAGCTCATAACCAAAATTCATCCCTAACCTGGTCCAAGTTCAGCTGTGGATCTCATACAGAAGCTCCTTAGAGAAAGGAAGAAATGCAGTCTTTCTCCTACTGCATATAAACCTGCATCCTAGAGATTTAGCTGAACATAAGCATCCCTCCAATAGCACGTGTATGGTAGCTCCATCACTCTGGTCATCTGTACTAACTCCTACATACGTCTCAGCATGCAACTCATGGGATTTTATTCTTGCTGGATGTTCACCATCAGAAGAGACAACTTGGACTGTCCATTTCCTTCTACAAAGAAATAAAAGATGGAGGTGAGGAGGCAGATAGCAAGATTTCTCTCTCAGAAACAGTTGGATTCTTGCTTGGAGCAAGATGTTTGAAAAGTACCATATAAAACTCTTCTTTCTATTCCCAAATCAGCTTCATATGCCAGCTGAGATGGAAGTAGGGCACTGTTAAAATTAAATACAGTTTTGCCTTTCAACACAACAGAGCTGACTCATCCTGGACATCCTAACCAGGCTGGTTCTCTCTCTCTCTCTCTCTCTCTCTCTCTCTCTCTCTCTCTCTCTCTCTCTCTCTCTCTCTCTCTCTCTTCCTCACTCTCTCTCGGAAACCCTGGCATAGAGAAGGATTTTCCATTGCGAGTGTTAAAGAACTTCCTCAGAAACTACAACTGTTGTGACCTCTGCGTTTCCACCGATAGATAAGACACAAGAAGAAAGTATCAAAAACCAAGCCAAATCCCATCGCCATGGCTGCATCAGAACAAAGTCATTATGTTGTGACAGTTAGATTTAAGACCTATGATGCCACCCTGGGAAATCTGTAGTCTGAGTGTTGCCCAGACTCTGCAAGCCTCCTGGGGCCATACCCAGAAAGCAGCCTTTATTCCTCCATGCGTGCGGTGTCGTTTGTGAGAGTTCTGTCCACAAAGCCATCAGATGGTAACAATTTTCAGTCACTTCCAGCATGAGTTGGTTTTGAACTTTAATATGCAACCTAATTATGACTGCAAACACTTTGTTAAGCAAACAAACTTCAAATCCCTTTAAGGAAAAAAAAAACCTAGCTCTTCTCTGGTCATTCTGTCTTGTACAAAGGCTTTAAAAATAAAACTGTGTAGGGAATTAGAGAATCCAGGGATTAAAAAAATCTGCCCCAAATTAAGTGGCTTCAACATAATCACTACTTGAGCACAAGTATCTGATTTTTTTACTTAAAATCAAAACCTGGAAACTAAAGCATTCTATGTCCTACTCCTCCCATTAACTATTTACCTTTTACCCCAGACACACAAGTAATCTCATTCTTGCTTTTAAGTCATCCAGAGAAATTGACTTTTTCATTTGTTCCCCAATTGTTCTTTGCATATGAATTTCCTCTTTCCAGATCCTGAAACACGTGCCATGGGAGGTCTTCCTCCCTTCAGATTCCTTCACAGGAATCTCTTTCCATCCTTCTTGGTTACTTTATCAAGAGCAAGAATTATATAGCAAATGGAAATGATCAGATACTCTCTGTGGAGTTCAAAATAAGGGGGCAGGGCACCTGGCAGTGTGAGGGGTCATGAGATTGGGAGCCCTGATCTCCAGACTCTGTCTGTGTGGTCCTCTCTGTCCCTACACACTTACTGTGTCCTGTGTTTTTCCATGTTCTCTATTTGCCTAAATAATGGTCACTAGTGTTTTCCTTCATTTTCCGGGTACTGCTCCTGGAAGGAGGGCAATACATAGAAAACGGATGTCTGTTTTGTAGCTGTACTTTTAGAGGAGAAATCTACAGCAGTGTAACACGAGAAGACCTTACAAAAGGTAGAAGGAACAAAGGGGCACCCTCCCACAATCCCAAGATTTACCTAAGGTGACCCCGAACCCCACGTGTGTCAGTACCTCCATTCTCCCCATCCTCACCTCTTTGTGAACATAGGATACTGTGAAGGCCAAAATTTTATTTATGACTAATCAGGTGAGAAGGCCACTCTCCTGGGAAAGCCTATGTTTGAGATGCTGGGCTGTGATCTTGTGATAACTGTTCTTGTCCACTAAATGCCCAATCTCCCTCCGTCAGATGTGACACCAGGGCTCATCGTGGAGACAACTTTTACACCAAAGGAAATGAAGCTTTTGCTGCTTCTGAGTGTAGAATTTTTCAGGCAGGATAGAAACCCCATTTGAAGAGGAGCCTTGGACTGAGGCCGTAAAAAGGTTCCCTCCTTTCCAACTGGATTCAGACATGAGTAGATAAGATAGCTTCTCCATGCTGTTCCTCAACAGTGACGGAAATTGTGCTGGTTCGCAAATATTTGTCACGTGAAGCCCATCTGGATGGAAAAATCCTGGTAACAATTAAAGAGCCCAGCAGGTCTCTAGACTCCATTAATATGAACACTGAGTTAAAACTTAACTGCTCTTCCCTAGCCATGCTTTCTGGATTTCCTATCCTCACACAGGGAGATGGAAAACAGTAGGAGTCTAATGCTTAACCACAAGGCTGAACCCCTGGACTGGGGGTGCCATGCTCTCTAGGAAAGTGGGATCAGAGAATGGAGCTAAGGTCTAGCTTAAATCCTCATGAGAAGGTGTTGTCGTCTCCTTATCAGTCTGTGGTCCCTGAGCATCTACTCTCAACTTGAACCTCAGCCTAAATTGTAACATTGATATTTCTATCTTCTTACTTTTTTAAAATATAAATTCTTTGTCACACTCTGAAAAATATTTTTTTCTGGTTCACCATCATCTGTTATGCCTATATAGCTACACAAAAATCTGCTTAGAATATTTTGTCTTAATAAATAATTTCAATTTAAGGAGAGCCTTAGAAAATGAACACAGTATTTAACACTGCACATCAATATTGTGTAAGAGAAAAATATGCTTTCCCATCTGAAAAACAAACACACTATGTACTGTTTGGCTTGGGGCACGTTGGTTGAGACTGCAGAGGTATGTTGTAAGTTTTAATACAGAGGTTTTCCTATTAATGTTGAATGAACTGGTAGGGATATATGGCAAAGGGTCCATTCATGGAAATGGCTATTTGATGGGTCATAAAGCTAATTAAAACCAAATTTTGGCAACAGTGTTCAGGATGTGCATGGCCAACTCTGTTTTGTTACACCACCCCAAATGACTCTTTCATGTGGGAAAATATTTTCACTTCAAAAAAAAATACAAGAAAGTTTAATTGATCTAGGCAAACAAAACAGTCAGACAAATTAGCACATGATCAACTCCTAGGATCTAAAGCAAATCAGGCTATAAAATCTAAAGGAAATGCAGCAGCCTTAACTTTCATTGCTGTTTCAAAGTTGGATCTTAGGGAATTGGTATACATTAAAAAAGCTTAACTATTGTGAGGCCATGACTCCAGAGACCAGAGCTGAGATCAAGACACAGTGACAAAAACAAACAAACAAACAAACAAAGAATCAAACATGATGCTGGGTGGTGGGGGTAGGGAATAGGATAGAGAGGAGAGGGCACCAGTGTGGACTTGAATAAATCTGTCTAGCTGAAATAACGCTAAGAAATCTCAGAGCCTTGTTTTAAAGATAGTTGAAATTAGTATGCAAACATTTGAGTCATAGATGTTATTCAACAAGAGTTATTTATAGAGTTTGAATAGTTGGAGAGGAAAAATTCTAATTATTCTCATTGCCTTGGCCCAAACTTTTTCTTATGCCTTTGCTTCACTGAATATTTATCAGTATTCTGAGAAGCAAATGGTAGTGCTATAAGTTTCTTGTTATCATGCAGCCTACCATAAACCATCATGCAAATATTTTTATCAAAGTGATAAGCAAAGCTTAAAAGGAAGGTGTGATGTACCTTGTGAGCATATGAGAGGGATATCTAAATGCATCTGGAGTTCTGAAGTCAAGAAAGTCACCAGAGGATGTGAGGTTACAATGGAGAATTAGCAGAGTTAGAAAGAGTAAATGAAATTCCAAGTGGGGAGACACTGGGAAGATTTCCAGGTAGAGACATAAGAATGGACTTGGTCCAAGATTTCATGAAGCATAACATGTTCAAGGGAACAGAGAAAGTCAGAGTATGGTTACAGGGATGGTGAGCCAGAGATGAGTCGGAGAGGCAGCTAAGAACCAGGTCATAGTAGTATGGTGACATTCTGAACATTTAGCAATTTACAAAGACACAGATCTGACCAACCAGAAGGGACAACAGCCGTCAACAAATTGCGTGGTGGTGCTACCTGGATGACTGGCTGGTCATCAGCCCAGAAGGAAAGGGCTTGTAGGACATGTTTTACATTCTCTACTTAATACCTAGTACAAGACAAAAACCAAAACACTGAAGTACCTTCAATAAGGAAGCTTAAGAAACTAATACGAGTCATGCTTGTTTTCTAGAGTGACCAAGCTGCAGGGAATAAATTATTTTCAGCTTACCAAGGAGCAGCCCCTATATCAGAGACAGAATGCTCTTGGGAGTGGAGAAATAAGAGGAAGCACACAGAATGCAGCCTGTGCTCTAAGGCAGCTTACATTAGCAATCATTCAGTAGCTCTCTTTGAGCAAAGAACATTCTAGATATACTTTAGAGAAATGGAGAGAACTGAACGTCCACAATCTTCTGCTCTCTCTCCATGAGAAGGAGAAAGAAACCATCTAGGCTCTGCATTACAACTGGAGTACTGATCAATAGAACATTTAATCATGCAGAAGCTCCTTTGCTCTGTACACATGCATGATTCGTTCCCAAAACAGAAAGCAAGTGTCTCCAAGGCCTGTAGTTTCTACTGAGCCATCTACTTCCAGCTTGTACCTCTACCTGCCTGGACCAGCATCACATACCTGCATGAACCAGCCAGAAATCACCTTCCTCTAAAGTCCCCACTTCTTCCTTAATCTCGGTATCGCCACACATAGTAAAAACTGTCAGGAATCACACCTTATGTGTTGACCAAGGCATCCGTTTAGGAAATGATCTAATAAATCTGCCCTGTGACAACAAGCAAGTTTGAAAAGCTAAAGAGCCACAAGAAACTAATTTTTCCTCCTGTCATTTTCTAAGTATAAACTTGATGAAAGGTGTGCACATTATATAGACCCACAGACAGGACAAAGATTTTGTTTTAAACAAAGTTAAGAGTGAAATATTATCTAAATGTTAAAGTTACTGTCCTTAACTGGCATCCTACTAAGAGATTTGATGTGCATTTTCTACCTGCATGGCTCTCCTGGGAGGCAGACAAAGGAGAAACGATGAGCATTTCACTGCTGAGCGCCTGGAGCTGGAAGGCTGGCCCATTTGCACACAACCTTGGCAACTGACATGGTGGAGGGCCATCTAAGTTCATACCTTAACTCTTGAGTGATGTAACTTTTGCTTCTCTGTGACAGTAAATTTAGTATGTCAATGTAGCTAAGCTATAGGACAAAATTATTTAGTAGAACAAAGAAACAAACAAAAACCACCACCAACAACAAAAAACCCCACCAGTCTTGATATTCTGTAAAGGTATATATCTATATCTATATCTATATCTATATCTATATCTATATCTATATCTATATCTATATCTATATCTATATTTTAAGTTAGCAGTCTTGAATGAAACTCATCACCCTCTCTCATGTGGGTAGGTCTCATCAATCAGTTGAAGAAAAGCTGTAAGAGCAAAAGACTGCCTCCAGGCTACCTTTAGGATTCCAGCCTCAACATGAACTCTTATCTAGGTCTTAAGGCTGACAAGGAAGGGGCCAGGCCTGTAGATTTCATGTTTGCCAGCTCCCAGTTATATGTCAACCACTTAGAAAGTGAAAAGAGGGAAGAAAGAAGAGAGGAGAGAGATAGGAAGAGAGAAAGAGAGGTAGATAGAGGGATGGGGAGTGGAGTGGGGAGGAGAAAAGATAGAGAAGGGGAGGGTTAATTCCTATGATTAAATTCTATTGCTTCTATGTTTCTGGAGACTCAACACATTCACTAAACCTCAGTTTCCTCATAAACTCTCAAGGACTCACAACTAAACAAAAAAATTCCTGTCGAATGCCTAGCCAGGGTCAGACAGATGAACTGCTTCATGGATGTTCATTATTAACTTATGGGAAAGAAGTTCAAACACACCGCTCTGTTTGTTGCTCTATTACTTATTGTTTCCCCTGCCTACAATATTCATTCTTATTCTCTCTCTATGTCCATCCCACACACTCCATCTCAGATGAGAAAGAGCAGCCTAGGCCAGGGGAAGCTTTAGATGCTACTGAGCACCATGAAGACCAATGAGAGGACTCTGCCATATAGGGGGCGGGGCCTCTGTGCATTACTTCTCAGTAACTGAAGTTGGTTGCTTCTCACCTTCTGCATCAATGGTGTCTTGAAATTTGTATCTGATTCTGTGACATCCCCCCCCCCAGCCCCCAATCTCTAATCTTTTCCCTTGGTTTCACTTAAGCAAATCACAGGGGCAGGAGGGATTGAGAGAGGAAAACATCTCTCAATGACAAGTTCATTGGGCCATTACCTAGTCCCAGGTCGGTCACTGTTGAAACTTAGTCAAAGGAAAGAGCAGATAATGGTATCTTGAGATGACAAGGGCAGAATAGCATTGTCTCCCAGAGACAGAGGGTCCTGTACAGCCAGCAAGGAATTCTGGGCCACCTGTGGCCAACTTTTGGGTTCAAACACATTGTTAGTACATCCTGCCATTTTAGGGGCTTCAAATGAGTAGACTTCCCATGATATTTGGCAAAACATCTGAAAATGTATTTGCGGCTAAACTATCATCTCAAAGTGACCTATAAGGTTGATTCAAATTAGAAGTTATTTATAACTACATTACAAATATATTATAGCTAATTGAAATGGCTTTGGGTATTTTTAATTTCATTCCAGCTGGGCAATAGACATCCTCCATGACTGAACAGACAGGGCAGGAAAAAAAATGGAAAATTTACTCCTTCAAAACTGTAACAGGCCTACCAGAAAGCATCTTCTTGTGTAATGCTGAAAGAAACTCAAATCTGAGGATAGAGAAATAACCAAGAACCTCATTTATTGCTTGTCAACACCAACAGTGCTCAGGAGAAGTCTCATTTAGTTCTAGAAAGATGAACTAAATTGGTGAATAAACGGTATGTATTATGGGAGCTTAAAACTCTCCCAATGGAATACATTTCTGCACCATTGTAATTTTTAGCAAAATCCAATAAAGTTGGCTTTTGACAAAGATCATCTTTGTGACTTGCATAAGTCAGCTGAAATCCACTAACTAGCCACAGTGCACTTACTGGTCTTGTTCAGAATCCAAATATGTGGGTATTTTGTTTATTACTGCTTTCATTGGTTATACAAACATAGCATCAAAACCTGTATGTGGAAAATTTCTCACCCCTAAATTTCACTGTGTGATGTATTTCCAAAACCAAAAATGTACTGAAAGCATATTTATTTATTTATTTATTTATTTATTTTTAAATTTAGCTCATTCAGGTAATCAGTCAACTGCCTCTTAAACAGTACCAGGTAATTTATCAGTATTGTCAGAAGCACTTGCCAGACTGGAGTCTCTGTGGCTTATGAATAATGCTGTCACCTAGTGTCACAGAGGTCCTATATGAGACTGCCCCTGCTTGCCTGCTGCATAAGATTGCCCAGTCCAGGGGAAGAACTATGCAGACCCTCCCTAACAACTTACTGTCACAGACTGTCCCCAGAGCATGTCCATAATGTCAAAGAGGCTACGGGCTGTGTGGCTTACACTATAGACCTATACTGAGCTACTGATTTGTAGTTTTGAAGCTGAGAAGTTCAAGATAAATGTGTCAGCAGGACTGGTTCCTTCAGAGAACCACAAGAAAGAATCAACTTCACACTTTGTTTCTAGGTTCTGTGGCCACAGGTCTCTCTCAGCTTTTAGATGCTATTTTTCCTGTGCCTTCATACCATATGTTCTGTGTTCTTCTCTCTAATTTTTCCCTTTTTATAAGAACACATGTCATACTAGATGACAGAATACTCCAGTAACCTAACTCTCTTGACTACTCTGTCAAGACACTATGGTCAAAGCCAGGCCTGGTAGCACAGCTCTGTGATCTCAGGACTCAAGCAGGAAGATCACGAGTTCAAGGTCAGCTTGGGCTACAGAGAAAACCAGTAAAACTACATGTACGGGACCTAACTGTCAGGATGTCAGCATCCTTTGGAAGGTCACTATGTCAAATGAACACTCGGGTTCACTCCGACTGAGCGCTGAAGTTCAACAGTACTGCAGACCTCTTACTAGCTCTTCTAGACCTGTATTCCGTGGAAGCAGGAGTTGTGGACCCAACAACTTCTTCCTCTAAGGTAAAATACTGTACTAGAATCTCTGCTGTTTTTAATATTTCCCCTCTAATTGTTATGTGTGATACAATGAACATTTCCAAACCTGAGAGAGCTACCTAAGGAGAGGACATCTGTCAACTTCCATCACCCATAAAATTGCTACATAAAAAAGATAATAGTAATTGTTTGGACCATATCATAAAGTTACTATGAAAACTACTTCAAGTAGTATGCATACTGGTACATATACATGCACACACACATAGGCATATGTATACATGCACAGAAACATATACACACAAATATGTACCCACAGACATAAACACACACAGAATACACACATGACACACATGTACATATACATACATATACACTTATTCATACACATGCATTCATACCAATTAATAAGTTCTAAAATTCACCCCCAGTATAAAACCCTGTATTAAAACATAGTTTTGTGTGTGTAAGTGTGCTTTTGTGTGTGTGCATGTATGAATCAATATTATACAAATACTTTTTATAATAGGAGAAAGCTTAATTTCCAGTTTTTAAAAAATTGAATTCAAAATAAAATAATATTTAAATGTGGTCCTTGAAGTACAGGTCTATGAATGAAAAAGAAAGTAGAAATGCTTGGGGAGAAAGGATGAGGTTTCCCTTAATTGGGGCTTAAACTTGATGTTTTTCATAACCAAAATTGACTGCAAATGTTTGTCTGTAAATGTTGGTCTGCAGTAAAAATTTAAATGTATTTCTTTGAAAATATCTTCATACTCAGAAAGGTGATACTTGCTGGAGTGCTCATGTCCCTGAACTTGCTGACTCATGGGATAGCAGTGCAAACCACCACTGGCTTCCATTCCAGCTGTTTGGCCAGTAATTGTAGCACAAAATCTGCTGGGGACAATGGGTAAACAATTGGGTGTGGCTTGGTCCCCAGAAAACTTCACTACAAACACTGACATTTGAATTTCATAGAATTTTCACTTGTTGTGAAGTATTATTTCTTTGATTTTAAAAAACAATGTCAAATACAAAAACCCTTCTTCACTCACAGGCCACACATAAACAAGAGATTGGCCTGATTGAGTCTGAGAACTATAGTTTCTTATTCCTCCTTTAAATGATTCTTTGTGTGCATGAATCTGCATGTGCGTGTGCACATGCACAGTGTGTGTACGTGTTACTGAAGGCAAGGTCTTGCTCCATACCTCAGCTGACTTGAACCCTCCTTCCTCTGCTTCCTAAGAGCTGGGTTTACAGGCTGTGCTACCATGTATAACTGAGAAAAATCATTAATACCCCTACTTGGAACTAAGACATTTCTTTATTTAGTTTTCATCAGTCTGGGCAATAATTTCCTCTTATGAATGTGACATGCGTGCTTTATCTGTAAACTGAGTTGTGTGTTTAAATTATTCCCACAGCAGCGCATAAAAGAGCTGACTCTGCACTGACCTTGATTCATTTCTTCAGCATTATCCCCCAGCATGCTCGATCAACATTAGATATCAGAAGTGGCATATTCATACTGGACTCACAGCTTTCAGTCAGAACAGGACAACAAGGCATGGTTTCTGAAAGGGCGCTACCCCTTGACCCTCCAGGAAGTCTTCTCCACTGTGATGTCAACATCCTCTACTTTTCCTGTGAACTTCTACTCTGTATTTCAGGATGAAATACAGAACCCTTGATAGGTGCTCATGGAAGATTTGTCTATTCAAGCACATGGTCAAAGGTAGGCCAAGAAGGTGCCTGGTATTAACTTTTATTTCTCTTCACCCTGGTAGCTACTGACCTCCCACAGATGCCAGACTTTGGACTTCCAGACAGGCATGCATGGCTATTCACTGACACCCTGGTGTGGAAAACTTTCAAAAGGCTAAAAACAAGTCTATCCCATGATCCAGCTATACCATTTGTTGGCATATGTTGAAAGCAATAAATATCCTCCTGTATAGAACTTGCTAAAACGTCATCATTACCAGTGTATTTCTAATAGCTTGGAAATGGAAACAAATCTAAATATCCTACCTCTGCTGAGTGGACAATGAAAATGTGACACATGTTCAGATGTAAAGAAAAATGAAATCATGTAATCGGCAGGCAAATGCATGGAACCAGGAAAGATCATAGTAATCAAGTCATCTATGTTAGACTCCTGTCTACAAGCATAACAGAGTATCATTACTACTGTCAGGATTGGTGCTTGCCCATGAGATGGGTCTCAAGTTGGGCTGGTTATTGGTTGGCCAGTCCCTTAGTCTCTTCTCCATCCCCGGTCCCTGCATTTCTTGTTGGCAGGATACATTTTGGGATGAAAGTTTTGTGTGTATGTTGGTGGGGGTAGAGGGATATTCCTATTTTTCCAGTGGGGTTCCTGCCTGGCTACAGGAGGTGGTCTCTTCAGGTTCCATATCTCTATTGCTGTGAGTCTTAGCTAAGGTCACCCCCATTGATTCTCGGGAGCCTTGCTTATTACAGGTCCTCTGACTGGCTCCACCAGCAGCTGACTCAGACACATGCAGAGAACCACAGTCAAACATTGAATGGAACTTGGGTTCTCTTATGGAAGAGTTGGGGGAAGGATTCAGAGCCCTGAAGAGGGTAGGAACTCCACAGGAAGACCAACAGAGTCAACTAGCCTAGACCCTTGGGGGTCACCAACCAAAGAGCATACACAGGCTGGACCTAGCCCCAGCCCCACACATGTAGGAGATATTCAGTTTCGTCTTCATGTGGGTCCTGAACAACTGGAGCTAGGGCTATCCCTAAAGCTGTCGTCTGTCTGTGGAATCCACAACTGTCTTGTCTGGCCACAGTTTGAGAAGAAGCACCTAACTCTGCAAAGACTTGATGTGGCAGGGTAGGGCAATATGGTGCGGGGCAGGGCGGGGGGCTCCATATTCTCAGAGGAAAAGGGGAAGGGGGAGGGGTTGGGGGGGGTCAACGATCAGGATGTAAAGTGAGTGAAAAAAAGTGAAGTAACCCAGACCCAGAAAAAGAACTTCTGCTTGCTTCCTTACATCTGTGGTTTCCAGCTCCAAGTCTTCTGATGTGAGCATATAACCTGGAGTAACTAGCTACAGAAACTGGAAAAGTAAATGAGGGTGTAGGAGGAGTGGGCAGGGGAATAGCAGGGTACAGTGATTCTAAAGGGGAAAGTGGGGAAAACGGGAGGCTTTAATTAGGGAGGAGGGAGCGAGATAAATGCAGAAGAGAGGCCAGTAAAACAGAGTCAGGGTGTTGGAAAATGTCATAAGAAAACACACTATTATCTTTCTACCTAAAGCTACATATAATACAATATGTCTGTGTTTACATATACATACTCATACCCACACATAAACATATACATATAAAGTTCAAATAAAATTTTCCCATCTGGGCTGATAATTCCTCCTTACAACAGCCATAATTAGAACAAAACCTGCCACACCAGACATAAGAAGCCCCCTTCTGAGTTGTTTGTTGCTTAGAGTTGTTCAAGAGACTTCCAAGCCAATACAGGCTATTGTTTTCTTTGTTACCTTCCAGAAGTGGAAGGCAAATCCCTATTGTTGAAGAAACCATACACTTCAAACACAGGACTCAGAAGCCCCTGAGCAGAATCAGACCTGAAAATCTTTTTCCCTGAGGACTAGATTTCATGGTACCAGAAGGTGCCATGAAAGTGTCTAGTGGATGGAAGCAACCAATAGTCCTACCAGCCAGCTGTGACATCTATGAACCACAACAATGACCAACACGATATGATAACCCTAAGGTGCAATAGTGACATGCATACAAACATGATGTATTGGTGGTAACCAATAACTCTCTGACTGGATTTATGGCGTACTCAACAAGAGGGAAACCATGTCTTATACTAGAAATCTAGCCAATGACCTGGGGTTAATGACATATTACGAATCTTGGCAAACACTGTACAAGTACCACTTTACTAAACCAGCAGAATCCCCATCTGGACTCTAAATATTTATCCTTACAACTACAGATAAATGTAGTTCTTACTTCTTATCCCTCATAAAAGAAACTTCTCTCAGCAACAGACAAGAGACTGTTACAGAAGACCACAACAGATCAAAATACAGAGAACAGAGATTATGTGGTACATAGTACCAACTGATATGCTATTCCTGTATCTAAGGCTTAGGGAATCATTGCAGCAAAGGGTAGCAGAAAGATCATAAGAGCCAGAGGAATGGGGCTGGATAGATGGCTCAGAGGTTAAGAGCACTGAATGCTCTTCTAGAGGTCCTGAGTTCAAATACCAGCAACCACATGGTGGCTCACAAACATCTGTAATGAAATCTGATGCCCTCTTCTGGTGTGTCTGAAGACAGCTACAGTGTACCTATATACAATGAATAAATAAATCTTAAAAAAAGAAAAAAGAACCAGAGGAACAGGAAACTTGTTGTGAAATTCTGTCTTCTGGAAATATCTGGGAAGGTACACCTATGAAGTCTTACCATCACGGCCATCTAAATAAGACATGGACAGTGATGCCAATGTATTTGCTGACATGGAAGGGGAAAGGAGGTTTGCGGGGTCTCTAGAAAAGGAACTCTGGAAAAATGAAAAGCACTGAGAGCAGGAGAAATGGTCTTTCCCAGAGAAGAGCCCCCAATTTGTTAACCAATACCAAATGGTCATCCGTAGGGTCATATACATACAGGTAGTGATCTATAGACTGAACAGGTTGTATTTATATATTTAAGAATATATATATATATACATATATATGCAGACAGATAGATACATGCATATTATTTATGTATATATACACACATAGTTGTATATATTTATATAAATTATATACATATACACATATTATATGTTATAAGTAATGTGCCTAATATATTTATTTACATTTATGTATATACACACATTGATGTATATTATGTACACATATAATATGTATACATTATATATCTATATGTTTATATATGTGTGTAACATAAATATATATTACATATTATATAATATATGTATATTTATATAATATGTATATACTATACCTCTATAATATACATCTATATGTATACATACATATATGTAACACAAATATATACATTATATATTATATATACACACACATAAACATAATATGTGTGTGTATATATAATATATGGGAGAAAGAGAAGGAAGAAATAAAATGATATAATTACATTATAATTTTTAAAACTTGTAATAAAATTTTAAAAAAGCAAGGTGTAAACTCTATAGCCAATTTGTTTTCTTTCAGGATGACTTGTAGTAAGAATCTAAAACAGTCCAAGATGTGGTAAGAGTAAGCGCCGGCACCACACCTTAAGTGGGTAAAGTCTCTTGGCTCGGGTGCCCATCTTGCCACACCCCTAAGGTGTATGTAGAGAATACCAGAGCGACACACCCACGGCTGTGAGGGCTCAATGGCAACCAAACACTCCCAAAGGCAAAGAAGGGAGGTTTACACAGGCGCCTCAGGAGGTGAGAGTGGGAAGCCATGCTGTGTGGGCAGGATTCCAGGACAAGTGAAACATGGGGTAGTTTAAGAGGGCCCTTTTTTGAAGGTGTGGGGTGCGACTCAGTAGGGTTACCTGTGGACTCCTTTGCTTTCTTTCATTGCTGGTTTTCAAATTAGTGTCTTCCTTGGGCCATCTATGTGCTAAGAATTTCCTGTTACACAGCTCTCTAAATGTTCTAAAGGTTTGGAGAGTGAGCTGAAACTCCAATTAGCATTAGGCAGACTGTGGGCTTCTGGTATTTCTAGTAAGTGCAGGGAGCTGCCAAATATACCTGCCAGGCTTCCCTGAGCCTGGACAGGCCTGTGAATGTTACTCAAGAAAGTGGCTGCCTGGGATAGTAGCACCCATTAATTCTCTCACAGAATGAGAGGAAATGCTTCTGAACTGGAGAATGGGGCTTCCTTTTATGAAAGAAAAATAAGGCCCCAAGGATGTTGGCTTGAGAAAAAGCTCTAGGAAGACCAGGCAAGGTTTAGAGCAATCTGCAAGATCACAGAGTCTTAGGGCGAGGAGATACAAGAGCATCAGTGCCAGTCATCTACAGTAGAGCTCACTTTGTCCAGACTACCTAGAACTCCCGAGCAGCCCTGAGAAGTCAATATCATCTACAGCCTTCCGAAAGCTTGAAAGACAACAAAGTGTGATCACGCTGGAAGGGAAGTGCATCTTGTCCCTTTCAGAAAGTCAAACATGGCAATATGTAGTTCTTTAAAAATGCATCTGGTGCTCGCGTCGGCAGCACATATACTAAAATTGGAACGATACAGAGAAGATTAGCATGGCCCCTGCGCAAGGATGACACGCAAATTCGTGAAGCGTTCCGTATTTTTCGAAATTCCTAGGCAAATGGTCAGAACTTGAAAATATCATCCTTAGTGAGGTAACCCAATCACAAGAGAACACACAAGGTATGCAGTCACTGATAAGGGGATATTAACCCAGAATCTCAGAATACCCTAGACACAATTCGCATATCAATAGATTTCTAAGAAGATGGAAGGAGAGACCCCTGGTCCTGGAAAGACTGGATGTAGGGGAACGCCAGGACAGAGAAACGAGAGGGGGTTGAATGGAGAAAAGAGGGAGGGAAGGGGGCTTATGGGACTTTCGGGGAGGGAGGAAACGGGAAAGGGGAAATGATTTGGACTGCAAATAAAAAAAAAATAACTTAGAAAATAAAGAAAAAATGCATCTGACCACACTTGTAAAAAATTCTATTTCATTCTTTTCAAGACTGACTAGCTTTCACAATAAATTAATTTTTCCAAAAATTAATTTCAAGATTCATAAATCATCAGGCAGTGGTGGCACATGCCTTTAATCCCAGCATTCTGGAGTCAGAGGCAGGGGGATATCTGTGAATTCTAGGCCAGCCTTGTCTCCAGATGGAGTTCTAAGACAGCTAGGGCTACACAAAGAAACCCTATCTCAAAAAACAAAAACAACAAAAATCACACATAGTTGGTTTTGAAGAAGAATTGAAAATAAAGCAAGTATATTAAATAGTCAATATGTGTGCTGGACCTAGTAGCACACACCTTTAACGGCAGCATTCAGGAGGCAGAGGCAGGTGGTTTGCTGTAAGTCCGAGGCTAGCCTGGTTTACATGGTGAGTTTCAGATCAGCCAGAACTACAAAGAGGATCTTATCTGAAAAGAAAATAAATAAAAACCTTAGCATGTACCAGATTGTGGGTTAAAATGTTTCATATTTCATATCTTACTTCCTAAGGAAAGAATACTATCTTCTTTTAGTTTTGGAATTGATACAAATCACAACTCACAGCTTCAGAGGACTGATGTATTAATGATGTATTAATGAGTGGTCCAGAGAAAGGTTTGCTAGAGGAGGTGCCTCTCTAGTTCAATTTGGCTGTGTAGAGGAATTATTTTTGCTTTTTAAGGGACAGTCTCATTCCATGGTTCAGATTAGCCTTGAACTCATAATCCTCCTGTTGAAGCTTCCTGAGTACTAGAATCACAGGCCTGTGCCATCAGGGCAGCTGCTGCTCGCTTGCTTAGCATGTTGGTGGATGATGGCACCAGCAGAGGGATTAATCTGGTCTTCAAACAACAATCACCCAGATTGCCTGCATGAACCTCAGCAAGGCTCCGCCTCTCATGAGCGTCTCATTAGGACTCAAACAGACCTTCACCTTTGAGTCTTGAGGACTTCAGTTCTCACATAAGGCATATTGTTGGCTGCTTATTACAACTTCAGTCAATCATTTGTTTGCGGCCATTTATTGTTGTTCACTACATGCAGGTGCCTACTCCACAATAAATCTACACAAGCCAGACTGAAGTTGAGTCCAGGGGACCAATTCAGCCAAAGGCGCTCAGTACTTCAACGCGTGGAGCCAGAGGCCATTCTGGACACTCATCTGTGAGCCAAAGGATTCTAGAAAGTCAAAGGCAGAAGAGTCTCTGACATGCCAGGCAGTGGTGGCGCACGCCTTTAATCCCAGCACTGGCAGGCAGATTTCTGAGTTCAAGGCCAGCCCGGTCTACAGAGTTAGTTCTAGGACAACCAGGGCTACACAGAGAAACCCTGTCTTGGGAAAAAACAAACAAACAAAGAAAGAAAAAGCACATAATCATGGATTCCTATGCAACAGTCTCTATTCAAAACCACACACACACACACACACACATTATATATATCAAGGCATTCAATCCTTGAGTAATTCTTGAACTAAGTAACAGCTAAGAAAGCTAAGACAGATTGGCTTAGCAGATGATCTCAAAGATATGTCAGATCATAAGGTCACAGATAGATGTTTTTATGTAGAAGGATCGCAGAGAAAAGACTGATCAGATAAAAGGAAACATTGAAAGTGATTAGGGGAGGTTATACAGTTGGGAGACCTAACTGCCTGAGCTAAGACTTTAAGGGAGAAAAAGAGAAGGGGTACATTAGTAGAAATTCAGGGAACCTCGTGACCAGTTAAATTTGTGAGCAACTTATTCCTCTGGGGGGAAAATGCCTTTGTAGATTCAACTGGTCTTTCAACTTCTTTGCAGAGTTCTCTCACATTGTCCTTTTTGAAAGGTGTGGCTTTGCTGGAGAGACAGCTTGAACTATCACCAGTATCCATTCAGCCGTCCTTAACCCCCAAATTTAGACAACTAGGTATTAGGACTTCAAAAAACCTCAGCCTTGTGTTAGAATTTTTTACCTTGAAATGGAGGTGCTCTTCATCTAACAACAGATACATTGTTTTTGTCTTCTAGGAGTTTCACTTTGATGTGTCAAAGGAAATGCCAGGAACTCCGGGCAAGAGTCATCACCATGTGAACACAGGATCAACAGCAGGTGTGGCTGGAGCTTTGGAAGCATGATCCGGTTTTAGGGATAAAAGGATAAATGTTTCAAATGCTTCAGCGTTTGAAAGTCTACATTGCCAGGCGTCCATGAATCGAAGCTGGACCCTTCAGAACTGCGGCAGAGAGAGGGAGCTGGTGATGATTAAGAAGCTGAAAGGAGCACTGCCTTCTTTGGCCCGCTTGCGTGAAGCAGGTGGGAAGCAGATGCACTTCCTGAACACCTGGGAGGCTGGCAGCTGCTCTTGGGATTGAACACTGAGCAATCACCTTCCCTTTTAGAACCTTGCAAATTGAGCTCTGTAAACAGATGGCCCTGCAGTGGCCAGGTGTCTGCAGTAGAGATGAGAAGAGGAAAGCCTACATTTTTGTTGTTTCTCTATCCTCCACACCATGGCCTCAATGACATGTTGGTGTTCTTAATCAAAAGGCTAAGATGTCTGGGTCCCGGAGAATTGGCTTACTCAAAATAACAGCAAAATGGAGGGAGAGTAGGAACAGGTCTTGAGACAATAAACACAGTGCCTCTGCTCACAAACTGTGATGATCTGGGCAGAAATGGCTTTGGAGTTTCTAGGAACAAAATCTTTTTCTGACAATGGACCTCTCTACTCCTTGAGAGTGGTCCCAGTATCCCACTTAGAGATGGGCATGTTGTCTAGGATGTAGACCTCTGTTGTATTAAAGGATTAGATGATTCATGAGCAGGTCTTGCCTTGTTACCTATCCTTCATTCCTGAAGAGAGGAGTTTTCCACCTTCTAAGACTGTAAAGCTTGAAGGATAGCATCCTCAGCCCATCACTCAAAGATGATTTTCAAAGCAATATAGAATAATAAATCATATTAAAATCTCTAATTATGCCATATCAAAAATTAGTCAGCCAGTGTAGTGGTACATACTTTTGATCTCAGTGCTTGGGAGACAGACAAAAGTGGCTATCTGTGAATTTGATGTTAGCCTGGTCTACATAGTGAGTTCCAGGACAGCCAGAGCTACACAGAGACCTGCCGGCTCGGAAAACAGAGCAAAACAACAACAACAAAGGAATCAGTCCTAACCTAGAACAGCTAAGTAAACAAATTGCTTGGCTTACACTCAAACAAAAGTCCCAATCAACAGTTACCCAATTCAAATTAAAAAAAAAGAAAAGAAAAGCACTAGTCAGTTTTGTAACACTGTGACAAAATGCCTGAGCGATATCAACTTAAAGAAAGATTTTGCTTCAGTTTGTGGTTGCAGAGGCTTCATTTAGTGCAAAGGAAGCTGGTTCCATTGCTTTGTACATGACAGGAGATGCAATGGTGTGACAATGCAGACCTTGGGCAGAGAAGAAGTCTGCTCATTCCATGGTAGAGAAGAGGGGGAGAAACATACCCTTCAAAGACATGCTCCTAGACCTGTTTTGGGAAAAGAAGGGCCTCAGAAGAAATAGGAGGGTGGTAAGAGAGAGTAGTGGGGGGGAAGTATGATCAAAATACATACTATATGTATTTCATACATACATGTATGAAATAATAAAAACTGTCGTTGTTAAATAATAACAAGCATAAAATATTAAATGTAAAGTAAAAAACAATTTGTAAGTTTTTAACAAAAAAAAAGAGCCACCCCTAGTGCCTTCCTTCTCAGGTCTAACATCCTGCAGTCCCCACAGCATTTAAACAGCACCACCAGCTCGGGACCAAGCTTTTGGCACAAAGGTTTGGGGAACTCTATGGCTAAGACAGAATAAAAAATAAAACTCAGCATAAGAGGTTCAAAGAAAAAGCCTCTAACCCCATATGCACTAATACCTCACCGCATTTACCACACCTGACCATGGCTATTTAGTGACTATCCATCTAACACCATGAGTAGTCTATACTCCTGGATTGGTTCAGGGGACCCGGACAATTCTCCCCACAACTTGGATGTTTTCTTTCTTCTTTAGTATTGAACTCTAGATCACATGACTAGAATGGGCATCCTGCGAGTTCATCAGCTCTAGGAAGTATAGGTGCGTATAAAGTGGGATGTGCCCATGAGCCCACCATGTTTATGGACTCAAAGAGGGAAGCTGGATTCTGTTCATCTTACTGTCCTGTGTCTTTCAGATAGTTTTCAGGACACAGAATCCAACAAGTAGGATCCTTCACAAATCTCTACCAGATGGGGGTAAGGGTAGGCTAGTCCAGAGCTCTTGTACATGCTATAGGTCTAAAGGCTAGCCCAGAAGACTATGAGAAACTGTGCCACTTTCTGTCTCCCTCACAGCCAAATAGATAGTGATGAGATACAAATGTGTCTTGCTCTTCCTGTTTCTGTCAAAGATACAGTATTTCAAAAGAAATACTTTGTGCAAATACAACACTAGAACCTAATACGCATAAAAGGAAGAGGAGAGAAAACCGAAAGAATCTTGGTTCTTTGGTAATGACAAATTCTGAGAAAACTGGGGCTGTTTTGAGATATAAATTCTAGCTCCCAAAACCACAACAAGTATCTTTGATATTTTAAATAATAACATTTATCTGGGCTTGTGCCCATCCAATGAAAAGCAATAGCTCACTTGTTGCAGCTCAGGACACTGCATACAGCAACAATCATATTACCGGCATGTGTGGATCTGACTGGTGTGATCTAGCCTCAGCAAGCATTGCTGACACGTTGTTTGTTTTTCTCAGGATTAACAGAAAATGTTTGTGGGTGTTTTACGTCACTAGAATAGGAAGCACTGAAAAACTTGTACCGCCTGGTTGATATTTCTGGAAAGAGAACTCTAAATTATTAGAGGAAGGGGGTGGGGCAGTCAGGAAAGAGAAGGATGAGTAAAGACTCAAGAAAACCCCACCAGGAAAGTCCCACTTGGAAAACTGAATTGATGGCAAATGGGGCTTTTTCATGAAATAGTGTTCAACTGCACTTGATGGGGAGACAGAGATAATGTGCCCCCCAGACAAAAAATTAAAAGCATATTGGGCTCACAAATCTATACCATACAAACTATTTGCTACTTCCAAAATATTTCATATAATGTACACTCAAGTCACACATATTCCCAGAAGATTTGACATGTAAGACATGAGAAGCAAAGAAATGTATAGTGTCGAATCTTAGGGCACATTGGAGCTAGAGAAAGTGAAAGTCGACAGTACCAGAAATAGGGGATATTTTTAATTTGAATGTTGTATCCAACCCGGGACTCTTAGAAGTAAAGCCAAATAAGGAAGCATGTTATACTCCTAATTATCTGGTGAAAGGGAACACACATGCTTGTCTGGAAAGACAGATGACTTCTGCCTACAAACTTCTAGTTGAAATTCCCCTACGCATATCTCTACATAGGAAATATTGTCCTGCAAAGTGAGTATTGATCTTTGATAGAAACCAAGGACATCAAATTAAGGCCAAGCTAATGATATTTCTGTAAGAAGCCACAATAATATAGCCTTCATACTTTGCTTTCTGGTAAGCTCACTCAATAGAATACAACTTAAAGAATCCACGAGGGTTAATCAAGAAAGGATTCAGAGTTGCTGCAAATGAACTTCCACTGGCTAGACTTTGGACTACAAAACAACACAAACAGAACAAAGGGTATTTTATAAAAACTTAAAATCAGGGCCAACAAGATGTCTCAGCAGGCAAAATACTTGCCACCAAGCCTGATGACCTACTTCAGTTCCATCCTAAGTACCCGCAGGGTGACCACACACACTCACACTACAAAGTGATTCAAAATATACACACAAACTACATTCCTAAATGCATTGTCAATATTTTAAAATGCATATATGCTGTACACAGATAGAGCTTTCAAGCTTCACTTAACTGGCTACAATACTTGGTAAAGTGAAACCAGCTTTACTGTAGTCACCAGCTGGCCTTGGGATAGCCACATGTGTGTCTCGGTCATGGGCAGGAGGCTTCCTACTTTGACATTCAACCTGGTTCCTGGTGCCTTTTGCCTGTGGGAACTTAGATTTAGAAAAATAAACAGATAGCATCCCTTTGGGATTATTTTTGGTTTGTTTCTTTTTTCATTTTGGACTTTTGTGACAGACTCTCCTGTATCTCAAGCTGGCTTCAGACTCCTTGTACCTAAGGGTAGACTTGAACTTATGTTATTCTGTCTTCACCTCCCACCTGCTGGTATTACAGACCTGTGCCATCACACCCAGCAGGATTCCTTTTGAACACACAGTGTTTCATTTGCACTAAATCTAGATAGCAGTCCATTTAGCATTGTGCTCTCAGATGGTACTTTAAAGGCTGGATAATTGATTCCATGAATCAAAAAGCAGGTCATGAAACAGCATCCTCGGAGGTGATCTGATACAGCTGGGCACCAATGAAGCAATTGTCTTGAAGAAGTCATGTGTTTCAGCTTGAGGGGCTTTGGAATTCCCACTTCCTCTGAAGACCAAGATGGCTGGCACACGGTCAAGGCAGCATGGCCCATGATCCTTCTCTTCCGTTCCCAGACTCACTGTTCTGACAGTTCCCAGCACTGTCCTGAGGCATTTGCCTGAATGTTCTCAGTAGTGGTGATGACATTTTACTGGTCCATGTGTACTCTCACAAGTTTTCTTATCCCCCTCCCCACCCCAAAAGAGCAATTCCTACTATAAGCTTGTGGGAAGACAGGTGGGCATTCAGTTAACTGATGGCATAGGAACAGGAGGTGTCAGCTACTTCATACACTTAACTCCTAATTTAGTCTTGGCCTTCTTAGCCAGTGTTACAGCACCCCAACTAAGTGGCCTCCAGCACAAAGAATGATAAGGCACTTGCCCACTACACTGTCTTTGCTGATAGCAAGATGTTATCTCTGCCTTAAGCCAACTCTACCAGGTACTGTTGGTTGCATGATCAATAGCAGCCTCTCTCTCTTGTTCATGGTTTTCTAGGTCATGAATTTGGAAGCAAAAATCTCTTGCTTGGTTATTTCTTATGTGGTTGCAGAAAGATGTTGGCTAGAGATGCCATTATGTGAAGAATAGACATCCAGGTTGGCTCATTCCTGCAGCTCAAGCTGATACTGGATGTTGACTCAGTTCTTTTCGAGCACTGATTCCAAGACAGGCACATGCTGGTCTCAGATCAGTTAAGACTACCTCATGGAATCTGTCTTTCTGAGAGGAAGCACTGCAGTAAGAACTAGGCAGAAGATTCAGGACATTAGCTGAGTGTGGTGGGACATACCAAAGATCTCATCATTTGGGAGTCTAAGACCAGAATGTTGCCTTGACTTCAAGGCCAGCTTGGTGTACATAGTAAGATGCTGTCTCAAAATGAAGACAGAAAGGAAGATGGGGAAGAAGCATGAGAAGGAGGAGAAAGAAGAGTATAAGCAGGAGAAAAAAAGAAACATTTAATAACTAAGCTTAAGAAGTCCTATGCCATGATGCGTGTTAGTTAAGGCCATTCCAAGCACACTCTGGTATCAGTAGATGAAACATACCCTTACTTCCAATTGGGCAAGGTGAAAACTTGTAGGCATGTTCTAAATCTTTGACAGATTCTATGTGATGCCTCCACATAGAATCTCCTCAAAGGCAAATCTGGACTCAATGTCAAAGTTCATTTTAAAGAAAGGTGAGATGGCATCTGCAGTTTCAGTTGACTCATTGCTTTTTACTACCTATAGAAATCTTCCTCTTCTTCAGCTGGCCCAGGTTTTCTATTTCTCATTTCTATTCCTGTGTACTCTCTCGGTTCCTCTCTTTCCTACCCTCAACCCCAACTTTCCTTTTGTGTCCACATTTCCACATGCACACAACTCAACTCAGATATCGCCATTCAGTTGCCCTGATATAACCTGTCTTAGACTGAGGACATTCTCTGGATTTCAGATCCACATTCCTAAAGGTGAGAGAGTCATCTTGATTCAGAAAGAGAGGACCACTGGGCAGTGGTGGCGCATGCCTTTAATCCCAGCACTTGGGAGGCAGAGGCAGGCGGATTTCTGAGTTCGAGGCCAGCCTGGTCTACAAAGTGAGTTCCAGGACAGCCAGGGCTATACAGAGAAACCCTGCCTCCAAAAACCAAAAAAAAAAAAAAAAAAAAAAAAAAAGAAAGAAAAAAAAGAGAGGACCTATGAGCTTCTTGGGCAGTCCATTTTGAGCTCATTCCTTGAAAACAGGCTTGGAAATTTAGCAAAGCAAACCTAGGTAGTAGATGTCAATGTCTCCTCTAAGTTAGGGTTCAGGTGATGCAGAGCAGATCCCTCCAAAACACCACTTCCACTGTAACTTTTTTCTGTCACCTTAGACACGAGGTTTTGTCTTCAGACCATCTATAAAGGACTTTCTGAATCTACATTGGAGGGTTTTTCACATCACCATGTTTAAGTATCCTTTGCTTGCAAAGCTCACTCATTCCTGACACAATTCTTACCAGAACACAGGATTTCTAGCAATGTTAAACTATTTCAAGTATTACTTCCTCTAGAGAAATAATTGCAAACAGATGGTCAGACTGATGACTGGATTTACATAGTTTGCCCTTACAGCAGAACCGTGTTCAGTAAGACCCACCATCCTGGTACCACTTCCCCTATCAGTCACCTAAACTCTTGCCTGTCTTCCTAGGACAAAGGACCCACTTCGTATTTCTTTATATTTTTAATTTTGCTTTTAAAGAGCAATAGGCAAGATACTAACTAACCTTGCATACAGGACTCTAACATCATCTACAGAGCACTGGCCCAGTTGTGTATAGCTAGGTTTTATTTAGTTACAGAAATTCGCAGGATTCAAGGAGTATGGTTTTATGGACATCACAAGGGTGCTTCTTTTGTTGCTTCCACCAAATAAAAATCCTTGATACAGGTGAGTCCCAATTATGAAGACAAAGGACATACTAGCAATGTCTGTGCCAGACCGAGGTAAGCGGATGCGTGTTTTCTGGTGGGTTAGAGGGACAGCCCTAACAAGGAAGAACAAGAGCTTACAGGCACCTTGTATTCACCTTTCTAATGGAGACAAGAGTCCACATAAGAACACTGAGATTTATTTGTTTTAGAATCAACAGATTAGCAACTGCTGAGTCTCAAGAAAAACAAAACAAAACAAAATTCTAGTTTTATAAAAAGTTCTAAAATAATCTCTGGGACAAAGCAAGGCATTGAATTCAATCATTACTTGTAAGTATATCAGTGATCCTGCCCTGGAGTGTGTAAGAACACACTAGTAACACAGTTTCTCTTCAACTGTATTTTCAGTCACCACACTATGATCGGCTACCGTCTAATCCAAAGACTCAAACTGTTTATCTTCTAAAATCTGGAGATGTTTTTAGACTAAAACATTTCCTTAGCCCTTCATAATCTTTTCAGTGAGAGTAAAGAGGATGAAATATTACCTCCACTTTTCCTTCTTTTTAAATCTTTTTCACTTTTAAATATTTTAATTTTTTTCATTCATATTCCTTCCCTCTTTATCAATGAAATGAGTCTTCTTTTCAAGCACAGCTTTACAAGGGACCCATCTAAATTAAGGTAAAGACCTTGTGATTTGTAGGACTTACAGCAGCTGTTGAAATTAAGGGAGATTATCTGTGCTTTCGCTGTGAGCCTAAAGGCATGCCTGAATTCAACTTTAACCCATTTCATTATGCTATTATACCTCTAATTTGTCTCTAAAGCTGGACAGATGTTACATACTGAGTAGACTGAGGAATTCTTCCTTTTTCTAAAAGCATAATATTTTAAACACTATGATATTGTGTTATAAGGGGTTATTGCTTATTTCCTGGCATATCTTTTTTTTTTACTATCTTATCTCCTCGGTGCACAGAGATCAGTTAGTGTATTCTTGTCTCTCTTTGTTGTTTTAAAAGCATAACTCATTGACCCACTATATTATTTCAGTTTTGGAATGGAGCTTTAGAAATACTCCCCATTCATTGGTTTATTGAGAGCTTTCCAAGAGTGTTGTCATTGAAATAGGTTTGTTCCACTTCTCCCTTAACACAAGTCATGCACTCCCATGGGAGCAAGCCACCAGAGAAAAGAGGTACATATGCTAAATAAAAATGAAGCCTCCACCGAGCATGCTCAGGGCTGTTGAAATGGCATGCTAAGGCAGAAGCAAGAAGACCAGGATCCAGGGTGGGAGTCACTGTTGATTATGGTCACTAAGATTCATTTATCTTAGTAAATAGTGTTACTGTCTATCACTACTTTTTAGTTGCTCAGGCCAGTGCCAAGTTTGAAAGTTGCCTTTAGCTTTCCAAGCACATCTTGTATCTATCCTTCACCAAGTCTATAAGGTTCGATCTCTATGGTAAACACAGTACAGCTGCTCTTCACCTCTTCCCACATAACCCTTATCTAAATCATCAGCCTCCAGGTTACTAAATCAGCCTTCCAACTTCTCTTTCTGTTTCCACCCTTTTCCTCACAGTGGCCAGAGAGAAATGTTAAAAGTCAGTCGGATTAGTCTGCTATATAACTCTTCAGAGAATTTTCCACTTCACTTACAGTGAAGGGCCTGATGGCAGCCACCTATGCAAAATCATCCTCCTGCCCATGACTTCAATGACTTCCTCGATGTACCATTTCCATTCCATTAACTTTCTGGGTCTCTGCTGCCAGTCTGTTCTTACGCACCACCCTGCTCTAACTTTACCCACTAATTATTGTTGTCAGCAGCACAGATCAATATTAACAGCACTAAAAGTAACTTTAAAAAAATAAGTATTGCCTAAGTTCCCCACCAAGTTATAAGCTCTGTGAAAGCAAATGTTTGATTTTAACCATCAGACTAGTTTAAGGCCTAAAAGAAACCTCTAGTCAACAGTAAATACTCAGAATGAGTCAACTGGTCCTTCATCCAGTACACAATTCATGGCATACAGCTAAATTAATTTAAAGGAGTAGGTCAGACTTTGGAGAGTTTGAGAGAAAATAGTAATAAAAGAATTAAATTAATTAATTGTCCTCTTGGCACCATTAGTAGCTGGGTTTTCCATCATTAGCATTTCCAACTGAAGAATCACAGTCCCTTCGTTTACTAAAGCCTGCCACTGGGCTGAGTCACGAGGGTATGCTGCGGAGCCAGTTTTGCTGTAGTGCACCCTGAATGACTCAAAGTGTCAATGGCAGTGTCAGTTTTATGTCCCAGGAGCTCCACCTGGATGTCCACAGTCAACTCTCGGCTGTCTTCAAGTTCATCTTGGTGAACTAGAAACTGTTTCTTCCCTGTACAAAACTCCTGCTGTATCTTTTCCAACCACTTGTGCTGTGACTAATTTGAATGTTAACATTTTTAAGCGAAAACTCTTTGATACTAAATAAAACCATTTGAAGAGACTTTCAAATGTCTGGATATAATATTTTTTCAGGAAAAAAAAAGGCAACTTAAGACTTGCTAATCATAAACTAAATATACATGATTTTAATTGAGCGTCAGTAGTCCAAATCTATTATTTTAGTACAAAAGCGTCTTTCTGCATGCTGAGTATAATGGCATGCTGTTTGAATTTGTGCCTCACTTATTAATGAACCATATGGTAAACTTACAAGGCATAAAAATGTCCTCCCCTTCTTGCATTACAGGAGATGGGTAAAATGCCAATATGATAAAGCAGGCAGGAGTTTTTTAAATTATCCCATATTGTCATTATTGGTATTTTTGAGAAAATATCTTAATTTTCATAGATAAAACACTTTCACTGTCTTCACAAAGGATTTAGAGATCTATATTGGCACTAACAGGTCAGGTATAAGTCTTTTTCATAAAAGGGGCAAAGACTTAGTATTTCTAAACATCCTCAGGGAAACAGAAAGAAAAAGAAGAGAAATCTTCATCAGGTTAGGATCAAGAAGCACACCCAGCCTTAGGAGACAGATTGACATGTTGTTGATTGTCCATAAACTTTCAGTTTAAGATTTGATAGGGTAGGCATTCAGGTCATTGACTCCTCCCAGTCTGAGACAGAGAAGAGGTGAGGAGTATGAGATGCCCAGGTATATTTTGTGAGGCAGTAATTTACCATTCCCCAATCCTGTAAAACAGGCTTGTTGGTTCCTGTAGCATTCGTTCTTAGATATTACAGAAATCCAACCATGACAGCAAAGTTAACAAAGAGAAGACCACATGAACTTCCTTGATAGTTGAAAGAGTGCAGGGGTATTTTGGTACATGGGGTGGTAAATGGAGAAGATGCAGCAAGGCCAAGGATGCTTACCATGTTCATCTTGAAGAGTGAGTAGGTGGCTTCGCATTACCATTTCAGAAGTGGGAAGCAAAGGCAAGGCGAGAACAACACCAAGATGTACTTCCTGTGTAACACCTTAGCTACTCACTATTTGTGTCTTTAAGTCAATTAAAATTAGACAAGATACACATCATTGTTTCTCAATTACATGTTGCTCAGTTGACCATGCTGAAGCAGACAAGTAACATTTCATCCATCAGCACAGACAGTTCTACTAGACACTGTGGACTGAACAACAGCAAAAAGAAAAAAAGAAAAAAAAAAGAAATCAACAAAGAAGCAGAAACACGTGAGCAAATGTTTGTGGAAATAGCTGCAGGTGGTTAATTCTGGCCCAAGGGCAAGATACCAGGAGAGGGAGAGTGACAGGTGACAAAGCAGGAAGCAGGAGCCACCCCAGGCACATAGGCGCAGTCAACTTCCTTGAGTGATACCACAACAATCAGAAAGATTCAAGTTCTGGCAAATTCTGCCTCCTTATTAACAAGCCATCGTTACAGCATTGGGAAGCTGCAAGGCTAAGTGTTTGAACAAACATCCTTTTGAGTGTCCACCAATTGTGTTTATGAAACCATACGTGTCATGGTAATGGATGCAATTTACCACATCATGAATTAATTATTTTTCTTTGAAAAAAGGAGGTTGAAGTTTTATTTGGGCATTTTATTTCTCTCTTACTTTTTATATATTAAAAAAAATCTGTGCAACAATTTGCACTTAGAAAGACTGTTTGGTGTTTTGTTTTGTTTTGTTTTGTTTTCTTCAATACTTAATTGATTATACAACACAAAGATTGATATAGCCAAATGCCAGCTATAAGAATATATACCCAGAGTACTAAGGATGTAGCAAAGGTGTCAGGTAAGTGCTGTCCAATCTCAATCCCATCCAGCATCTTTGTCCTCAAGTAATTCAACACTATTTCAATGACACCATTTAAAATGTGTAAATTTAAAATATAGAGAATTGTACAGAAGAGGTCCAGCTCTTTTGCATCCCTCAGGTTCCAGAGCAAGGACATGAATGAAAGATGGGCACTGACCATGTGTTTCTGCTTGAGGAACCCAGTCTCTCCAGTCTGTTTGCTCGTTTATCACAGGTGTTAAAATGGCTTCTCTAGAGAAGTGGCAGAGACTGGGTTGGAAGCATGGAGAAAAAATCAGATGTGTGAAGTATGCTAAATAAGTAAGGTCTGTGTTTATAGATGATGGGAGGGGAGTAAGAGTGGGAATCTGGCAGGTCTCTCTATTTCTGTTACAAGCTTCCTGAGTTGGGTCCATGTCATTTACAGTATCTTTTAAAAGACTATGGAACTTAGGAATCTCTAAAAACTGCTAAGCAACACAGATAACGTACAAGGCTTTCACGGAGTGTTTACCGTGGAGCTTCCTTATTTACAGAAACAGTAGCACCCCGGAGCACTCCGGACACAGTTTGGGTTTAGTGTTCTTTGCCTTATAAAGAATTTTCAAAACTTCTAACATCTTTGTCATCACTTCAACTACAGTGAGAGCCCAGGAGCAGAGAAATCTGTGACTACTAAGAGCACATTCAAGATTCTGTAGCTAAGAGTTCACAAATCTAGTACACAAATGTACTGAGACTCAACTCCATTCTTCCTATTACTCTGAATACTGTTTCTTCTAAGCAAGTTCAATGACATCTTTTATTAACTTCCAGTGTTTCCTGGTGCCATTCCCAATGAGAATTTATTAAATAGAAATATGCAATAAGCATTTCTATGCTCCTTTTAAAATTTTAATTTTGATTCCTTGATGAAGTACTGTTCCAAAATATTCTTAAAATATGTTAACCTCCACATACTTACTCAGAAAACCCATGGCAGCAGGCGTATGCATGTTTTTAAATGCATCAAACCACAAGGTTTCGTGATAACTAGTAGAAAGCCATCAGAAAGTAAAAAATGACAATAATAGCAGAAAAGTTACCATTCTGATTGACAAAGTTTAAACCTTTCTCAGAAACCAAACTCAGGTTGTCAAACTTATCAGCATCTTTACCTACCCAGCCATCCTCTGGTCCCTAAAATGGTCTTAGTTTTCTTTAGTCTCAATGTTATGAAACACCAGTGTGGCCATATTATTGTCATGTTATTACACAGATTGAAACTTGTATTTTTATAGCTTTATTTTCCAGTTTCACCTACAGAATACACAGGCTACTCGTCTGTCCTGTGCCTGATAAATGTTCTAGTCTCTGTGGCAGGACTCAGCAGATACGCCTTAATCATCAGTAACAACACCAATATACTTAGCTGATGTCATCCTTCAGGTCTTGACTCCTGCCAGTTCCTACACCTCTTAGATGTGTCTACAAATTTGGACAGAAGCTCAAACTGGGAAAAAATTGGGGAAAAGTATTGGACAGAATTCCTGATACTATCTTGCGACTTTTCTTAGGAGAAAAGTAGTCAGTTTATGATAATGGTTGATTTAAATACTATTACCTTAATAATATTTCATAATATGGAATTGATATTTTAGGAGAAAAATTAGTTCAATCATGTCCAATATATCATGAGGAATAAATAGAATGTGTAGCACCATGTGATGATATTTTCATCCTTCCGGCTCAGAATATCAGTCTCTAGTGGAAATAAAATCATAGTTCTCTTTCTAACTGTACTTGAGATAGATATAACTCTGTCGGCCCCTGATAATCATACCTCTGGTGATCACACATTTATGCATGTCCCCATGGTGAGCTTAGGCTTGTCAGTGTCAATAATAGCAGCAGCTTAACACAGGCTTCCGTCCTGGGCCTCCGTGTCTTCATTCCCGTACATTTAGGACTCTCTGGTTCAGGCAGCCAAGGAACTACATAGAGAAGTATAAGTAGAACCCAATAATCTATTTCTCTTTTTCCATCTTAAATCTAGTGATAAGCACTGAACTACATGGAATTACTCAATGACAGTATCCTTAGCATATTAGTCTAAGCACTATCTGTTCATACTTGGTAACTATTGGATAATGCCAACACATTTTCCGTTTACATGAGTAGCATTTAGTGATACTAGAAACTGAAACTTTGATTTTTTTTAGTGTCAGTATATATATTTAATAACTCATTAACATAACATAAAGTCATTACACATTGATAATAATAACTTCTCATTAATATTTTCATGCTAGTAAAATCTGTATTCTCAAAATGTAAAGAGTGGGGACAGTGGTGTTTTCTCATATTTATTGTAAAACTCTGGCTTAACAGAATATACCCCATTCTCTCATTTACTTCTTCATTCTATCTTTTGCAATAGATTTGTCTCAAAGAACTCTATCCCCATAAAACCAAAATTTCTCACAAAAATCTAATGTCTTTGTAATGTTATGAAAATAGCTTTTACTCGATGGAGTCATTTATTTTAAAAACCTTCCATTAAGAATGGCAGCAACATTAATTCTGGGAAGAAACCTGGGTCCCATGAAGGGTTTAGCAGAGCACAGCCCTCTCTCATTTTAGACACTCATACCCCGGATTCTCTTCTGAGCCTTCTACAGTCTCGGGGGAGAAGACTATGCTATCCACCATTCTACTTGTCTTTGTAAGTCTAACACCCAGAGCCACCACCTCGACTCCATGTACTCCCTGTTCCAGTTCTGCATAGCCAGGGAGACTTTCCTTCTACTGCAATCACCCCATCCAAATTCTTTATTCAAAATCTGTATCGAATTCATCTCCAGCTCAGAAAGAAGTGTTCACACTTCCACTCTACTCTAGGTCTCTATTTTCCTGAGACTTCAGATTTATAGAAGGAAGACACATCTGTTTCGCCTACAATTAACTAATACTTTCTTCCATAAGCGTGTGATCTAACTCGAAGCATGGACATAACCTTGACCTAACAACTGATACCAGTGTCTTACTCAAAGTCCAAGTTAGAGAAAGCTCACCACGATCTCTTTATTACATAACCACAAATGTGATACTAACAGCATTGCCCAAAGCCAAACTAGAGACATAAACAATGTATACTGTACTCTCTGACCATAATGATAGAAAGACAAAGCAACATTAAATGTTTTTCATGTTGCCAAAGGACTTTAAGGACCTTAGCAACACTTATGTATAAAATCTTACATAGAATCTGGTGGGATAGGATTCGATAGAACAAAGATCAGAACAGAACAGAATACAGCTGATGATTGAGTTCAAAATAAGTTCTACCATTTCCTACCATTGGATTTGGGGTGTTTATTTAAACATATATCTGCTCAGTGTTCCCATTCATAAAATGGGCATAATATTTTGCACCACAGTATTATGGGAATTAGGTGAGTTAATATTTTTAATATCTTGGGTATACACTATGCCCAGTATAAATATTTGTTAAATAAATATAAAAAGTGTGTGTTAGATTATAATAAAAATCGTGTAAAACCACAAATCTGCAGGAGACAAGAAAATCTTTGGTGGGCACAGCATGCAAATCTAAGCAAAGTACCATGTGTGGTGTGGCGGGAGAAATAGTCTTAGGTGGGAAACATGGAATGTGAGCATTGGCTTTAAGTCTGTCCTTCCACAGTCTGGAGTGAGACAGGAGAACTTTAAAAGAGGGGAAAGTTGTGATACCTTATGCAAGTTTCTTTGTACCCCAGTCCTCTTTATCAGGACCCATATGTTTGAAAAATGATGCCTGGCTGTGATAAAAACAGATGCACATGCAGGAAACAGCACAGCTAGCTAAAAGTACTGTTGGGTAATTCAGTTTATTAATGACATGTTCAATATAGTAACCATTTGCAGATGATCATTAAAATATAGCCCCAACAGTCCTTTCTTTGGGTTGTTACTGTTTTCAAGTTTCATCTCCAAAATCTCTTTAAACAGGGTACCCAGCTGGGCTGAAAGCAAGCTACATCTGGGCAATTGTTCAACTCTAGATGAGTAGAAACAAGGGTGACCATATGGTTTGGAGAGCTTGGTTATTTGTTAAAATGTTGCACAAAGATGCCTACACTAACACTTTGGACTGTGATAGGATGGTCTTAAATGATTATGCCTGGCTGAGATAATTGGGTAAATATTTTAACCTGACAATATTGACATGACATGATTTAACCTGACAACCTTGACATGACATGAGACCTTCCCCAAGGATGATTCCTTTGTGACAAGTCCACCTGAACTGGTACTGAATGGAAGCAGTAACAAAGATGGAGGTTGATTATATTCAACTTAGATCTCATTGTCAGTGAAAGGTTCAAAGGCCCTACAGGGAAATTCTATACTATTAATATAGAAATACAAGAATACAGAAAGTCCAGAATGAGATGTTTAAAGAGACTTAAAATATCATGAGTCAGAAAGATTGTCTTAAGGTAGGCAATGTGTTATACTTAGTCATCATTGGAACAACTAAACCAGAGAGAGAGACAGAGAGACAGAGACAGAGAGATTAAGTAACTAGATTCATGTAGTTAGTCAAGGGCAAGAAAAAACCAATAGCCTGACTCAGGTGTTACATAGTGTTCTTGGCGCTGAATTGCCTGGAGCAGTCTCTATCCTCATTTTCATTATCAGCTAATAAAGAATATTTCACAAGTCAAGTCAGCTGTGGACATAGAATTGTGTCTGACAGAGCTAAGTACCAATTATCTGGAAGGCAAATCACTTGACTTACAACCCACGAAACTGAGTTTATTGGCGTGTTGTCAGGACAGACTGAACATTTCACAGCAAAGCCTAACAACCATAGAAAATACTTTCCTCAGATTTCCTGGTGATTCAGACCTGTTTAGCTCCTGGTTTAGAAAGACAAACAACAGGTTTGTTGACATTATGTTTCGTAGAGTGTCAGTCACAGGGCCTCATGGAAGAGCAAGTTGTTTTGGTTTTCTCTTTCTTCCTCTTTCTTTCTTTCTTTCTTTCTTTCTTTCTTTCTTTCTTTCTTTTTTAATAATATATTTCCATGTTGTTAGGAAGGGGCGTGTCCATTCAGATCTGTGGGTGCAACACTAGGAAGGCTGGCACTAGAGTGAAACCCATGGGGCAATGATTTTAAGCACAGGTGGCAGCCGCGATGTCTATTATTAGGTTCATGAGATGTAGTCAGAAGTCCTGTTGCAAAATGGCAGGATGGAAGGCCAGTTCCCTGACAAAGTGCAAAGGCATGCTATAAACACTTGCATGGACAAACAGCCACCACCACAATCAGAAGGGAAAAAAAAAACCGAGAGGAGGTTTTCCACAACAAAGGAAGTATTGTTCTCCTGCAGTCATCCTTCAATTCATGCTTTGTTGTACAAGACTCTTAGGCTCCACCATAGAACTGCGGCGTCCCACCCAGCATTCTCCCTGTGGGCCAAAAAAAAATGATGAAATAAATTGATTCACAGTGAATTGTTTCTTCTGACTGAAGATCCCACTTTCAGTTCTCTAGCAACGATTCTCCAAAGAATAATGAGGTACCACGGACCTCGCTGAGAGCTATAAGGTAGACAGGGGCGGATACCGTTCTTTCAAAGGCTGTCTTACCTAGCACAAGACAACCACCTCCAGGCTCCCATTTCTTCATCTTAATGGTGGGGCTCCCTGTCCTGAGTCTTGTTGATGGCTACTATATACAAACCTACAGCCCTTCCATGAGACTGCTTGCTTGTTTACCTTGAAGGTATGGAAAGATAAAACCTGCTTGCTCGGAGAAATTAAAAGCTTGCCTGAAAATATATCTTGGTTGTGTAACAGACAAGGATGGTGCCAGACAACTGTCTGGTTTTGTGTGAAGTCAGAGGGGGAATTACGTGAATAAGAATAAAAGGGAATTTGGGTAAGCCCTCCTGCTGGGGAGGGGAGGTTTCTATAAAAGCTCCCTCGCCACCTACTTCCTTCCCCAGTTGACACTACTCATCTCTGCTATGTCATCAAGGTGTGCCCAGACTGCTTTTTGCCTTCTTAGTATCAAAGTACATGTGATCTAAAAATATGTGTTAAGTCAGCAGAGATGAATTTCTTCAGCAGAATACATATACAGAATACAGAATGCATCAAATTAAGGATATAATAATTTAGTAAGCTCTAGTCAGTGATAGACATGGAGGATATAAAACCTGAATAGACATGGCCCCAGGCTTCGAAGGGCTCAGCACTGGTAGGAGCTTGATAGATAAATAGGTAACACAAGTTCCACAGGACACTGGAAGAAAACAGAGTGAGGAGGAGGCACTGAATTTGCCTACAGTACGCAGCGCTCTTCATGACATTCCTTGTGTTTATTTTTAAACAGAAATCCTCAAGAACAGTCTGTGGTTCCCTAGAGGGCAAGCCACACTCTACTCCTTCCCTGCTCAGCTAAGAATGGAAAAAAAAAAAGTTACAGGTGGGGTTCTGACTGATATGATTTAGTATTAAGTTCAGTTAAGTCCCTAAAGCCAATTTCTGAAAGAACTTCCTGCAAATAAGGTGTTCTTGGTCCTGTGAATACATGAAGTCATCAACAGACATACTGCGGACTGAAAGTGGCTCATACAGTGCCTTTTTTTTTCTGCTGTGGGGTGTGGTTAGGTGACTTTCCCTTGGCCAGGGGACTTTTGGGATAAAATGACGTCTGCAAACTCTAAAGGAGCAAAGCAGGGATGTCTGCATTTTGACAAGGAAAAATATAGCATTATGATGCTAACAATGAAAACCACATTTTTTTAAAATATGAGTGAAAACACCATCTTGTCAGAGGCTTGAATTTTAAATGTTGTAATTGTCTCAGCTTTCTGCAATCCTTTCTAATTAGCCGACCCTTTGTAAATCTGTAATCACACTCTGCTTCCCAGCTCAGAATCCCATCTTTTACAGCATGCCCAAAAATTGGTTTTCTTATGTTTCCTCTTTCTGCTTATACTTTCCTTGTATTTCAGATTTTAATCATTTAAAAACTAAATCTGGATACCCTGGGAACCCAAAGGCCACTGCAGCCACGGAAGCAGGTAGGCTAACTGTAGATCTTCATCTCTCCCTCCTCTCCTCCAAATCCATCCCCCAGTCTCACCCCCAGCTCTGCATCAGACAGCTGCTACCTCCTCTCCTCACTCTCTGCCTCAATTCCCATGGGAATAAGCAGATCCCTGTGGAACACCCTGCTTCCCTCCCACCTGTGGACATCCTCAGATTCCTCTCATAGCCCATCCTCATTCCCAAGTGTCAGCTCCCAATATCTCAAAACAAGTTTTACTGGGAACCCCCAGTGACCACACCTAGCAGGATACCATAAGAATTCCCTACCAGGCAACACACACAGTCACCACACCCTACTAAGAATCAGAGAGGGCAACAGAAACCAAAGAACAAAATAACCACCCAACAAAGACAAGACCAGATATCAGCACTTCGTATTACAATCTTCCCAAACCCAAATGCCTAAACACCAGTGTAAAAGCGTAGTAACAACCAGAACAGTATGTCTCCACTTGAGCTCAGCAACCCTACTACAGTGTGGTCTGAGAACTGCAGCACAGCTGAGACACAGGACAAAACCTCTAAAATAGCCACTAGGAATAGAAGACATGTCCTTAAAAAGGTAATTAAGGTTTCCTTAAGAAACTTATGAAATACAAACAGTAGAAGGAAATGAATAAAACAGTTCAAGATCTGAAAGTAGAAATAGAATTAAAATAAAGAAACCCAAATTGAGAGAAATGTAGAAGTAAAAAGCTTAGGAACTTAAACAGGAACCTCAGAGGCAAGCCTCACCAATAGAACACATGAGTTGGGAGAGAGAATTTCAGGTATTGAAGACAAGACAGAAGAAATGAATGCTTCAGCCAAAGAAGATGTTAAATCTAAAATGTCCTGGCACAAAACATTCAGGAAATCTGGGACAGGATGAAAAGACCAAATCTAGAAATAACAGGGATAAAGAAAGGAGAAGAAACCCAAGTCAAAGGCACAGAAAATATTTTCAACAAAAATCATAGAAGAAAATTTTCCTAATCTAATGAATGAGATGCTGATCATGGTACAAGAAGCATACAGACTACAAAATAGCATAGACTAGAAAAGAAATTCGCCTCAAAATACAATAATCAAAACACTCAATGAACAGAACAAAGAAAAATATTAAAAGCTACAAGAAATAAAAGACCAAGTAACATAAAAAGGCATATTGCACCCTGCTTCTCAGTGGAGAGTATAGAAGGGCCTAGATAAGTGTTTTGAAGACTCTAGGAGACCACAAATGCCAGTCAAAATACTATACCCAGCAAGGCTTCCAATCACAATAGAAAGAGAAAATAAGATATTCCACGATAAAAGCAAACTTAAGGAACGTCTGTCTATAACTCCAGCCCTACAGAAGGTACTAAAAAAAAAATTCCAACCTAAAGATGGTTACTACACTCAAGAAAATACGGGGAATAAGTAATCCTAGAAGAGTAAATCAAAAGAGAGGAAATACACACATTCACATACACTCATACTCACACACTCACATACACTCATACACATACACACACACTCTCATACACTCACACACATTCATACATGCATACACATACACCACCACCACCACCACCACCACCACCACCACCACCACCACCATGACAATAACAAAATAACAAGAATCAACAAACAGTATTCATTGATATTGATATATATCTCAACATCAGTGGTCTTAGTGAATGAAATGGATACAAAACCAGGATCCATCCTTCTAGCTGCATCTAAGAAACACACCTTAAATCAAGAACAGATATCACCTCTGGGTAACAAGATGGAAAAAAATTCAAGTAAATAACCTAAGAAGCAAGCTTGGTTGCTATTTTAATATCTTACAGACATCAAACCAAAACTAATCAGAAGAGATAGGGAAAGACACTACCTACTCATCAAAGAAATTCACCAATTGCAAGTCTTAATATCTATGTTCCAAACACAAGGGCACCCAAGTTTATAATAGAAACTATAGCTTAAATCACATATCAACCCTCACACACTGATATTGGGAGATTTCACCTCTCATTAGTAGATAAATCATCCAGAAAAAAAAACTAAACAGAGAAATGCTGGAGCTAACTGTTGTTATAAACCAAACAAACAAAAGAACATATCTTCTTCTCAGCACCTCATGGAACTTTCCCCAAAGTTGACTACATACTGGGACACAAAGCAAGTCTCAACAGATATGAGAACTCTGAAATAGCACCTTGCATTCTTTCAGACCACCACAGGCATAAGCTAGATATCTACAATAACATAAATGGCAGAAAGTTTACAAACTCATGGATACTGACAAATTCTCTACTGAATGAACAATGGGTCAAGACATAAACTAAAAAAGAAATTCAAGACTTTCTAGAACTGAATGAAAATGAATATACAGTATACCCAAACTTATGGGATACAATAAAGAGTGTTCCAAAAGCAAAATCATAGCACTAAATGCCTACATAAAACCAAACAAACCAGCAAAACTAACTGACCAACCAACAAAACCAGAAAGATCTTATACTAGCAGCTTAAATTCACACTGAAATCTCTAGAATAAAATGTATAATCATAGTCATTGAAAGACTCCTAACCCTCTTAGAATCTAAACCACCAATCAAAGAACATACATGGCACATGTAGCAGATATGTATCTTGGTCCCAAACAACTGGAATAGGGGCTCTCCCAAAAGCTGTTGCCTGTATGTGGGATATGTTCTTCTAGCTGGACTGCCTTGTCTGACCTCAGTGTAAGAGAAATATCTAATATTGAAGAGACTTGAATTGCCTGGTCAGGTGAGGTAGTCCCAGGTCAGGCCCCTATGTTTTAGTACAAAATTATACCAGACTTCCAAAGAAGAGCTAATACCAATACACCTTGATTATCCCACAAAAAATAAACAGAAGGAACATTGCCCAATTTATTTTATAAGGCCACAGTTACCCTGATACCCAAACTACATAAAGAAAACAAAGAAAGGGAATTACATGCCAATTTCCCTTCAGAACATAGATGTAAAAATAAGTACTTACAAACTGAATCCAAGAACACATCAAAAAAGATCATTCATCATGATCAAGCAGGTTTCATCCTAGAAATGCAGGGATGGTTTAACAAATCAATAAATGTAGTTCACCAGATAAACTGAAAGAATAAAAAGAAACCACATGATCATCTCATTAGATGCAGAAAAGGCCTTTGGTAGACTCCAATACCACTCCTGATAAATATCCTGAAGAGATTAAGGATACAAGAGACACACCTAAACATAATAAAGATAGTCAAAATCAAGTTAAAATGGAGAGAAATTCAAAACAAAACAATTCTACTAAAACAAAACATGGTTATGCACTCTCTCCATACATTTCAATATAGTACTTGAAGTCTTATATATAGCAATAAGGGAACTGAGGGTGATCAAGGACATACAAATTGGGGCAGGGGAGAGCCAAAGTACCTTTATTTATAGATGATATGATAGTATACACAAGGGATCTGAAATTTTCCATTGGGAAATTCCTACAGTTGGTAAACACTTTCACCAAAGTAGATGGATACAAAATTACCTCAAAAATCAGTAACCTTCTTATATACAAATGACAAACTGACAGAGAAAGAAATCAGGGAAGCAACATGTTTCACAATATCCTCAAATAATATAAAATATCTTGGGGGTAGCAGTATCCAAACAAGTGAAAGATTTATATCATTAAAACTAAGACACTGAAGAAAGAAATTGAAGAAGATATCAGATGTGAAAATCTCCCATGCTCATGGACCAGTAGGATTAACATAGTCAAAATGGCCATCCTGCCAAGAGCAATCTACAGATTCAGTACAATCCCCATCAAAATTCCAATGCAATTCTTCAAAGATCTTAAAGGGACAATCCTGAGCTTCATATAGAAACACACACACACACACACACACACACACACGGATAGCTAAAACATTCCTTAATAATAAAAAAACTGTTAGGAGTATCATCAATCCCAACCTCAAATTATACTACAGAGCTACAGTAATTAAAAACAGCATGTTATTGGCACAAAGGCAGATAACACCAACCAACGGAATCAAATTGAAGGCCTAGCCATAAATCCACATACATGTGAAGACCTGATTTTTGATAAAGAGACAAGAAATACATGCTGGGAAATAAGTCAGCATTTTCAACAAATGGTCCTGGTCACACTTTATGTCTGCATATAGAAGAATACAAACAGATCCATACTTGTCGCCCTGAATAAAACTAAACTCCAAATGGGTCAAGGACCTCAACTAAAATCAGATACACTGAACCTAAGAGAAGAGAAAGTGGGAAACAACCTTGAACTCATTGGCAAAGGAAAAGACTTTCTACATAGACACAATAAGCACAGGCAGTCAACAATTAAAAAAGGGGACCTTACGGAACTAAAATAACGTTTGTATGGTAAAGGACGCCATCATTTGCACAAAATGGCAGCCTACAAAATGGGAAAAGATTTTTACCTACTTCACATCCTATAAAGGGCTAAAATCTGAAATATATAAAGAACTAAAAAACCAACCAACCAAACAAACAACTAGATATTAAGAAAACAAATAGTCTAATTTAAAAAGTGAAGTAAAGAATCTAAACAAAATTTACACAAGAGGGAACTCAAATGGTTGAGAAAACCTTGGGTCTAGTTTACTTCTTTAGATTGGAAGTTTATGTACGCACTCCTTCTGTAGGGTTGTATTTGTATATAGATATTGCTTAAGTCTGGTTTTATTCAAGAACACCTTATTTTCTGCATCTATTGTGATTTGCCTTAAGCTAGAATACTTGAAACCTCACTCCCTTGGAACTGGAGAACCATAGGAGTTTCCCTGGACTCTCTCTCAGGCATCAGTGAGCTGGGTGCAAGGGGCTTTTCTTGTTTTCCTTTAGCTCCTGAGCTGATCCATTCAGAGTCTGACTGTCCCCACTCTAATGTGAGCTCCCAGAAACACCAGGACAGCACCCAAGTCAGACGTTCACCCTGTCTCATCACTGTCCTATAAATACATCTTGTCCTCATATTGAGCAACCAGACATTAGTAGACATGGTAGTGGTCTAGCATGTCATTCTCCATGGGCCTTGGAGTTAATAAAAAGGCCCTTTCTCTACATTAGGAAAGAGCAACAGGAGACCTTCCTAGTTAGAATGGATATTCTGATTCAATATTTGCATTGTATAGTAGAAAGGCTTAGGCTCAAATGGGCTGAAGTGGCTCACAGAGGGTTCTAGAACAGAGTGAAGGCAGAGGAAGGACCCATACTTACTGCTTCTGACTCTCTCTGTAGCTCTTCCACTCCTTTGAAGGGCAGCGTTAGAGTGCTTGGCCTTTGGGTCCTCATATTTCTAGGGAAAGTCATCAGGGTCTGTCCTCACAGAATTCTGTCTTAATTGGTCACTCTCTTTTGCCATGAGTGACATATGATCAGGTAAAGGACCAACAGTCACTACCATTGTCTCACCTTTCCTTCACACATTCTTATAGCCCCAACACCCCCTACCCTGCCCTGTTCCCAACCCCACCCTGCCCATCTCTCTGATTTGCCCCATGTAGACATTGGTTGTCATCCTACATGTGTCCTTTTACTGTCTTCTATAATTTTGGCATTTAGCACCAGGGAGTTCTCAGAATGCCTGTGGGGATTTGTGTTACAAGGATGTCCACTCTGCTTGATTCTTCAGTCATACTGTGTTCTTACCAGGTAGAGTCCCAAACATTCACTAGAATAGCTAACTGATTTATCTATATTATCCACTCACTTGTCCCAAATCAATGTCTTTTAACTATCTTGATAGTTATCTCAGAAAACAAGCATGGGTCCCCAGGCTGCTGGCTATTCATGTTGGCAACAGTACCATTCTGACACTGGGGTACCAGCCAGAGTCTGAACAGATGTGGGTGTTTGGTTGCAGCATCCTCATCAGGAAGGTGGACTTACTCCACCAGGACAAGCTGGTTGTTTACATCACAAACTATAGCCAGTGCTTCTGGCAAGGCATCACTGATTAACACAGAGTTCCTTACAAGCCTGGAAGAGTTGGGGCTCTTGTTGAAGATCCAGGGGCTGTTGCTTACAATCTATCATTAGGAAAAGAAGAGGATGTAAAAATTACATTGAATTCAGAGAGAAAGGAGGCTCCAGAACCACAACGATCATTGTTTTATCCAAAAGAAAATCTATCCTTCAAGAAAACCTATTCAGTTGTTTGCTATGGCTCTACACTGTATGGCAACCCTAGCTATCTTGGTTCTGTACTTCTGGAAGACATTGTTGAACACAATTTCAAGGCAGCTGATCGAAGTGGAAGAAATACAGAATGTATTTTTGAACTTGCAGATTCTATTAGGAAACTTGTGCCAGGAAATACAGACAAACATCTCTTCTCTTTGGAAAAACTAGTAAGGAAATGTTAAGAATGGAACTAGAACCCTAGGAGCACACATAGTGGCCAGTTCCTCCAAACAGGCAGAGTGTTTAGTCCTCAGGGAATAACTTCAGTGTTGCCCAGTGGTAGTGGTGCATGCCTTTATTCCCTGCAACTGGAAAGTAGAGACAGATGGCTCTCTGTGAGTTTGAAGCCAGGCTGGTCTACAAAGCTTGTTCCAGGGCAGCCAGGGCTACCCAAAGAGAAAAATATAAAAATAATAACTTCAGTACAAAGCAGCAGTATGTTTGGACATCCTTACTTGAAGATCTTACTACTTAAAGCTGTAATTGGAATATCATCTAAATTTACAGCTTATTTACACGTGTCCTAAAACATATTCAGAAGACTTACTGAAGCAAGTCAGGTTTAGGGGTAGAGCCAAGAGGGAAAGAAAGTGCTGGTGACTCGGGGGATCAAGTTATACTAATATTTATTCATAAGCAACAATGAACAAATATAAAGCAAAAAGGGATTGCATTTATTCACACACACACACACACACACACACATACACACACACACTCACACTGACCTCTAGTCTGGTAAGTGTTGTAGCCTAGTTCCAATGGAAGCGCAGGCAAGGCCTGCAGCATTTCCTCACTGTGCTTTGGGTCCCCTCTGGAGCCTTGGTCCAGAGTTGGAGTGTCTGGAATCAGTGGGCTGGCTCCAGGAATGAGTCAGCCTCAACATGAAGAGTCTCAATTGGAGCTCCTGGAAATGAGCCAAACCTTAGCTGTCAGACCAGGATTTTTAAGTCTCTTTCAGCTCAGGCCTTCAGCACTACTTTATCTGACACTAGGCTCTATCATTCACACACACACACACACACACACACACTCCAGACTTGGTCTCCAGGGTATCTTTTTAGTCAATTAAAATTGAGATGTTCACTGAGTCAGGGCATTTACCTTATCATATTTCACATTCACACACGCTGGGCTGGGCTACATCTGTAATTTCTTTTATATGCTTACATTTATTCCTTACACTTACATACAGAGAAAGAGCTCAAGTTATACAAATGATTTCCTAACTACATGACATTTAAACATTTGTTCATTAGAAATACAGGTCTCAATTCACTTCTTGTTTTTAATAAAGTAACCATGGTTTATTGTATATAAGTTTAAAATAATGTTATTAGAAATATAGGGTAATGCATAAGGTTCTAGCACTGATTGTTAATTTACTTATTTGGGGTTAAATGAAATTCAAACTTTGGCCAAAAGGAATTAGATTTTTTTAAATGTAGAAATCTCCTTGGAATTACAATATGCTAATTTCTACTTTTAGGGGAAAAGGCATTTTATTCCAAAGAAAAACTCTAGCACAGGTAATATAAGTCACATCTCAGAATGATAATGCCATTTACTTTGTATTTATCTCATAACAAAACTGGGGGAATAGATTTTCTGATAATACCAATTAGTGGAAACATAATGAAAATTGTGTCTGAAACAGATTTTACAATTATATTTCCTCAAAGTAAAACAAACAAGCAAGCAAGCATGACTACGCAGTAGCCATCCTATCCATAAACATGATAACTCCTATGTAATGCTTCCAGTGTGAGAGGAATGATAGTCCTTTACACACACTGTGTTAGCATTCATAAGAAACCTGTGAGACACAGTTCCTATCACCATTTCCCAGATTAGGAAGCTGCCTGTAGAACTGAAGCCCAGGTCTGCTGAGCACAGTCAAGGCTCTTTGCATCAGAGCAGTCATATCACAGCCTGGTGTTAGATTCGTCCTAATTGTAGGCATTATCTTAGAAGAACCTTCTAGTGAGTTAATCTGTGACATCATTTTGATATGATGATCCCCTTTTTTCTCGTGGTAGAGTATGTCCTCATGGGGTTTCATAGTCCCACCATGGGATAGAAAAGAGTTTTAGCTAAGAGTCTATCTCCTAATAAACTGACTACGCTCCAGTGGAAGAGCACACACCCAGCAGTGTTGGGGTAACACAAATTAGCCACCTTCTTCTTCTTCTTCTTCTTCTTCTTCTTCTTCTTCTTCTTCTTCTTCTTCTTCTTCTTCTTCTTCTTCTTCTCTCCTTCTTCATCTTCTTCTTCATCTTCTTTTAGGACACAAAATTGGGTGGGTAGAAAAGGGGAGATAGTTCCAGGAAGGGAAGGTTAATGTGATCAAAACACATTGTAAGAGCCTCCCAATCCTCAAAGACTTACCTCTTAAAAACATCAATTATTCCCTAGATATCAAGAAATAAAATGTTAATTAAATGATTAAAAATAATTACTCACAGAAAAATATTTACAAAGAAATTTTTCTACATGTGATACATTATATAGCTTTTGCTTTCAGGGATTTTATAAAATTGCTGTTTCTCTGCTGTATAAAGAAAAATATATAATAAGATAGCTACTTCCTAAACTGGATTTTATAACGTTAATACTTAATACAGTGATTTTTTGCCCAATTGGGTCTACAAGGCTGAATTTCCTAAAGCTTGTGAGGGTTGAAAGAGGTGTTACCTAAGTATGTGTCTTCACTGGAAAAATAAAATACAAGATCAGTCTAAGGCCATCTGGATCAGAGTACCTTCTTTGGCTGCCAAGAGTGTTGGAACTTTCTTTATGTTTATAGGGAAATCCGTAGAGGGTGAGGTTATAAGAGGAGACAGCCAGATAGAACCTTGGTGAGGATCAGTGGCCAAACTGGCTACCTACAGACTCGGGCTCTTCCTGCATTCTTCTCTCCTTCTGCCTAAGTTTACCATTTCTTCTGCTGGACATGTCTTCTTCTTCTTCTCTTTCTCACACCAGGTTTCTCTAGATGGGGATTTTATTTAGCTCCTACTCATTGAAACAATGGGCTGTTCCTGAGAGGAAAAGGACAGTATGGCTCTGCATTGAGTTCCAAGTCCCAAGTCTCCAGGGAAGGGCAGACATTCTGGTCACTACAGTTGATCCTTCTACTTGAAATGAAGTAGAAAAAGAATAGTTGTCTCTGCACATGGCACTTGGACATGCTACGGGAAGACCTTAACAGCTACAGAGATGCTGGGAGCATTCGGCAGGTGAGTGCTTGCCTTACAGTCAGCAGTGAAAAGGTGGTCTTCTGCCTGGTCCTGGAGCCACTACTGTTCAGGCTTTGCTGTGAGACTGTTTCTTGCCTTGTAGAAACTGGTCGTAAAACTACTTGATAGCAATTTGTCTCTTCCTTGAGGTATACGAAAAACAAGAAAGGTCACCCACTAATTTCAAGAGTGAAACTTTTGCTCATGGAAGGGCAGACGTGCAATGTGGTGGGGGTTGTACAGACAAGCAGGAAGCCACATGTTGTAGAATTACTTGCCCTTCACAAAGGCAAAGATAAATACAGGGTCATTTGCCTTGATGGTTTAGTCGTCCCTCAACAAAAGTTAGTCATTGGACATGTAAAGCAATGCCCAGGAGGGAAACTTTCTTGTACAGGACATATGTAGGCAACTTAGTTTAGTTCACAGAGGAAGAAATAAGTAAGAGGCCAAAAGCAATCACTGGTAGCAAAGTAAAGCATAGGCCCTCTAGCATCATGAGAACTACCCCATCCAATGGTCACATACATACTTCAACTGCATTCTGATGTTATAAATCAATATTGGGAACAGAGTCTTGGGACTCTGAGCTAAGCCCAGATGACTGGGATGGTTGAGATGACTAGGAGCCACTTGTATGGGATGCTTGGTCTCTTGAGCACCTTGCCAAAAGCTTCACACAGAAGCACAGTGGTCTATCTCTCTGAAAACAAGCTTGTTCTGAGTTCACACTCTCAAGACAGGAAACAGTGTGGCTCTCATCTACTGACGAAGCTTCTGCAGTTATCAAGGAGTCTCAACTCAGTCCCTTACTGGGATGGAGAACAGCAGAGTCACAAAGCATTATCAGCCTACTCAAGGCCTCAGGCCCTGGGCAAATTGCTTATCTTCACTGGCCCCAACATCCTCCCTTTAAGACACAGCATTACCTTCACTGCACAGTCTCAGAGCTCCATCAAGCTTTAAGTATGCTTAAGTTTTGGTTGTATTTGTTCAGTACATCTGAACTCTTCAGTTAAGACCAACATGTTCTTTCCATTTACAAAGTAAAATAAAATATAATATCCAAAAGGTCCCCTGTATAAGTTTTTAGGGGTGTAGATGCTAGAATATTATAATGGTCTGTCTCGAATGTCTGAGCTGAAGCTTATCAAGTCTGGCTAGGGCATGTACTAGAGAAAGATGCAGAAAGGCCAGACCCTATACTGACATGCCAGAGGATGATATGTTCTAAGGAAGGGGTCCATGACCAGGGCACACTCAAAATCTCTGAGGATGAAAGCTCTACCGAGTTCCTCCTGATGTAATTTCCTTGAGAAACAGCTAAAGAATGTACACTCCCTATGGCAGACTTCATGGCTGTGGTTTCCAGGTATATTTGGTTCATATACAAATACAAACACAGCTGTCATCAGCCAGCAGACAGTGAAGGGACACAGCAAAGTGATGCTAAAAGGCTCCAGGAATTTAAAATTTGCAGAAGCCAGACTGGAAGGTTACCAGACTGTTTATGTATATTTATTTCTTTACTCTGACTAATTTCTTTTGTAGAAAGAGTAATTGTCTTTTTTTTCTAAGTTTTTTTTTATTTACATTCCAAATCATTTCCCCTTTCCCATTTCCTCCCTCCCCGAAAGTCCCATAAGCCCCCTTCCCTCCCTCTTTTCTCCATTCAACCCTCTCTCGTTTCTACTAGAATTATCCGTTACTACCTTTGGCCAAATAATTAATAGCTAACTCCATCCATCCATTTATACTATTTATATACTTGAGTGTCTACTTGTTAAAATGTTAATGATAAATAGATGATAGATACATAGATATATTGATTGATGCTGATAAAATAGGATGAATAGATACATGCATGTATGTATATATTATGTATGTATGCATATATAAAGTTTTAATGGGAACCATTGTCATCAACATCAGCCAGTTATTTTATTGAGCACCTATCACAATCTCTGGCCTCCATGAGCACCCGCATTCACATGCACATACACACACACACACACATAACTTAAAAAAATGAAATCTTTCTTAAAGAGTTGGATGACCTTATATAGCCAAATGTGGTAGTCCTTAATGTGTAGTTCAAAGACCTCAGGGTACTCTGAGGCTCTCTTGGATGTCTAAACAAGGAGAATCTATGTCCATAAAGACACTAATGTGCTATTTGCATGTTTCATACACTTTTTCCCAAATACATAGCAGAGTTTCTAGAAGTAAGTGGTCTATGCTATTGTGACAGATTGAATACAGAAGCAGGTGAGCAACTCCACCTCTTTCTACTAAACCAGACATTAAAGAAACTGCTAAAAACCTTGCCTTACTAAATATTTTGCTTTTGGAATATATTTTTCAAAATGTTAGTAATGATAACAAGTAATAATTTTGCATTTATTTTAAAGTAAATCAACACAAGTCATGTCTTAGTTTTAAATTTCTTTTAAAGATGTATTTATTTTTTTATTTATATGTATGTGAGTATGTTTGAAAGTATACATGTACCATATTAATACAGGTGCTCACTGAGGCCTGCAGAAGTCATCAGAGCCTCTGGAACTAGAGTTACAGGTGGTTGTGAGGTGTCTGATGCGGGTACAGTCAACCAAGCCTAGATCCTCTGCGAGAGCAGCAAGTGCTCTTAGCTGCTTAGCCATCTCTCTAGCCTCTTCTGCTTTAATTTCTAAACTGCACTGATATGTAATTTATATATTGGTACATCCAGATAAATAAAATCTTCACAGAGTGTTAAAGAGTTGTTGATACAACCTAAGCACATTGTAGAGTCCTGTAGTGAAAATTCTGGAATTTTGGTTTATTTATAAAACATGGAAATATTATAAGAATGTGCTTTCGTTTGAATCCCAGGTGTAAGGATGTGGGGCTGCTTCGGACTGTCTGTAGCAGCTGACAATGATTTGTCTCATGCTCTAGTAGAAGCATGGTTTTGCCAGCTGCAGATAATTTCTGCGATTGTGTGACAGTTGGAATCCTGGGAACTTTTCAGAAGGCACACAAATACAAGGGCTGGAGAGGTGGGGTTGGTGGTTGGTGGTCGGTGGTTGGGGGTGGTTGGTTTTCGTTCATTACTAGTCAAAGAGGAAACAAAAGGAGAAAACTAGGTTCAGGGATTTTCCTAATTCCTTTCTCCCCTCTATCCTTGTTTCTCTCTTATCTACTGTTGGGGTGAAGTGGGGGTAGGAGGAATAACCTGGAAAGTAGCAGAGACCAGCTGCAGAGTCCCAAATTTGAGACGTGCTGCCTAGAAAGTTCTTAGCCTCACTGCGTTCATTCATGTTTTGACCTATTTGATCATGACTAAAGGTCACCTCTTCCATTAGGCCTACACTGATTTCTCTTCCCTTTTATCAAACACATAGAAGAGACTGTTTCAGGTACATGGTATGTGGCAAGTACTACCCTAGAAGTTTATAAATATATGAATAAATATATGAATGTATACAATACTACCTCTTAATCATGGATCCTAATTTTCCATTTCTCACAGAATATTCTTACTTTGAAATATTCCTCATAAATATAAGCCATTGATTATATCAATATATAAGTTCCTTGAAAAGTCTGAACTTGCCTTTTATGTCCCAAAAGTTGATAAATGAATGACTATGTGCTAAGTGACACAACACAGTTTAGACATAAACTATACAAGCCCTCAGAGGAAACATCGATACTGAAAAATAAATAAATGAAGAAAGAAAGTATTTTGTTTGTACTTATTTGTTCTGTTTTGTCTTGTTTTTTTGAGATAGCTTCTTCTTATATAGCCTCAGATGGCTGTGGAACTAATATCTTCCTCAGACGCTGGAGTGTTGGGATTAAAAACTTGCACCACCATGCTCAATTAAATAAACTAAGATTGAAGGAGATTCACAGACATAAGAGTGAACAGAACTAGTCTTCACATTAAATATAGGAATAGCACGACCAAAGGCACACTACTTGGTATCCTTGAGGTTCACTCACAAAACAGTAGGATAATCAGTGTTAAAGTGGACATTATAAGGCTTATAAAAGGAGGGGGAAATGGAGAATAGAAATGAAAGGAGAGTGGATATTCTGGGAGTTTTCCTTGTAGATTCAGTTTTGAGAAATGAACATATTGGTGCTAGAGAAATGGTTCAGCATTTAAGAGCAGAAGCTGCTCTTCTGGAGGACATGGGTTTGAGTCCCAGCATCTACATGGTGTCTCATAGTCATTTGTAACTCTAATTTCAGAGGAGGCTAAATTCTTGCCTCCTTGAATACCAGACAAGGGTGTAGCGTACACACACTTATATACATGTATACACACACGCACACACACATACACACACACATGTACACAGGCAAAATATTCATACATATAAAATAATAAAATAAGATATTTTTTAAAAAGTTAGGAATGAACATATAAAATTCAGGTTTCTTGACAACGAGGAAGCCAAGAGTGATGCTTTCTGCAGCTCTTTTTCATCACAACACGGCAGCCCTGATGGTAAAACCACATCTCCCATGACAGCCAAGCCCACTCTGGCCTTGTGTTAAAAGAAACAATTTCCTTAAAACACCATAACTTCACACATGCTCATGGCATTTGAAAGAATCATTTCCACTTTATAAAACTGAATTTTCAAAAGTCAATAGATCCCACAGCATTGAATTGCTTACGAAAAAAGAAATATATATATATATTTATTTATATATATATGACCTCACAAAAAGTATTTGAAATAGATACTTTAATGAACTTAAAGGAATTTTTATGTCAAGTGAGTACTTTTCCTTTATTAACAAGAATAATATTTTCCTAAGAAATAAGCCACAGTCTCCAATAACACAGAAAGTTCTTCAGAAGTATCCACATATTTACAAAATTCAAAATATTTAAAATTGTAAGGCTTAAATTCTGTAAGACAGTCAATAGCATGTTTCTAAGTGCCCTACTCCCCCAGGGCCCAGCCAATCACATACATTGAAAAGTGCCAGAAAAAAAAAAAAAGCTAGCCCTCAACCCCTGACTCCTGGAGTAGAGTCAGGAATAGAAGAGGAAAACCAGTGACCTAGAAAGGGAGAAAAGCTCCACCCCTTGGAAACCTATTTTGCATGTGTTCTTTTAATAAGGTAATAGTAACAAGAACCAGAGAAGGAGATGTGTATTAGTTTAGGTGACATAGGAAGGTTTGAGGGATATATGCATATTTTCTATCTGCAGGTGAATAATAATATGAGATTATTTGTTTCCTAAAGCACATTTTAGATACAAAGGATAGTCATGACATATGTAACAATGAGCGAATGCGTTTCTTGACAGATGTTTTCTCTAGCTCATCAAAGCTCTCTGTTGGGAGGCTACTATGTCATAAAAGAAACCTGAAAGTGGGGTTCACAGTGCTTTTCCATTTTTCTTAAGAGTCACACACATTCTAAAAGACATTTGACACTCACCCTAGCAAGCACTCTAAAAGTTCTTAGGTTAAAAAACAGTAATCTTCACCTCTGTACTGGCAGCCATTGTTCTGGTGCATGAGTAGCCACAGGGATGGTCCATGCCTGGGAAGCAGGGGACACAGACTGAAAAGACTGTTTCCCTAATTACAAGGCATGAACAAAATTACTCCATTTTCTTGAGTCCCCATTTTCCTTTCTTATAAACCAGTTACAATAACGACACCTCCATCTGCCTCAGAGAGTCACGGTGATAATTCAAGAAGAGCTATAGGAAAACATTTTGTACAAAGATAGGATTTTCATGACATATTTTAATACATGCCTTATGCTTGCAAGGACTGTTTCAGTAAGTGTCTTTGTTAGGCAAAAGTTGAGTTATGAAACTAAAAGTACAAGTTTCCATATGATGTGGCATTTCCTGCCCTGTTTTACAAGGCCATGTCCCAGATGGGTGCCTATTTATTACCATATGACCAACCCAAGTGTTGATTGCTGTTATTAGGGCATGAAAATATTAGCCAAGCCAAGATCCCTGTTGTGAAATGCTAAGGACCATGCAAATGTAAGAGACTGTACGCTGTTGTGCTTCATTCGTGGTTCTAATAACTAAGGAGTACAGGAATCATTTCCACAAAATGACTAGAGTTGGGAATATAAGACTAAATATTACTTTATTGACAAATATTTCTACTGGTATTAGGAGATCTCGTAAGATGAGCTCACGACTGATTCGAGTGTGAAGGAAAGCAAGTCCTCCACCTGGGGCACAACCCTTCCACCCTGCTGAGCTCAGTCCCAGGTCCCCTCCTGCCCACTGCCCTAACTCTGAACCTTGCTCTGTAATACCCTGAGCCTAAGGTGGGGAGGTCCTTCTACAATCTCTGTTTTACTCCCAAGGAGTCTGCATCAATGAAGTTGCTACTTCTAGATGCCCTTGTCCTTTGCCTCATACAAGCAACACATGACTGACTCATCAACTTCACTGCAGAGCCATGTTGAAGTGACCAAAAGAGTCAGGCCAGCAAAGCAAACCGTAAAATGAGCCAGGCAGAGTCTGTCTCCATGAGAACCTAAACTACAACATAGGGGCAGTGACTTCTGAGGTCTTCCTGCTTGGACTTAGAGAAACATACATCTAAACATGGCTAGAAATTTTCAGAAGAAAAAAAAAAAGAAAACTTGGAACTGGGATTTTTATTTGGAATCTTACTTTTATAAGTATTAATAAGTAAATCAAAGTTATCTTCTAAGTTTTTTTTTAAAAGTGGTTGTTTCCATTTCTAAGATGGCATTAACATACACCAGTAGGCCACACTTAGAGAAAAAGACAGCACCTCTCTGTTTGTTAGCCTGAGAGTTAAGCTGATACCAGGACCAGTCTGCTGATCAGTCCGTTTTTCTGCAGTACAAGAGAACACTCTTTCTACAGAGAGTATTTCAGACTATACTGGAAGGTTATCAAAGGCACAGAGGAAGAAAAATGGCTGGGGAGCAGGTCCTCGTGGCTCCCTTTGCCTGTTCCACTGAGAGACCTTGAGCATCCTCATAGACAGAAGCAAGAATCATGCTCTACCGGATGCTCTGCGGCCCCTCCTCCAGGTATTCTGACAGTTGAGTCTCTGAGAAGAACGCACACCAGAGGGCATGAAAGCAGCACACACCACTGTGCCCAGATGAAGAGGGCATTGGCCTTCTGGCAAGTTACTAGCAAAGGTAGAGAGAGCATGAGGTAGGTTTTATCATTTCCAGTTATTTCAGAAGATTGTGTCTAACTCAGAGTATCACACCCTAGAAGGGCCTCTGAGAGAATCTTGTTCTGCTTTTCCATTTCACAGAAAAAAAAAAATCAGTGTACAGAGAGAGGGTCTTCTCAACATCAGTATCACTTGCATGGCCTACTGACCAAGGCAGATAAATGCCTCAAGAGAAAATATGTTCTCCTGATGTCCATCTCCTGAATGTGAGAACAGACTTCACTTTGTGCTGGTCAACAATTCTCAGAAATTGTGAGGGCCAAGACATTACTCTGTCACACACGATACTACCAACACCCAATGACTGCCTCCATTTCAACCCAGAACTGGTTACATGTGTGTTTGTTTGTCAAATCATCTCTAGAAAGCTTTGCTAGGCTGTTTGTAACTTCAAAACAAACTCAAAGCATGACTCGGATGAATTTGACTTAACAACCTTATAGAAACCACTTTGAAACCAGCGAGCCTGTAAATTGCAGATGGAAACTCTACAGTCTGGAAGGAGGTCATAGTAGGCTTTAACTTAAAGAGAGCCAGTCTGGCCTCAGCCGTGGAGAAAGCAAGGTCTAAAGTTCATAGGGCAGTCTGTGCAAGCTGTCTGGCAGCCTGGCCCCAGCCAGGGAAGAAGCCAGTCCTCTTACGTAATAGGAAACGATCTTGCAACACACGGGCAAGAGTGGTTCTCAGTGAAAGCACCCGTGTTGTTCAGTCCTCCACAGAAACTGGTTTCACAGTCGTGTCTGTGGTATTAGCATCACATTTCACTAGGAGGTTTTGTAGATACTTCACTGCCCCTTCAGGAGAAACAAAACAGTTATTGATTGGATTCCCCAACTCAACTGTGGAGTAATTAGACCAGGTACTCTTTCCAGACCTGGTCTAAAAGGAGTTATTGGGAAATATATCTAGGGTGGTGCAGTCTAGCCCCCACACCCACCCTCAGCCATTGTGTCCCCTAACATGTATCAGAAGTAAAAGAAAGACTTGGGTAACATTCTGATTAGGGTATTTTTATTGTTACTGTTGTATGTTATAGTCAGGGTGGCCTCTACCATTTCAAAAATGTAGGTTTTTGACCTTAAATAGTTTCACTCTTAAGTTGTTGGTTTTGTTGTTGTTCTGTAAATGTTATAGGACTACATAGTAAAGAGTGTTGAGAGTGACTCCAACTAGAAACTGTATTAGCCATTCAGGCACACACTGGTGTCATTTACCAAATGCTATTTCCCCATAGTAAACAGGGGTGCTTATGGAAGGTCCTATGTCTAGTGCACACACCAGGGAACCAGACTATGTCCTGCTATCATATCCTCAGGAAAAAAAAGCATTGACAAACAGCAGAGTAAAGCTTCCTAGAGATGCTTTGAGTAGCAAGGGCATATGCAACGAGTTCCTGGTTGAACTAGAGATAAATCATCGGGTGCTGGTCTCATAACGTGCTAGAGTAATGTTTGGGTGAGGGGACAGTGTAACATATCCCAAGATAATGTACATTTATAAAATGAAAATTTAATGTTTTCATATACCCCAGCATAATAGTAAGAATGATACTAAAATATTGATATTAATTAAAGGAAATACTTGCTTAAAATACCAAGAGAAGCTTTTTCCTGTGTCATCCTCAGAGTCACCTTGTGTTTGGACAAAGTGCCTGCAGAGTGGTAGTAGTAACCAACTCATCCTTTCTAAACTATCCCTGCCAGAGCCGAAGTGCACTCAGCATCCATTATTGCTCCAGACACAGTTTTCTTTCTTCCCAGCTCTGGTAAAAGGGAGACAGGATATCTCTAATCGGTATTCTTCTCTAATCTGAGACAAATGTCTCTTTCGCCTCTCCCTCATCAAGGTCATGCACGGATCTAAACTGCTGGTGAAATCATAACTCACCACTTTCTCCTCAAATCTAGTACAGTATCTGCATTTTGTCACAATCTACATTTGGGGAAGGAGGCGGGGGGGGGAAGGAAGAGGGAGAAGGAGAGAGGAAGAGGGAGGGAGGGAGGGAGGGAGGGAGGAAGAAAGGAAAAGGGGGAGAAAAGAGAGAGGGAGGGAGGAAAGTAGAAAGAAAGGAAGAAAGGAAGAAAGGAAGGAAGGAAGGAAGGAAGGAAGGAAGGAAGGAAGGAGGGAAGGAAGGGGAAGAGAAAAGGGGAGGGGAAGGAGGAAGAAGAGAGAAATGGTGGACAATTGGCTCCTATACATTCTCTCACTAATGAGTCAGCTGCCCACCTATAAGTGTGGACATGCCCATGCTCTGTACCAAAGGGAAGCGCCCAGCCCACCAGGGACCCTACCATGGAGAAAAGGATAGTGTAGCAAAAGGGAACAAAATGTCTCAGGCAGAGAAGATGGTACAGTGTTCAGTTACAGTAGTGAGTTTATAAGCAGAGAGTCAGGGAAAGTTCTGTGGAGCAAAGGGGTATGTGGACTCCCAAATTACCCAGGTCCTGATTACGGGACAGGAGAGAGTGTGCCTGCCAGGAATTAAGGCTGATACAGAGACTCAATTCCTCCTGTGTTACGTGCTGTACGTTCCCTACGTGAAAACCTCAGAAGGTGACGCTGGCCACTCTGTGGGCATGTGTGATTCCATGAGTCATTGCTAGAATATCAAAGGGAATCTTAGTCAGGAAATAGTCTTTGTCTTGGTGTTTATGATCAACAACTTAGGCAAACACGGTCTAAAGAGCAAATAGCCCAGTATAGAGCCATAGTCCCTTAGACTCAGAGCCCATGCCCCATTTACTGTAAATGCCCTTGGCTGCCCCAGACCCTTCAGCCTTGCAATGGAGCATGCAAGGTGTTAACAGACAGCCCGTTCTGCTCTTTGCTCGGCATTTCATTCAGGGAGGGATTGGCTAGCGTTCACCCAGAACACAGACAGTATACACACCTTAGAAATTAATCATTTGTAACATGGATTTGCCATTTCCAGAAAAAAATCTCCTGCAAAAAATTCCAAAACAAAGTCACCACCATTGGACAAACTACACAACTTGAGAGTTACAACTACATTCTTCATTGGACTAAAGGATGTTTTTATTGATTTGAATAGAAATGGCTTGTGAAGCTAAGGTTTCTTCCTTGGTGGACACACTTGTAACCTGGACTAAATCACATTTTATTTTTGGCCTCGGTTTTGTTCTGAATAGGTAAGACTTAAGCAGAGGGAGGGACGATCTCTCTGTGCCACCTTTATACCTCTGAGAGTATTCAAACCTTAACCGTGTGTCCATAAGGCAGAAAACAACTTTAAGATGCTTGCAGTCTTAGGTCAACTCGTGAGGACAATTCAGGGCCCTGGATATTTGACTGCATCATCTAGCTCCTCAAAAAACTATTCACAACTTCTTTCCCTGTAAAAACACCAGAAGATTTGGAGACTGGGGGTGGGGGGTGGGGGTGAGGTGTGTTTCAGCAATGTTTACTTTCCTGGCATGCTATCAAGTCATTTAACTTTTTACATATGTTTGTTTATGGGAGGCCACAGGACTTGTATAAGTCAAGGGACAATTTACAAGATTTAGTTCTGTTCTTCCACCTATGGAATCCAACTCAGATCATCAGGCTTGGTGACAGGGCCCTTTACCTGTAAGCCGTCTTACCAGTCATAAGTCATTTTGCCCTAAAACCATCAACAAATAATTTCAGAGCCAAATATGCAAGGTATTGGTAAAGAGAAAGAGGCAGAGAAAGGGGAGGGGGAGAGGAGCACGGCAGGAAGAAGGACAGATTCAGGAGAAGCGGATCATTGAAGTAAGATATAATATTAAGCTTATTTCTCAGCAGCCCAGGATGCTCACCAGTTGTCACCTCGAAGGGACAGGAGAAGGCATGCTTTCAGTATCTAGCACACAGGGAAGGGAAGGTACTCCCCCAACCCCAATGTCTAACTCACAGGCTTGCCTGACCCCTCCCCTCCAGTGTCTAACTCACAGGCTTGCCTGAGGGAGGCAGGAGCCATGGAAAGGTTCTTAGTAAAATCTAATGCTCAGTACAATGAAATGAAACCCCTCTTTTTTCCTGTTAATGTGAACCATTGTTCTTGAGAATAGAGTAAACTAGACTTCTAAGCAGACTAACAGCCTAAACATTTCATACGCTTAAGTCTAAACTCCAGTGACTCTAGAAGAGGAAGCATTATTTTGTTACTATTATCCATACTGAGATGACAAAGAGGAGCTGATGTTAACATTCTAAGGTCAACTCATCCGAGGGTGTTCCACCCTATACGGGTCATTAAATCTTGTGACAGCACAGTAACCAGGCAACCGAAGTGCCTCCCACTTTGCAGCAAGGCGGATGATAGTAGCATAAGTCATCCTTTCCTTAGTATCGGGTGCAACTGCCACCAGAACAACGCCCATGTCCAGGTGACAACTATGCCAACCTAGGTCAACATCTCACCTCAAGGGGAACAATCACTCCTAAGACCAGAGGAGTCATGTTGAAACTTCTCGCGAAGGGCCGTAATTGACTGATAAGAGTAGCAGATGGCTTGAACTCCAATGGATGATGGTTCTTCTACTCAGAATGGAGTTTATGTGCCCCAAACGGGATGCCTAATTTACCTGTGTTGAGACTGACGTGACAAGAGTCTGGAGAGCCATCAGACAAAACCAGTGATTAAGCTGGGCTATTCTTAACTCTCTGCACAGATTGCAGGGCAGAGCTTTTCCTCAAAATCCTAAGTTCAGATGTTTACAATTACAGGCAGTGAGGCTCAAAGAGACAGCCTCATGGATCACTTGTGTTTTATTTTTGGTTTTGTTTTCATTAGATGCAACAGTGAGCTGAGCCTCGAGCCTTCCAAGGGAGTTGCACAACTTCAGCTTTTAGAGATTATGTTTCATGGTCACGGAAAAAAAAATAATTGGGTTTAATAGGTTTTCACAATCATATCTACTTAACCTTCCAAGATCATTACTCATTTAATTGCAAGCCCCAAGGAAAGATCATAGGGTAAGAACTACACTAGACAGTCATAACAATAAAGGAAGCAGGTTCTTCACAAATGATGTAAAATCTGTAGGATTTCAAATGTTATGAATGAAGCTCCTAGATTTAAAATAATTGTGTGCCTTTGGTAATTGTTTCTAGTCTGAAATGGAGACTTAAGGGGTCAAATGATATTCATTGATATAGGCGTCTCCTTACAAGCGTATAATACAGGCAAAGAATAATGAAGTGCAAGCCGGAAGCTGTGCGTGACAGGCACTTGCTGTTATTCAGGTTTAGTTGCAAATACTCTCATCCTTTATAGAAGAGTAACTACAACTACAGATAGCAAGGTTAGTGGAACAGCATGTCCCTATGTGGGGGAGTTAGTACACAGGCTGCATCACATATATGAGGCAAGGATCTGTGGGGAATAAAGTCTTTGCTTAGCTTTTAGAGTACCAGAGAGGTAACTCAGGTTATAAGTTTTAATTAGCTGTTCTACAAATTACATCATTCTTCAAGCTCCAAAGGATCTTTTCCATCTTGACGCCCTCGAAAGCAAAATCTTGAATGAGAGCTTTACTCTCAACCTGGTTTTTATTCTCTCATTTATTTCCATGGGATTAAAGCAAAACAAATGTGCTCAACAAAGAAAGAAACGTGTGCACAGAGAACTATAATTGGATTCCTTGTTCTGGCTCAAAGCCAAGGCACTTCTATCCATGTTGCTTCTGTCAAAGTTTTTTTCTTTTTCAAGCTGCAATGCCCTTGCTTGTGTTCACTCCCAGTGTTCCAGGTTACTCTGTCAACCCAGGCTCAGATTGTCCCACATCCTCCCACAGAGGTCAGATTTTACTATTGAGCAAGGCTCAGCAGGAGGATGAAGTTCTCTGCATCCACAAAGCAACCAAAACACAAAACACTGCCCCTGGGAAGATGAAGGCATGTGGGAAGACGACAACAGAGCTTCCAGCTGAGCAGGAGGCTGGCTGATGACAGACAGTCACAACAAAGTCTAACAAACACAGGCTCTCTAGGCTCCCAACAGACTATTAACCAGGTTAAGAAGGACTTTCCCAATCTAGGGCTGGAGTTTGAAAGTGAACGAAGTCACAGGCAGGGGTCCTCTACAGCAATTTACTTGCTATAGCAGGTCAATAAAGAAAAGAAAACATCCTACTTCATGGTAGATTGATCAGTTGGAAAAAAAGAAAAAGAATTTGTTCCTGACCAGATATTTCAAGAGTGGCAAAGGAAGGAATCAGGACTATAATAAAATTAAAACAGGATATATCTTATGAAACATTAAGAATCCATTTTATATTAGGCAACTCTTTAGCAAATGGCCAACACAAATAAGATTTGGTTAAATTGCTATTCTAATTTACCAAAAAATGTGTTTCAGTGAAAAGACTTAATGAACACAAATGAAGGTAGTTTGGTTATTCAGCAGGTAAAACCAAAAGAACACATCAGAAAATTCTGTACATTCCAAATCTGTGGTCACTTCAAAGGCACAGGAAGTCACACTTTGTTCCCCTTATCATCCCCTTCCTACCACCCCCCACCGCCCCATTCTTTCCCCTACTGTGGAGAATGGAGGCACACCTCATTTCCATGTCTCTTGTCCAGCCACCCAATCTTCCCAGAGGAGCTCCCAGAACATCAGTTCAAGTGTTGTAAGCTTTCTGTATAGTATCTGGGCATGAGCATCCCAGGAACAGAGAAACGATACAGAGCTGAAATCAGGACTACCTGCTTCATAGGTTATGCAAACTCCAATGGGAAGGCCAGTGTTCAGAATCCCAGAAGTTTCTAGAACCACTCCAACCTCCAGAAACCCCCTAGCATGAAGAACATACTCCATCTATTAACTCCCTTTCTTCATCCAGATCCACATTCATATGAAATGCTCAGTAACCATCTACTTTCCACTTCCTCAAGAAAGCACCTAAATAAAATGGAAATTGACATTATTGGTATTCATTGGAAAAGCAAAAGGCTATTGAGAACTCACCTGTAAACCTCTGCGCTAAGTGCTAGGGATATAAAGATCAGAGGACTGGTAGACCACAGGTGGGTGTTAACAATAGTCATTGGGTCATCCTGCTTCCTTTGTTCTGACTCCATGATCATTATTAAACTCTTCATTTTATATAGGCTTTAAAACACATTGGCATCTTGATCTCATTTGATTGTCTCACTAATCATGTCGGATAAGGAGTGTTCATGTTAAAGATGAAGAAACTGAGATTGAGGGGTAATGAGTGATTTAACTCCCAGTCATAGACCGAGCAAGAGGTAGACTCAGGAATCAAATAAAAAGCTTTTGTGCACAAAACCACTGCTTGCTGAGTAGAGTGACCAGCCTCCTGAGGATGAATATTCGAAGTACTTTTCCAAGAAACATTCTCAGTAGTAACACAGAAACAAAGAAGTCTTATCCACCTACCATATGCAAAACCTGTCCTGGCCTCTGGAAAGACGTAGCAATACAAGCGCAGACACAATACTGTCCTGACTCAAAAGAGGTTCAGGAAAGGAAAGAAGAGTTGCCAGATGCAAGCAACAAATCAGGAAAGTGAATGATATAAGGAAATGGAGAAAGGAAAGCTCCAGTTGGGAGCTCAAGCTGAGAGGACCCAGACTGATCATGCAGATTATATTTGGGAAGTTCTATGTTTGTATTCCACCCAGTTACTCTTAGACCAAGAAGAACGGGGGTGGTCATGTAGACTTTTCTGACTCTTGAGTTGTTCCTTGGATAACACAAGTATTCTGACCCCTAAGAGTTAATAAGTTAGAAGACTTCATTTCAACATCAAAAGCCTCTTGGAGTTTGATAAGTGTATACTCTTCAAGAAACTGAAAGTTTTCAGAGAACTGATAAAGCATTTTAACACATGAAACTACAAGGCAGACCTAGAGTCATTGTGGACACTTGTTAGATTTAGAGTAGTTAGTTACTTTATCTTTCTTCCTGACATCTATGATTTTGTTTTCAAAGATCACTATGGGAAAAGGAACAAATAGGTCAGACATACTGAGCAAGGATGGACATTGCCATCCTGGATGGTTGAAGATGTGCTGCACACTGCCAACATCTGTAAGTAGTAGTAATAGAGGCTAGAGAGGAAGTCAAGTGCTCCTTGACACAGTAATATCAGGATCAGAATACCTATTGTGCAAGACAATGAGTCAAAACGTATCCCCTGGATAGGAGACATCACTGCACTACCTCTACTGATACCCAGCAATTCCTTTGAGTACAGGTACTGTACTGAAAATGCTAATGTTCTCTTCTGCCAACTGCTTGAGAGACCACATGGGAACTGGACTGCTCCAACAATCCCATTTACTTGTTCAGACTCTCCCCTGGCCTTAACTCAAAACGCCAGATGAAGAAGGGCCTTGTCAACATGTGGCACTTTCTGACCAGGTGCCTGGAGACAGATGTTCCACTTCCTGAGGAAGAGGGCTAGAACACAGCTGCTGGGAAGCATTTGACAATGAACAGTGGGAGGACAGCATGTGAGTGACAGACAGGAGATGTGTGACTCCCACTTTGAGATGTCTCACCTCTGTACAGTGCAAGAATCAGGAGATTTTGACCCCATTACGCTATTGTTCTTTGGGAGGCAGGCTAGATCTTTGAGTAAACTTCGTAAAGTTTACCTGTTTCTCTGTCTGAAGAACTGAGCTAGAGTCAAGTCCCTTTGGACATCAGGAGGACCATTGCTGGCTAATAGTGGGTTTTTATGGTACCTATAATTCACCCAACCCATTATTCATTTCTTAAATTAACCATAAATATCATCTATTGCTTGCAACTAAGGAATTAATGCTATTCCCTCCTCCTCTTTTCAGTACTACAGATCTGGTTATGTCTGATCAATAGCCACACTCATAAAACCCTTTGAAGATGGTGAAAGAAACATCCCTTATATAGAAAGGTAATTCCACCAGTGGATTCTAGAATCATCCTTGTTCAGGGGGCCTCCTTACAGTATCTTCTTTTATCTATATCACCAGTGTCTCCCTGCCTTCTGAATCACTCATGTAAAGCTATGAACAGACTCTATAATCAACCACCTTAACTGCTGCCCCTTTGCACCCCTAATTATCATTCCTTTCCTGTTCATCCCCCAGCTCCTCCACTGTAGAGAATCATCTAGATTTTGGTGTTTTCATTTTCTTACATATCAATTCTCTCTTCAATCCACTCTTGGCTGGCTTCTGTCTCCTACATACAACATACTAAGTCGCTGGCGATTTTCAGGCTACTAAGTCAATTAGACATTCTCTTGTTCCTGCCTTAGCAACATTTTTGGTAATGTTGGATGATCTATTCACCTCTGAAGTAGAGGCCAGGCACCTTCCTTGTCTACTCTTTGCTTTATTGAGGCAGGATCTTTTACTGAACCCAGATTTGTAAACATAATAACAGTCCTGCCAAGTATGCCTCAGTCTTGTTAGTACAAACACCCACATATCGTTAGGTACTCATAAAAAAAAATGGCTTTGTATGGGCAGGATGGCTGGGTCAAGGGTAATGATCTTCAACAGATTAGCAATAACAATAGAGTTATCTATAGTGTATAGCAGACTATGGTAAGACTCAAGATGGATAGCCTTTTTCTAGAAGGACACTATTTGACAAAGCTATCCAGAGAGTTAATGTGGCCAAATACTCATCTGGATTTTATCAACATGGTGTGGTTAGGAAAATAAAAGTGATTTTAAGAACAAAGTACAAAGTCACACACCAACTCCCTTCTTAAATAAAAATAGATTTTTAAAAAACGTTTTTAAGCTTCTCTTTTCCTTCTTAAGTTAATTTGCTGAGTTATTTTATCTTCTTCCAACATCTTCTCCCCAACATCTGGTATAACTGACTTGAAATATTCTTCCTTGGGTCCTTTTTCTGAAGAAAGGGTGTGTATAAGAGCCTGGCCAAGAATAGTCTAAAACAAGGCCTAGGACATTCTCTGACACTATCAATGCACATAAAAATTTACCTTGAAACTTGGACTTAGTGATTTTCTAGGTCACAGAAGTCACAAAGAGTCAGTAATAGTTTTAAAAAGTTCATCGAAAAAAATGAACCAATAGGAATTCACTAAAAACTCCCTGGAGTTCATCAATTATTCCACCATAAATTTACAGCTGAATCCCCCAGGGGCAGGGCTTCTATAGACACTGGCAAGCTGGGAGGGAAAGTTGACCAACAGCAAACTTGCTTTCTCTCTTTCTTCTGATCAATTATTGGCCCCTTCTTCCTAGGAAAGCTCTCTCAGCCTTCAGTTGAACAGTGTTCAGAATTACATAAATCTAAGACTTACCTTTCTGGCCTTCCTGTTCTAGACCTGGTCCACATAGCACTGATAAGTTTCTCATTGGTCCCCATTATTGTGTTATTTAGACACTGATCTAGTTTTCTAACCTGAATGGAAGATGTTTCTCCTTTGATGACTATAACAGATAAAATTTAGGATAGCATTCGTTATCTATTGGGACCCAAAGAACAAGTATTTGCTTTATAATCTGCAATCGAGAAAGAGCAATAAATAACAAAAACTGGGCACAGGGAAACAGTGGGAAACTGTTTCAGAGAGTCATGGAGTAACATGTGAGATCAGGCTGACAGGAAGTACAGTCAGAGAGGCTGGCTAGAAGGCGCAGTAAATGACCAAGCTCTGTTCCGACGAAAGCCCAGTAGAAAATGAAAAGAATCTCAAGGTAAGGGAAGTTTTGGGGAAACAAGTCAGTAGAACTGAATTTTCAGACATGATAGGAAACTTCAGGTGAGCAAAGGTAAGGATGAGAGAGACACAGTAGAGATGATGTCCTTATTTTCAGCAGGAATGACTGTGAGACAGGACTGTGGGGCAGAAACAAGGAACTGGGAAAGGGAAGTGTTTTTGTGGGGGAGAGGGCAAGCTCAGCGAGCTGTTGTTGAATTTGAGACACTGGGAAGAGTTTCAAGTGAAAATGACCAGTGGTCAGTCAGAGAGATGGGAATAAACCGTGAGCAAGGAACAGGACATGAGCTGTAAATCTGTGAGTCACCATCCCCACACGCTTGCAGCCATGAGAACAGGGACAGTCTCTGTACACTGTAGTGACCAGTGAGAAGTGGAAGACGTAGGTGGAAACCTCCGGTAAGAGGGGGCTGAAGACTGAAGCAAAGGCGTCTGGGAAATGTCGGAACGAACAGGAAGTTAGCAGGAAAACGAGGAGTACAGTACCGGAGGTGTAAGAAGTAAGACGGTTTCAGGAGCAGGAAGAAAAATAATGAGGAGAGACAGTGTGGATGGGTCGAAAGAAAGCACAGTAGAGGCTGAAATGGCAAACAGGGATTTCCAGGAGGCAATTTGAATAAAGGGTTAAGAAGGAGGGTCAGAGATTGGGTTGCAAGAAGTTATAAGTGAAGACAGGATATGAACCATAGACTTAAAAACTTAGCAGTAAAAATGGAAGCAAAATGACTCTAGGCATTTTGTAGACAAAAATCCACACGGTTTAGTATTTGTGGGGACTTTTTTTTTTCTTTGTTTGGTGGTGGTTGTTTTATGAGACAGGTCTTCATAAGTAGCCCTACCCTACGTAGTCTAGAAGCCACTAGGTAGCCCAGGCTGGCCTTGAACCTGTAATGACCATTCTGATCACCTCTTCAGTTCTCAGGCTATAAATGTACACTTCAATTATAGATGTGCACTACCACGCATGGATTTTATATGTGAGGAGTTTATATAAATATTTTGTCATATTGTTAAATGAATTATTGAATTCCTACACTCTTTGCTAACATGGTGAATAGAAATTCAGATGGACTTTTATCATCCTTGAAGTAGAGGTTAATATTCTTGCCCTCTTCCATTCATGCACAGGAAAACATATATGCACACATATGTATATATATGAATATGGATATGGATAATATACACACACACTTTTAAAAAGCTCACAGACCTCTCCTCATGCTCCTAATGCTATAACCCTCAGAATTCTAGCTTTGAGATCAAATCAGTGTGTCAATTCCTTCAAATGGGTACTGTGTGACTCTGAGGAGATCGGGGCTGGGTAGCACCAAATGCCTGGGGTTGCCTGCCCATCACAACAATGCTCTTGTTTGGTTATTTGAGACTTTTGATCTACTTTGCAATTCCCCTCTTATTTAAATAGGACTTCATGTCCAACGTGACTGTTTATCTATCAACTAATCTAGCCATATTAGGAGTTTTTAAGAAAATGACTAATTCCATCATTCTTGAACAGTCAGTCTTGTGGTGGTTTCCACATAGTCCTGCAGAAAACCATGAAGTCCAAAGAACAGACTTCTAGGTCTGTTCTGAAAAACATCAGAAACATTTGACCAAGGTCAGCATGCCTCACGTGGTTTCCCACTGTTGCCTGGCATCCTGCCATTACCTTGCCAAAAAACTTAAATGTCCCATTCATTTCCAGTGTTAAGGAAAATGTGATGTGTGAGCCTAAGATATGAATAATGGTATAAATATTCAATATCCTTTCAAGTCTGGTACTTATCCAGTCATTTGATGCTAAGTTAAATTAAATTTAAATTTTATTATAGAAAGTAAACTTCTATACGTTTAGATTGGGAAAGAAAAGTATTTTTCCGCTACATCTGAGAATAGTCAAAATCAAATGCTTTGGGACATAGAAATAAAATATATCCATAGTGATTTTCCCCTTTTGGACTTCATGGTTTGTTGTAGAACTGTGTGGAAACTACCACAAGACTGACTGTTCAAGAGTGATGGAATTAGTCATTCCGTAAGCAGGAAAGCTGTTTGTGGGTTATAATCTGTAGATAGAAGAGCACACGAGTGCCAGTTTGGAGCTCAGAGAATTGTCACAAAGGACACCAGTGGGCCCAGGGTCCAGTTCAGGCAATAGAGTGCAAAACCTCTTAAAATGGACTTTGGAGGAAGCAAAGAGAAAGGAGCGCCTCTAGCTGGGGTAGTAGGAAACAGGTACTATGAAAGCAGAAAAAGAAAAAACAAAATCTGGGGTGGTTTTAACTAGGGAGCAGGGAGGGTTATGCAGAGAGTAAAGGCGGAGAAACAAATAACGGTAAGGAGGTTTGAAAATGTCATAGGAAAACACTACAACAAGCTACTTAAAAAATTGACATACACTGTGTGTGTGTGTGTGTGTGTGTGTGTGTGTGTGTGTGTGTGTGTATCGGGGATGGGGGCACACCTAGCCTGCTGCTACTGAGTGTCTTCTAGACACAAAGTGGAAACTCTCAACCTATAAAATCTTAACTGTATGTTTACTAAAACGAGACCCACATAATGGTAACTTCAACTGATGTACCAACATGGAGTGGGGTCATGTTCTAAGGTCTCACCCCTAGATAAAGAGCATCAGCGGCTGCTGAAAGAGGAAAGATCAGTTAGTTCCTCCCCACCACCTATCCAATAGGTATCTGATAGGTTACCAATAGATAGCAGTAATTAAAGAACAGGGGGCCATGAATTTAAGAGAGAGTGAAGAATTTGGAGGACAGATGATGAAGGATTAAAAATGACACAAATAAAACATAAATAAAATTCTGTGTATGAAACTCTCAAAAATAGAAAAAAAAAGTTAAATTTAAAAGAAAAGCTCGTACATGGTCCTTTTAGGCACTATGTCCCTCCAAGGGAAACATTACTATAGCTGCTAATACCATGTGATAATTTTGCCTGGCAGAAGATTTGCAGAAATAAAACTTTAATTGTGTGTGCACATGTATGTGTTTGTGCGTATGCACATATGTGTGTGTGTGTGTGTGTGTGTGTCCAGGCTCGGAATTTGGTTTGTGAGATTCAGATTCATCTACAATGTAGTTTATCACAATTTACTCATTATGTAACTACACTGCAATTTTTATCCAGTCTTCTAATAATAGACATTTGAGCAGTGTCCTCTTGGGAACCATTACAAATAGTGCTGCTTGGAGTGTTCTTGCCTGCATCAGGAACACACATGTGTTCATTTCCCTTGAGGTAGGAGAGAAACTGTTAGGTTATGGGTTGTTCATATGTTCAGGTTCAGCAGAAAGTACCAAACAGTCCTCCAGGGTGCTGCGGCTGCTCAGCCTTCTGGTAGTACATCCTCAGGCCCTAGCTGCTCCACGTCATCACCAGAACTTGGTACTGTCAGGTGGTGGGGTTTTTGTTGTTTGCCTCTTCCCCTTCCGATGGCTTCAGTGTGCTTGTTTTTAAAGTCTCCAGATACCCCAGCGTGGGAAACAATAGCGTGATCAGTCTTAGTCTTAAGTGAACATTACTAATATTGAGACCTACCCATTTAAAAATTTATAATTATGAAAATTGTCTTCTCTAGTGTTTTAACTTACTTTGCATTGACTTTGAAGGGGGTTTTTTCCTGACTCTTTGGTTCATAGAGACAAATTGACAGGCTAGATTCACTCAACTCTGCTTCTATATGTCTTCAAAAATAAATAAGGAAAAAATAGGCAGGAAGAAAGAAGAAGGCATGGAGGGAGAGGAAAATAAGGGGTGAGAAGAAAGGAACAGAGGAAACAATGGAGGGGAGGGGGAGAGGGAAGAAGAAGGGGAAGGGAGAAAATCGGCCATATTTGCCTGTCTCTAGCCACAGTGATTTCATGAGTATAACCTCCTTCAACATCAAAAAGACAGATTCTGTAGGGAAATTTTTAATTGACTCTAATGATCTTTCAAGTGTATGCATTTGGAGGGATGGCATTCATTCCTTCAATGATTCATTCAAATACACATACAACTGTGTGCATGTAGACATATTTTGTGCATGTAAAATAAGGTATAGATATACACTTAATCTTAGCCAAAAGGCCGAGAAGCAATTAAGGTATAGATATAAACAAACATAAATGAAATAAAAGATTGACATCAACACGTACATATCTACAGTCAGTACTAAGTATGTCTCCAATATTTTCAAGACTGTTTTGGACTTGGGTTGCTTGGAATGGCCCTGAAATGTCTTAAGCCTTTAGCCATAATGTGGATTAACTATGTATAACTCCTCGGAATGTCTCCCTAAAGCATCAGGAGGCAAAGGCAAATGGATAAGACAAAAGCCACTCATTACCTAGCCCTTTGTTTGACTCTCTCTTCAGTGTAGACAGTCCTTCAAAACCCATTCTAAAGTCAACCCAAGAGGACTCCAAATGATGTTATACCACCACCTCAAGTTCAAAAAATACAGAGATGGTCTAGGTCTCTCAGTGAGTCGTGATCCTCTTCAGTCCTCCAAGGCAGAGCTGCTTAAGTTCATCTAAAAAGGTTGTGAGATTCGAAAGGTAGAGACCAACTTTTACTCATCCTTTGTCCAGACATAAGCATTTTGGAGGCATAAGAGCAATGTCTCTAGAGCTTATTGTTCTAGACTCATACTCAGGTCAATGCAATGATATTGAGAGGGGTAGGTTGTCTACAGTTTAAGAAAAATAGGTGCTGTTCTCTACAATGCAGAAATTTCAAACCACCTAGATACTGTTTCTAACATTTTGGATACTTCTCCCCTCTCTATATATAGCATGCAAACACACATACACACTCACGCTCTCTCTCTCTCTCTCTCTCTCTCTCTCTCTCTCTCTCTCTCTCTCCCTCTCTCTCTCTCTCACACACACACACACGTACACACACACACAGCCATTTCCCCTCTTTTACAAAATATTCATGAGCATTGGAACAAATCACTGTTTCACACTAATCAGTCACAACCTGGCTAGCTTCGACCCATTAGGAAGGAGAGCCCAACAGGAAGTGAGAGCAAGGCTACTGTGCTCCTGTCCCGTTGCTAAGCAGCTGTGTGGCCTTGCCTGCAGGGCTTACTCTGCTCATGCAATGGATGCTCTTAGTTTTCTCAGTGATTACAAACGTTCATGCATCCCTCATTCCTCACAAGGAGGAAGTGTCCATCATTTTTCTCCCATTTCCACAGGCATGCTATCCAAGCCAGAGGGAGATCTGATCTTTTCTTTACTTAGAAGTCTGTTACAAACAAGATCATGTTATTAAATAAGGGTGTGAGAAATAAGTTTGAGGTTGCGAGGAAAGAGACAACCGTCCCCCCTGAAGGGCCTGCACAAGACAGGCTTCGCTCACGGTCAAGAGGAAGTGCTTGGAAGCCAGACACATAGACAGGAAGTGCGCTCAGATTGTTTATTTACTCTGATGGTGTCTGTGTCTTTTCTCCCATTGGCTGTGATCTGACCTCACAGACCTAATTCAATTGGCTCGCCTGAAAAGAATTGGTGCACAGGAAATGAAGAAAGGGGGCAAAGTGTCACTGCTCCAAGGAGAAAAGGGTCACTGCTCCAGGCCATCAAATTCCTAGACTAGAGGAGCAGACCTTTGAATGAACAAAGGTTTTACTGGGCTGAGAGAAATTAAAACATTTGCATAAAAAGTCTTACAAGATCTATGTGTATGTGTGTGTGGGGGGGGGAAGAACATTTGAATTCCTTGTCCTTAACATAAGTTTTACAATATTTTATAAAAAAAAAAAAGTTGTATTTGACATTTTTCCTAGAGCTCAATAGGAGTGCTTCCTGTCAGTTTTAGCCACAAGACACTTGGAAATAAGAATCCAGCCTCTGGATTTCACAGCACTCAGTTCTCACTATCTCTTCCTAACCTGAGCCTGCTTTGATAAGGGGAAAAGAGGCCGTGTCAAGCAAGACAGAAACCCAGCAGACTCAAGGGAAGGAGCTCAGTCATCTCCAATCCTCAGTAGGCTGGGGAACCATAGCTTCCAGATCACTTCTTACCACATTGTTGCCTGCAAGGGCTGCTGGGGTGTGGCTTTCCCCTACTCTTAGCTCAGAGCAGGGAAGCAGCTCTTCCTTACTCTTCCTTACTGCCTGATCCCTGGGGAGGTCTGGACCAGTCCCACTTGACCCTGTTTGTCCTTTCCCTAAGAAGCCAAGACAAAAAAGTGTGGCGGTGAGTTAGTAGCAAACACCCTACTGGTTTATTTTGCCCACGCAAAGTGAGAATTTGAATACAGGACAGAAAGAATATTGACTAAACAATGAAATTAGTGAACTTGGTGCCATTCCCAGAAGAATTGATCAAATGGTATGCCTTAAAGTTTTAATGAGATATTAAGAGAGAATTCCAATGTGCTTCCTCTTTCAGAAGAATAAAGGATAAAGTCTGGCTCTCCTCTCTCTGCCGTCTTCTTCCCTCTCTCCTCTCCCAAACTCAACGCTGCCAAGCACCAGATGTGCAAATTGTTAGAGTTCTCTGAAAGAACCATCTGTCCATTGCACTTGGGTGGTAGTTATTTCTATTCTTCTAACAACTATTCCCCCAACACACATACACACACACACACACACACACACACACACACACACACACACACACGCACACACACAGAGAGAGAGAGAGAGAGAGAGAGAGAGAAAGAGACGAGAGAGAGAGAGACAGAGACAGAGACAGACAGACAGACAGACAGACAGACAGACAGACAGAAGAGCACAACACTATAGTTGTTCTAATGTTCAGGCTAAGATCCAGCTAAAGCTCATTCAGAAAGTGGGAGTCGGTGTCTGGCCGCAGAACAAAAGGAGGTGGGTGGGAGACTTTCCCTGTAGTTGTATGTCCTAGATCTGAAATGAGTACCTTCTGAGAACTCCGAAGCAGATCACACTTGCAAGCCTAAGTGCTGACTCATGTCCTCCCTGTAGGGCCACAGAAAGGAAGGGTGGGGTTGGAGAACCTGACCCTTAGAGGGGTAGGAAGAGAGAGGAAGCAGGGATACTAGCAAGATTCCCTTGTCTTCTGATTTTCAAGATCCATGAACCTTGATGGAAGAGTCTTCAAACACTACCAGAGGTCCTTCAGCATCCTTCTCAGGCTGCTCCTCATTTATTTTTCTTTGGGACCTCCAAGGCCCATGTAGTCAATAAAAGAGAAGAGGAAATGCCGAAAGTCTATTTCTGTCATGTCTACAAGGATGGGTGAAGTGAGTCAAACAAATTGAAGAAAGGAGAAAAAGAGAGGAAGGAGACAGGGAGGGTGCTGTAACTTGGGGTCTTTGCTGAGATGTGAGCATCATGTCTCCCATGTCCTCCTGTTGTCCATGGAGGCTTAAGTCACTCACATGACTAGCTCTCCACAGCCTCTTGGAGTAGTTTGATAATTTAAGTAGTCAGCAGTCTGCCAGTGTCCTATATCTGGAGACTGAGAAGACCTCACACTCTCTTGCAGGCTAAAGTACTGTCCCATTAGTTATATCAGGAGTATATTCTGTGGTGAGCCCAGTCACAACTCACTTCTGATGGCTACAGACCGTACCAAAGTCAGCATTTTATGTTTGTGGTATATATGTATGTACATGTTATGTACATGTACGTGTGTGTGTGTATACACATACATTTTCTTCCAAGGAAATTATGATTAATATATTTTGGTGCCCCTGCTATATTAAGTAACAATGCTATGACCACTGATTTATTTGCTCTATAAATATTATTTATTTATGAAGTGTCAGGTACTTTTATGGTAACTCAAGATACATGTACAGCTCATATCCACAGGAAAGTCTGCAGATAAGTGCTTCTACTCATATGCATCCTGCATGCAATAAATAGACATAATCAAAACCTTCTGATGTTAAATGACTAAAATGTATAATAAGGTAAGTCACGTATAAAAGGATGGTATTGGGTGAGAGAGGACGAGACATCTACTTTGGTGAGTTGGTTTTGGACAAGAACCACCATATCAAAGTTGTGAATTTTCTCCTGGGAGCTAGGCCCTGTATTCTTACATCTGTGTGCTAAGCCAGACAAACAGTAAAGTTCCTTCAACTGTAGAAGCCTGGAAAAGACTAGGAACAGATTTATTTTATTGTCCCTTTCCTATTTTAATATTTGCACTTGTCTACTTTCAAACACTGTAACAAAATACTTGAGAATATCAACAGAAAGAAATAAAGGCTTATTTTGATTTATAGCTTTAGAATTTTCAGTCCTTGGTCACTTGGTCCTATTGTGAGTCTGTGGCAAGGCAAAAGATCATGGCAGAGGGGCTATGGCCAAGCAAGGTGCTCACATTGTTATATCCATAGAGCAGAGAAAGGAGTTATAGTTAAGATACAGTAGCCAATAGTGCAATCTCAAGAAATACTCCCTTAAACTAGCCCCACTCCTAATTTTTAAACACCTTTTAGTAGTCCATCAAGTTGTTGACCAGGGAGTGTTAAATTGTTGACAAGGTCAGGGTCCTCGTGATCTCATTTCTGGCTTGTACATTAACAAGTCTTTAGTGTATGAGATTTGGAAGACCTTTCCTATCCACATCAACAATATAAAATATATTTACAATAATATAAATATGTATCCTTGAGGTCAGGGGCTCAAGATATAATTTAGAGTGGATTTTGGAAGACCTTTTAAAAATTATTAGTAAATCATAAGGAACTGAAATACGGTTTTTCTTTCATTGATTGTTTTTGTTAAGAATGTTCTTTTCAGAACTGGAGAGATGGTTCAGCAGTAAAGAGCACTGGGTGCTCTTAAAAGGACCTGGGTTCAATTACCAGCACCTCCATAACAGCTCAAAACTGTCTGTAACTCCAGTTCCAGGTGATCCAACACAGAGAGATGTATGCAGGCAAAACACCAATGCACATACAAAATAAAAATAAATCATAAAAATAAAAGTTATTTTTGTTCTCTGTCATTATCATTATTTCTTCCTTCTCCTCCTCCTCTTCTTCCTTTTCCTCCTCCTTCTCTTCCTCCTTCTTCTCTTCTTCCTCCTTCTCTTCTTTCTTTTCCTCCTCCTCCTCCTCTCCCTCTTCCTCCTCCTCCTCCTTTTCCTCCTCCTCCTTTTCCTCCTCCTCCTCCTTTTCCTCCTCCTCCTTTTCCTCCTCCTATTATTCTTTTCTTGCCAAAGACTTTCCAATTTCTTTGGACTTCAGGAGCTTCTGAAACATAGGATCCTATTTCAGTTCTGCTGCCTTGTCTGCCTTGCCATGACATGTGTCTCTTATTTTGTGTGGTTTTAGCTAAAACCCACTCTCAGGAGAAATAGAACTGCAGCAAAGCTTTGGATTTGACCACGACAGGAGTTCTTCCTCATGGTATCTTTTTCTTTGTTTTTCTCCAAAATTTAACACATCTTTTGTACATATCAATAGGATTCATTGTGACAGTGTCATACACACATGCATACAGCATGCCTGGATCATATCTAACCATCCTTATCCTTCAACTCTTCTGCTACCATCTTTCCAGACTCTTACCAATATTCTGCATTTAGATGACCTTTCTCTTTGTTTCTACATTCAAGAGAGAATGTGCTGTCATCTGTCTTTATGGGACTGACTTATTTCATATATACATACATATATATATATATGTACATACTCCAGTTCAACCAGTTTTGCTGCAAATGACAGAGTTTCCTTTGCATTTATGGCCAAATAATGTTCTGTTATATATAGTATATAAACCATATTTTCTTTATCCAGTAATCTGTTGACGGGTACCTACACTGATTCTATATCTTGATTATTATAGAAAGGGTCTCAATAAACATAGGCATGCAGCACTCTCATATGAGATGACTTCATTTTCTTTGTGCATATACATTGAAGTATGATCATCTGATAGCATCATCCTTATCACACAGAGATGCACAATAAAGAAAAATAACTTATCTTCACTGACAACTCTTGAGTTGTAGAGCCGCCATCCAGTGCCCATAATCTAAAAGTAACTTTGTGTGGAGCCAAGAGTGAATTGTCTTGGAGAGAAAAGAAGCTACCTGAAGGTTCCACCGAGAGCTGTAAATAGTTAAATAGTTGCCGATCTGTGTCCTCTAATAACACTTGTATTGGATACCTTGGTCCCATTTTCTTTCTTGCTGTCAGCCTTGCCTTCTACCCCCTAACAGGATTTCTCAATTCAGTTACTTGAGTTAATTTCAATTCCACCCAGATAATTGAGCAGAAGGAGAATGGGGAGTGGGGGCACCTTGTAACATGTAAGGCGTTTTACAAATATAAATTACAACTAAGCACTAATTATATAGTGCTATCTTCTCTGCTGATGTAGAAGTGGGAGTGAAAAATGCAAGATGAAAAGCCCTGGCCCCAGTGTTCCAGGGGCTCTGTGCTAGGAGAGATGAGGATGGCTGATCAGTAATGACAGGCTAGGGTCATAAAAGGGATAATGATGGAGGAGCAAGGAACTTTCAAGCGAACTCAGAAAGGCATGAGACCCTTCTGCTGTCAGAAACGGTAAGGATGCTAAACCTCATGGGGAAGATGGCGAACCTCTCACTCAGGAAGTCACGTGATATTACAGAGAAGATGCCTTCTAAACAGGAAACTCTCCCATCAGACCAATGCTGATTCTGGGATGGAAAAAGATGGGTGAGAACCTTGGTCATTCAGTCAGACCCTCAGTTTTCTACATTAAGTAAGAGTTGATTTCTTGGAGAGAAAAAAAAAGTTATAGTGAATTTTAAGATGCCCATTTTTATTTTTACACAATTTTTTTGCCATATATTTTCTTCAAAGGGAAGCAATAAACATAAACAAGTTATCTTTGACTCTAGAAGGTTGGTGGGCAAAGGTAAGATCATGGTTCCAATTCACAGCTGTAAATAAAGATATACAAGTCTCAACATCCCGTGTCTGATCCCAGGACGTCTGAGGTCTGCTCATGGCTCTACACTTTGTAATGTGCAGGGTGAACTCTGTTGGTAATGTATAGAACATCTGTCAAAAATGAATCCAGCACTTCAGTGTCATTATACAGAAACATATCTGATTAAAGTTTGAGAATAAATAATATTTTAATGAAGTTTCTGTATCTGATTTTTTTAAAAAAAGAATTAAATGTTCAAGATGCGACCATTTGAAGAATGTTGTTACACACAGGGACCTTGAATAAACATGACAAAAAAAATCACCTATGCGCAGGGAAGGTGACAGGCCTCTTCAGTCTAGACTAAAGACTTGAAGAATCTATTTTTTAAGTTTTTGTTTGTTTGTTTGTTTTTTTGAGCACAGAGAGTAGTCTGAGAGAGGGGATATGAGGTAGCATTCTTTTCCAGCCAAAGGTGCAAACACTCAATTAAAATGAAAGGTGCATTTAGAAGGAATGTGTTGCCATATATCACCTGTGATTAGATGTGTGACAACATCTACAGACAGGAAGGCTTCCTTCCATTCAAGAGCAGACAATTCACCTAGTTACTTGTGGGTCTAGGGTCAAGCCCTGACAATGGGAACAATGACTACAACCCTATGGAGGAAACTCCATCACCCAGCTCAGGTGTGCAGCGAAGCATTTGAAGAGGAGCTGACTTCGCTGTTTACTGTCGTTAAGTCCTTTGTCTTTTTCTGGATGGAGACACATAACTTGAAGAGGCCTCACTAGAAGCCATATGGGACATTTTTGTTTTTCTGTTTGGGGCTTTTACCAGTTCTGCAATCCAAGGTCAACATAAAACCCCTGTTTACTTTCTGTCCTGGAAAATGCTGTCAGCTCCACACTGAACTCTTCCTGGAAAAGCATCTCTCTCCCCCCCCCACCCCAGCAAGCCCCTTCTGATTGGTTGCAGGAGGATGATAAACTCTGACTGGGGAACCTTTTGCCAGCCCTGAGCTCATGAAAGCATGCTCCTGGAAGAGGTCCCTGGCTCTCTGGGATGCAGTGCAGTGAGCTTCCCCCTTAACCTTTACATCTGGAAAATTCCAGATAACCAGAACTTACGCTTCTTTGGGAACAATTTTGCCAGCTGTTATTTTCCTATAGCATGAATCTGTATTCAACTGTGAGAACAAGGGGAAATTTTAGCCTAGAAATTAAAGAAAAAGTGAGGAGGAATGAACAGGCTGGGCCATGCTATAATGCTATAGTCTCTCCAAGGGCTGTGTAAGGAGAGACTTTGACAGATCAGATTCCCATGTTGCACTGAATAAGCATTCCACATATGCCCACTGTTTTTCCTCCTTTGAAACTTATCCAAAATCACTATTTTTAAAATAGATTTCAAACTCCAACTATTTTTGGTATACTCTAATTTATGCTCAGAATAAAAGTAGTCACAATACATATGGAAAAATAACAACAACAACCAAAGAAATAATTGTTTAGAAGATTTAAAAGTGAGGGAGAGATGGACAGTTTTAAAACTTCTCTTCAGTTGTACAGTGTGTCAAAACTGTTAGTCACTGTAGATATCAAATCACAATAGACAGACTCAAGCAAACAGTTAGATCAGAAAGTGCAGACAGCATTTTGCACCAGAGACTTTGATGATAGAAAATGTTTACCAAGGTTCTCAAGTGAAAGTCGAAGAAGGGAAAGAGAAAAAGATAAGCTTGTCTGTTATCTACCCACAAATAAAATATTTGTACTTCTTACCATGGAAACACTGACTTAGAGAAAGGGAACAAACCTTTGGGGACTTCCATCCTGAACACATTGAGAGGGAAATGCCCAGAAGTAAATCCAAAAAGGAGGAAAGGGCAAATGGATTTGTGCAGTTATGCTATCAGAAGCAGGACATTAGATGCAACTGTGTAAGACAAACTAGCTACTCAGACGAGAACCACCATAATACAAAGCCCACCATGGGCAAAAACAACACTAAGTCACTGTACTCATCCTACTCAGAATATTTAAATACCCTCTCACGTCCTTTGTAAACCATCTTACTTCCTACATTTAGAATCCTCACCAATTCCATGGGGACCACTAGTACTAGACCCTCTTGAAGAACCAGGTATTCCAATGTCAAACCCTTCATCACAGATTAAATCTCCAATTTGCAGTTTCTAAAGGTTCCTGAAACAGCTCCCATTTTATAGGTAACCTCAGAAGACTGCTAGTGAGTTTTACATGTGCCATTTCTCCATACTGCTATTTCCTTAAGAGATAGTTCATAAAGAATTTATAAAGGACCACATGGAAAGTAACAAATCTTTATCTATTCCTTTTGAACATGTTTATTGTGTTGATGACCGGAGTGATCTTGGGAAACCCTGCTAATTCTGTGCGTTTTTTTTCCTTTAAGTCACATATGCCTAAAGTACCTTTCATGTCCACTGCATCCATAGCCCAACCAAATGCTCACCCTCAATGAACTCCTGGCCTCTAGTCGTCTTCTTTCATTTTCAGTTGATTGCACTTCTTTTTCCTGTTAATACAGATGATCCAGAGCTAACTCTCTAGTTGATTCAGCCAGAAATCACCTGGCAGTTATATCTCCTAAGTGGTATACCATACACATAACAATACTACCAAGAACCCTCAAACCAATCAATTGTAAATTCTCACAGGAATTTACAAGAACCAAAAGGATGTCCCAGAAAGTAGATCATCTGCTTTTATTTATTTTGTCATGTCCCTTTAAAACTTATTTTTAGGGCCATGTTTTATAATGCATATAATATAGCAGAACCTTGTTGTTATGTTTTTCATAAATTAGCATCTATTCATTAAAGCATTGTGCTAAAATATTTGATGTTATTACTTCTAGTAGTATGTGATCAAAACCAAACAAAAAGTTCATGTGAGACATCTTGGCTAGTAGTTCAATCATCAGAGAAAACTGACACTAAAATAAAAATAAATAAATAAAACACTAATTACTCATGATCTGATACTGGATCTGATTACCACCTGGTTTTACAAATAAAGTTTTATTAGGACATAGTCACACTCATTCATTTACAGTGTCTAGGACTAGTTCAGGAGATGTCTTGGCGATAGGATGGCCCTCAACTCCTAAAATATTTACTGTCTCTGGCCTTATAGAGAAAATAAAATAACTGACCCTTGATCTGACCAGTGTTTCTCAACCTGTTGCTATCGTTTAATACATTTCATTATGTATTAGTGAGATACTCCCAACCATAAAATTTTGTTATTAATTCACAACTAATTTTGCTATGGTTATGAATTATAATGTAAATATCTGAAAATCAGGATTATCTAATAAGTGACCTACTTCATGACCCACAGTTGAGAACCGCTGATCTAGACTAATCTTATTTTTATGGGTGAAGAAATTGAAATCTGGAGACGTTGAGGAAACTGTGAAAACAGAACTAAAGCCATGCATGCTTCTCAGAGTGTTCTTAGTAACACTCTTTGTGGGTAACACGCCCTGCCATCGCCATGCCTCTGTTCTTTCATCCATGAGCAGCTGCTCTACCTAAGTCTGTCCAATGCCCTTGTGCTTCATCACTTCCCGGCCAGCTCGTAGCACCTGATTTGAACAACAGTGGGTACCCTGCCCCTGCCAAAAGATGCCATTGTGCTTCAGTTAAAATACTATATTTCTTAAAAGATCCATAGATGCCATTGCCAAAAACACGATTACTTACATGCCAAAGAAATATTAGTATTTGTCTAATCATGAACATTATACAGAAAGCTATAATGGTTGGGTCATCAAGGCTCCCTCTTCCCATCAACACTTCTTTAACACTAGACCCAGAGATTCACAAAGACATTTGCATATTGGCAAATGAACCTCTGAACCCCTTCTTGTTGGGGAAGATGAGCCGGGGACTGTATTTTGTACTAGGATTACTTAAAGTAGCTTCAGTAAGCGTGGTTCAACACCTGTGCCATTAGCACCACCTGAGAACTTGCTAGAAGTATAAATTCTCAGGCCGTACCCTGAATTATTGGATCAGGAATTATAGGGGTGGATCATAGACATCTGTTGTTATTTATAGTGTTCCCGTTGAATTAAAAAAGAAAAATTGATTTAAGGACCTGGCATCATTACTGAAGAGGGAATCAGAAGAAAAGAACGTTATGCACCCCATTATTGCCTTTCCATGAAGTCTTTCTCATGCCAACATTTGCTTTACATGTGCAAATCCCTGGGAAGAGATACTTCTTCTTTGACTTAAGTGGAGCAACAAATGTGAATAGGCTTTGGTTACTGAATAGAAAAGCACATTACAACATGCCCAGTGATCAAATATCTGACCTCAGTTATGCTCACTATATTTTGCTGAATGTTTATCAGGGTCCTAGCAATATATAACTCAGTGTAAAAATTGGATCCTATATATCTACTACAGTGAACACCTAATCAATACTATGTTACAGTCTGATAAAAGATATAATTTTTCTGCTAAAAAAGACCACCAACTACAATGCAAATCAAGCACTTTAAATGAAACAGTTGCTATCTGGATACGTAATTGAGAACTTTATCTGATCGGAAAGTTGAGAATGCTTAACTGGGGAATGGGCATTTGAGCTAATCTAGCTGAAGATTACATTTTTAGAATTGGACATATGTATTGTCCAACTAGAGAAGAGTGTGTGTGACAGGGCAGTAGCAGAGGAAGGACATCCTGAAGAACTAGTGGACTAGAGCACAGAGCTGGGGTGAGCGTGATGTAAGAGGAAGTAGAAGGAACAAGAGGTCCTTTCATTCAGTATTGTAACAGATTACCTTAACTTGTGTTAGAGACTAGAAGGAAGCCGGAAGTGAGTCACCACTGAGGTATTTCAGCCAGGACATAAAGGTAGTTAGAGGAGGGAAAGATAGAGAGAAACAGACAGATTTTGTAGCATATAGATTTTCTGATACGGAGTGTAGGAAGCAGGAGTCCAGGCTGATTCCTGAGTTTCTGCTGCAGGGAATTCATTAGTACTCATCCTTAACTTGAGGTTTTCCTCTAGAAGAAGAATGAAGAGATACAGGTGAAGAGAAACCAAAAGGAAAGAATATTGTAAAAGGAAATGGAGGACAATGCTCTAAGAACATTATCCTGGAAACACAAAAATCCCTTAAAGAATTTCAGGAAAACACAAACAAACAAGTGAAGGAACTGAACAAAACTATCCAAGATCTAAAAATGGAAGTAGAAACTATAAAGAAATCACAAAGTGAGACATCTTTGGAGATAGAAAACCTTGGAAAGAATTCAGGAGTCAGAGATGCAAGCATCAACAATAGAATACAAGAGATAGAAAAGAGTGAGGATTTACATCTTAAAAGGCCAGTAAACATCTTCAACAAAATTATAGAAGAAAACTTCCCTAACTTAAATAAAGAGTTGCCGATGAATGTACAAGAAGCCTACAGAACTCCAAACAGACTGGACCAGAGCAGAAATTCCTCCCGTCACATAATAATCAAAACACCAAATATACTAAACAAAGTAAGAATATTAAAAGCAGTAAGAGAAAAAGGTCAAGTAACGTATAAAGGCAGACCTATCAGAATTACACCAGACTTCTCACCAGAAACTATGAAAGCTAGAAGATCCTGGGCAGATGTCATATGGACCCTAAGAGAACATAAATGTCAGCCCACACTGCTATACCCAGCAAAACTTTTAATTACCATAGACAGAGAACATAAGATGTTTCATAACAAAAGCAAATTTACACAATATCTTTCCACAAATCCAGTTCTACAAAGGATAATGGGTGGACAATACCAACACAAGGCAGGAAACCACACTACAGAAAAAGCAATAAAGTAATCTTTCCCCAAACCCAATAGAAGATAGCTAAACTAACAGAATTTCACCTTTAACAAAGAAGATAACAGTAAGTAACAATCACTTTTCCTTAACATCTCTTAACATCAATGGTCTCAATTCCCCAATAAAAAGACATAAACTAACAGACTGGATATGTAAGCAGGACCCAACATTTTGCTGCATACAAGAAACCCACCTAAGTAACAAAGGCAGTCACTACTTCAGAGTCAAAGGTTGGAAAACAATTTTCCAAGCAAATGGTCCCAAGAAACAAGCTGGAGTAGCCATTCTTATATTGGATAAAATTGACTTTGAACCAAAAGTAGTCAAAAAAGATAAGGAGAGTTACTTCATTCTGGTCAAAGGAAAAGTCTACAAAAATGAGCTCTCAATTCTGAACATATGTGCTCCTAATGCAAGGGTACCCACATTCATAAAAGAAACTTTACTAAAGCTCAAAGCACACATTGCACCGCACGCAATAATAGTGGGAGACTTTAACACCCGACTCTCAACAATGGACAAATCATGGAAACAGAAACTAAACAGAGACACAGTGAAACTAACTGAAGTTATGGACCAAATGGATCTAGCAGATATTTATAGAACATTCCACCCTAAAGCAAAAGAATATACCTTCTTCTCAGCCCCTCTTGGTACCTTCTCCAAAACTGACCATATAATTGGTCACAAAACAGGCCTCAACAGAGACAGAAATATTGAAATTATTCCATGCACCTTATCAGATCACCACAGACTAAGGCTAGTCTTAATCACAAACAAAAACAATGGAAAACACACATACATGTGGACTTTGAACAATGTTCTTCTCAACGATAGCTTGGTCAAGGAAGAAATAAGAAAGAAATTAGAGACTTTTTAGAATTCAATGAAAATGAAGACACATCATACGAAAACTTATGGGACACAATGAAAGCAGTGTTAAGAGGAAAACTCATAGCTCTGAGTGCCTCCAAAAAGAAAATGGAGAGAGCCTACACTGACAGCTTGACAGAGCACTTGAAAGCTCTACAACAAAAAGAAGCAAATACATCCAAGAGGAGTAGGCAGCAGGAAATAATCAAACTCAGCTGAAATCAACCAAATAGAACAAAATAGAAACAAAAAGAACTATACAAAGAACCAACAAAATCAGAAGCTGGTTCTTTGAGAAAATCAACAAGATAGATAAACCCTTAGCCAGACTAACCAGAGGGCAAAGAATCACTACCCAAATTAATAAAATCATTAATGAAATGGGAGACATAACAACAGAAACTGTGGAAATTCAAAAATCATCAGATCCTACTAAAAGAACTTATACTTAACAAAGTTTGAAAATCTGGGCGAAATGGACAACTTTCTTGATACATACCAGGTGCCAATGTTAAAATAGGATCAGATAAACCATCTAAATAGTCCCATAAGTCCTGAGGAAATAGAAGCAGTCATTAATAGTCTCCCATCAAAAAAAGAGCCCAGGGCCAGATAGGTTTAGCAGGGAATTCTATCAGATCTTCAAAGAAGAGCTAATAACGATAGTCTTCAAACTATTCCACAAAATAGAAACTCAAGGAACACTACCCAATTCATTCTATGAAGCCACAATAATGCTTATACCTAAACCAAACAAGGAAGGACAACTTCAGACCAATCTCCCTCATGAACATCGATGCAAAAATACTCAACAAAATTCTGGCCAACTGAATTCAAGAATGCATCAAAACTATAATTCACCATGATCAGGTAGGCTTCATTCCAGGGATCCAGGGATGGTTCAATATATGGAAATCCGTCAACATAATCCACTGCATAAACAAACTCAAGGAAAAAAACCACATGATCATTTCATTAGATGCTAAAAAAGCTTTTGACAAAATCCGGCATCCCTTTATGATAAAAGTCTTGGAGAGAGCAGGAATCCAAGGCCCATACCTAAACATAGTGAAAGCAATATATTGCAAACCAGTAGCCAACATCAAATTAAACAGAAAGAAACTCAAAGCAATCCCACTAAAATCGGGGACCAGACAAGGCTGCCCACTCTCTTCCCTATCTATTCAATATAGTACTTGAAGTTCTAGCCAGAGCAATCAGACAACAAAAGGAGGTCAAAGGTATACAAATTGGAAAAGAAGAAGTCAAAATATCACTATTTGCAGACATGATCGTATACTTAAGCGGCCCCAAAACTTCCACCAGAGAACTCCTAAAGCTGATTAGCAACCTCAGCAAAGTGGCTGGATATAAAATTAACTCAAGCAAATCAGTAGCCTTCCTCTACTCAAAGGATAAACAAACTGAGAAAGAAATTAGGGAAATGACACCCTTCACAATAGTCCCAAATAATATATAATAATAATATTTCAGACCTTGGTATGATCCTAATGAAGCAAGTGAAAGATCTGTATGACAAAAACTTCAAACCTCTGAAGAAAGAAATCGAAGAAGATCTCAGGTGATGGAAAGATCTCCCATGTTTATAGACTGGCAGGATCAATATAGTAAAAATGGCAATCTTGCCGAAAGCAATCTACAGATTCAATGCAATGCCCATCAAAATCCCAAATCAATTCTTCAGAGATCTAGAAAGAGCAATTCTCAAATTCATCTGGAATAACAAAAAACCCAGCATAGCAAAATCTATTCTCCACAACAAAAGATCTCCTGGGGGAATCACCATCCCTGACCTCAAGCTCTACTACAGAGCAATAGTGATAAAAACTGTTTGGTATTGGTATGGAGACAGGCAGGAAGATCAATGGAATAGAACTGAAGACCCAGAAAAGAACCCACACACATACAGTCACTTGATATTTGACAAAGGAGCTAAAAACATCCAGTGGAAAAAATACAGCGTTTTTAACAAATGGTACTGGATCAACTGGCAGTTAGCATGCAGAAAAATGCAAATCGACCCATCCTTATATCCTTGTACAAAGCTCGAGTCCAAATGGATCAAGGACTTACAAATAAAACCAGACACATTGAAGCTTATAGAGGAGAAAGTGGGGAGGAATCTTGAACACATGAGCACAGGGGAAATTCTCCTGAACAGAACACCAATGACTTAGGCCCTAAGAATAAGAATCGACAAATGGTACCTCATGAAACTGCAAAGCTTCTATAAGACAAAGGACACAGTCAGTAGGGCAAAACGGCAACCAACAAATTGGGAAAATATCTTTACCAATCCTACATCCAATAGAGGGCTAATATCCAAGGCATACAAAGACCTCAAGAAGTTAGACTCCAGAGAGTCAAATAACCCTACTAAAAAATGGGATACAGAGCTAAACAGGGAATTCTCAACTGAGGAAACTCGAATGGCTCTAAAGCACCTAAAGAAATGTTCAGTATCCTTAGTTATCAGGGAAATGCAAATCAAAACAACACTGAGATTCCACCTCACACTGGTCAGAATGGCTAAGATGAAAAACTCAGGGGACAGCAGATGCTGGAGAGGATGTGGAGAAAGAGGAACACTTCTCCATTGTTGGTGGGATTGCAAACTGGTAAAACTACTCTGGAAATCAATTTGGCGATTCCTCAGAAAATTAGACAGTACTACCTGAGGACCCAGCTATTCCACTCCTGGGCATATACCTAGAAGATGCTCCAACATGTAATAAGGACACATGCGCCACTATATTCATAGCTGCCTTATTCATAATAGCCAGAAGCTGGAAAGAATGCAGATGTTCTTCAACTGAGGAATGGATAAATAAACTGTGGTATATATACACAATGGAGTACTACTCATCTATTAAAAACAATGAATTCATGAAATTCTTAGGCAAATGGATGGAACTAAAAAGTGTCATCCTGAGCAAGGTAACCCAATCACAAAAGAACACACATGGTATGCACTCACTGATAAGTGGATGTTAGTCCAAAAGTTCAAAATAAACAAGTTACATATCACAGACCACAGGAAGCTCAAGAAGAAAGAGGACTGAATGGGTACAAATATAAGGGACTTCTAACAGAAATCGTGCTCCCTTGTAGCTCCTTATAACTAGTGGTTTCTTTTTGTGTCACAGTTTGTGCTTATAGAAATATTCACAGACAAAATATTTTAGAAGATTAGCATTTGAAGAATAAAAACTTCATCCTCCCCATACCACTTCATTTTTCAGAACTTTCTGACACCTAAAACATCAAAAGTTGAATTTCATTCCACTTTCCTTGTGTTGAAGTAAAAATGCACCTTTCGTACTGCATAAGTAGCCTGAAGAATTTGTACAAAATAAGCATTTTGTTATAACTAGCAACTTCCTTTAAAAACAGAACACTTCCACTTTCTCCCCTTTGCTTTTTCCCAGGAAACAATTCAAAGGCAGACATTCCACCCTTTCCAATCTTGAACAGCCTTATCTGCTTTTGTCCTTAACAAAAGAAATTAAGCTAGGCATGGTGGCACATGACATTAAAACCAATGCCAGGAGAGCAAAGGTCGGTGTGTCTCTGAATTCAAGGAAGCTCAGCTTACATGATACACTCCCTTCCAGCCAGCCAGGGATTGCAGACATGTACAATCCACTTGATAGGCCTAGATCTGCCACTTGAGTGGCAAGTGCTATAGTCACTGGGCCATCTTCCCAGCAAAGCATCTTCTCTAAAAATGGAAAGTGCTCATACACTTCTTAACCTCGGATTATTGTCATTCATCTCTATTGAAACACAGAAGTACTGTATAACCTAGAATTAGGCTAGCTGTATTAGCTATTAGGCATTTATCCAAACGAAATGAATCAGTATGTCAAAGAGACATCTGTACCTCCATATTGATTACAGCATTATTTATAATAATCAAGATACAGAAGCAACCTAGCTGTCCATCAATGACAGATGAATAAATTAAATGTGGTGCTTATATACTATATATACTATAGAATTCTACCTGGTTCAATAAAGTAGGAAGGTTTATGATGCACAATAAACAATGTGTATAAGCAGAAAGACAAGTAAAATAACACAGCCGTAGAAAAACAAACACTGCCTGATTTCCTTGTAAATGAATTTGAAAATGTGAATTTGTAGAAGCAGAGAAATGGATGATGGTTTGGAACAGATGAAAGTGAGGAGATTAGGGAGACAGGTAAATGTGAGGTATAAGAAATCTTTTGGACAACATGGTAACATAACTGGTAGCAATCCATTTATACACTTGAGTGTTACTAAGGAATCAGATTGTCGAGTTTTAACAGTATGTGATTCTTAACTATGCATATTCTGGGCTATGCCCTGAGTTCTTCATAAGAAAAATGGTTCCATTACTGGGAGTAAATTTTATCTCTAAACTGCTCACATTGGCTGCTCACCAAACACAAACATTCAAACTACAACCATGAATGATATTTAGAGGCTTTAAGAACTTGAGCAAGCTACTTTGTAGATGAAATATGCCTGACATTTTATCCCTCTCCTCTCCTGAGTTAGATCTTTAACTTACTATTTCGTGATATAGAGGGACAGAGTCATGCCCCACAGGCCATGCCTACTCGGTGTCTAGTTTTATATAAACCACAATTTATGAATGCTGTCACATTTGTAAATGCATGGGAAAAATCAGAATATTTTATAACATATAATATAAAATTGTGATGCAAATTACATAAAATTCAGCTGTCAGTGTCTTTAAATAAACTCTATTGACATGCAGCCACGCACGTCCCTCCTTATTCTTTGTACCTGTTTTCGTGCAATAACAGCCAAGCTAAGTATTTCTGGCAGAGACCGTATACTGCCTAAAACATACATTCTCTGGCCTTTTGTAGAAAAAATTGTTGCCAAATCTTACACTACATAAAGTCTGGCTATTGACTCCAATTTGAAAGTTTTGTATTTCACAATGTACTCAGTATAAGGGTAAAATCAACCTTTATACTGAGTTTTGTGGACCAGTTCTCATTTCAAAAGTTCTACCATGTTTCCCACATATAATACCCTCCCATGCAACCTAGCTTAGCATCTGAAATCAGATGCATTCAGGGTGGCATCTATAGACCCACATGTAGTATGCTTATGTTTAATTAATATTAATATTTAAATCTTTGAACAGCATGTGCAGATTGAAACAAAGATCCTCTATCAGAGGGTGTTTGCCTGATCTGGAGTTGGGAAACTTGATCCTGAGGCTCTGGTGCTCCTAACGTTCACATTCTGCATGAAGGTGGTAATAAGTCTAATAGAAAAGGGCCAGGAGAGAAGCCTACTGAGACAAATGGACGCAAAAACTCTTGCTGAAGACCTTGCCTAATTGGATCTTTCCTTTCATATGCATGGAAATTACAACCTTATTTACTTAGTTTCTTATACCACCAAAACCACCACACACCTGCAAATGCTTTGTATCTAATTTCCTGCTCCATGGGCTTCTCCATTCACTGATATTAAAAGATTCAACCCCAAGCAATTAAAAAAAAAATTCCAGTTTTGTTGAGAAAGGATAGAGAATGAAAACTTGCAAAAGAAACATACTTTAACATGTACATGACAAAAAGTGTCATCTGATCTGAACAGATACCTAACTGCTTATCAAAACAGAACTGACATTTCCAAAGCATTACCATAAAAACATTTGACAATATACACTACCTCATTCTTCTTGGAATGGGCAGTTGGCAGCAAAGAACGGGCCAGTTGGCCAGGAATCCATTCCACATTACTAATTGTTTCAAAGGTAAAAGACTCACTCATTTCTCTCAGATAGAGAAAGCAACTATAATAGAACATGGCCAAATGAGGTAGGACTTACTTGGACATGAAAAGAAAATCATTTATTATAGTCTCAGAATTCTCTACTCAGCCACAAAACATCATCGAAGAATGTGCCTTCTCTCTGTGCAGAGTTCATGTAAGTGACAAAGAAAACTCTTCAGCTTGTAAGGAGTTGAGCACTTACTGTGGGACACATTGCAACCCCTCAGAATTTAACATTTCCAAGTGATACTGTCATGGGAAACTTCAGGAAACAAACAAACAAACAACAAAAGAACTGAAATTATGTAGGATGTATTTTTCCTCGAAGGTTCTCAGTTCCTTTCCCTAAGGAGGCACACATCTCTGTGGAGGAGATTGTTGAGTAGAGAATGACGCCATCACCATATTTTCTCAGCTGCAGAAAAGGTACCTAAAGGAGGAAGTTCTATAATTTGGATAGATATAAAATCTATCAATACCCTACCAATACCAATTGGCACGTCATCAATGGTGTCTAAGACAACTGAGTGTAGGTGTAGAAAGACTATCTTATATCATATGTCTGTATGGATATGGCACCTATCAATAATAAATCTCTGGCCTACAGTTCAGGCAGGAAATAGGTAGGACATCCTGGAGGTGGAAAGGATTCTGGGATAGCCTCAGGTGAGATGGGATGGTGTGAGGAGATAGATGCATGGTACCTGAGCACAGGAAACCAGCCAAGTGGCAGAATGTAGATTAAAATAAATGGGTTATTTTAAGTTATATCTAGTCAGAGAAGAGCCTAGCTATATAACCAAGGTATTTATTCATAAATGTATTTTGAGTCTGAGTCTTATTTCTGGGAGCACCAGGCTAGGAGGAAGAACCACACCAAACTTCAACATACAGGGAAGACTCAGTCATTCACAACAATAGGATGAGGAAAAGAAGTTCACAAGAAACTGAGCACATCTGGAGAGAGAGTGAAATTGACAGACTTCTCTGGAAATACACCCATGGAACTGACAGAGTGGTTTAATAGTCACATTTGCTATGGCCACGGGGATAGCGTAAGGGAGAAAGCCAGAGTGAGAAGAGAATATGTATGATTGTATGTCTGTGGGATCTTTTGTATCTATACATCTGTGTAAGAGCCAAGGGCCCCTCTAGGCCTACACTTGGCCTCTTCTACTTATTTCTTCCGTCTCAATGATATTTATTTGTGTCTACATATGCAGCTCAAGAATAGAACACTTACCCAGCATATGGAAGACCCTGAATTATTTTTTTAAATCACCCACTTAAGTAAGAGTTTCTCAAAGTCTTTTAGAAACTTAAGGGAAAGCACCAAAAGGAAGGGATATTAGGGCCCATCAAGCAGATTCTTCCATCTGAGAAAAGCTTACACCCAACCCCTCCATGCTGGTCCCACCTACTCACTAGCCTAGGTCACTAAAGGTGAAGAGGCAAGCAAGCTCCGTTCTCCCTTTAAGCACACACTTTCCTCACTGCTCAGGGAAGGATTTCTCAATGCACCATTGGCCCTTTGACAATTTCCTTTTAAAGACACACTTCTGAGCTCCTATGTAACTTAAGGGTTCATGCACTTAATAATCCTGTTTTCTAAAGCTAATTGCCTCTATAGCTATTTTATACCCGTAGGTGCCAAGGCAGGCTGTAAGAAATGCCAGCACTTACTTGAATCTGCTTCAGAACTGTAATCTATGGAAGACACTGTGTCATTGCTCTCAGATGGCTGCCTTTGTCACGGGACACTTTCTTCTTCCTACAGGGGATTTCATTGAAGAGGGGAAAACTCACTTTTAGATTACTTGTTATAGAAAAATTAAAGGGAATTTTCCTGGGAAATTATGTGAAGCCAACATTGAATTTCTCTGAGAGATAGAGAAAGCAAGAGAGCAAGAGAGTGAGAGAGCAAGAGGGAGGGAAGGAGAGAGAGAGATCTATTCTTCACAAGCTGTGAATGCTTACAAAGAGCTACAGGGAACATCTGTGTGCTTTAAGAACACTCTTAGCACTAGAGGCTGACTCTAAAACTGGAATGGAGTGCTACCACCCAGCTCTCACTGTTTAACCTCCCCAGGCCTCACCAGCCTCCAACCACAAAATAAATTATAAAACATAATAGTAACTTATTGTGCACAAGAAACACAAAGTGAAAATTATTTTAATTCTAACAAAAATATGATGGTAAGACTTAACCCTGATTTACAGGCCTTTATGGGAAGGTCACTATCAAGGATGAACGGGTACCTTCAATCCCAGCCTGGTCTAAAGAGCAAGTTCCAGGACAGCCAGGGCTACGCAGAGAAACCCTGTCTTGAAAAGCCAGAAGAAAGGAAAGAAAGAAAGAGAGAGAGAGAGAGAGAGAGAGGAGAGGTAAATATAGTATCATAAGGTGATATGTAAAAGAAATCTTTTTCATACTCAATTCACAAAAAGCTTATGAGCATCACCATTCTGACCCTTAAAAATGTTTGAATATAATGTTTCTATAGCATGCATGAATCAGGTGGCTAACATCTGGCCCTAACACACAGATTTTGGGAAATTTCACTGAAAATATAAAATTTAATCTTCAGCAACCTGGAATTTAGACATGAGAAAAATTAGGGTTAGCACCATAAATTCTGCTTACAGCTCATGGGAGTGAACTGGCCCTGGGATTTAAAGCACATAGGAGTGAGCTGGTACCACCGGTGGAACCCCGCACTGGCCTCTCTCTGAGAAATGAAAGAACCACTTAGATTTTTTGTTTGTTTGCTTGCTTGCTTTATAGAATTCTCTTCTAAATAAATCCTCATTTTACCATAAAAAGAGATCTAGTTAAGTATAATCACTCCTTAAAGTCCACAGTCACCTGGCCAGCAGTGTCCATTGGTGCTGTATTGACAATAGGCAGGAAATGGTAGTAGCCTAGGTGTGCCTCAGATGATGGATGGATAAGGAAACTGTGATGCGCACACATAATGGACCCCTGTTCCTCTGTGAAGAAAAAATAAATGAAAGGAAAAGAATGGAGCTGGAAAATCTCACAGGGAGTGAGGGAGTTCAGATTAAGAAAGGTAAATACTGCATGTCCTCCTCTGTTTACAGATTGGATCGTTGCTTCAAGTTCTAAGACTTGAGTGCTTAACCTGGCGTAATTACAGAAGCCAAGAAGGCAAAATGAGATCATGGTGGGTGTGTGGGGGTCTTAAGGAGGAGCTTTAGAGCAGGAGGTGGGGACAGGGGGTACGTAGGACACGGGGGTTGGGGCCAAGGAGGAGCTTTAGAGGGAGGCATAGTAGGACACAGGTGCTATGAAGAGGGGAGGGGAAACCAAGGCTGGGGAACTTAACGGGGAAGGGGAGAAGGAGGATGATACAGAGGGAAGAAGGAGTTAAATGGTGCCAAGGCTGTTTGAAAAAGTCATAGGGAAACATTATTTATGAGTTTATTTAAAATGCGTATGTAATATATAAAGATACATGTGTTTAAACTTTAATGAACTTACACTACATGGAATTATAATGCTCTACCACTTCCACCCCAGAAAAATATCCACTGACTAAAACCATAGTGACTAGCAAGTAAAACCTCCATTCCAGCTATTTATCAGAGAATTCCCAGAAAGTCCCAAAACAATAGTGGTCTTTGCCCAACCTCCCAGAGGGTGAAGGTAAAACCCTGGGGACCCCACATACTCCAGGCACAGTACTGATCTGGAAACCTCCTCCCTATGAAGTCGCTCTCACAGTATTGAAAGGTGCTATATAGGATGGCAAGAGAGAAGAGCCATCAGTAGCTCTTTCTACCAACAAAGCCTGCAAATCACAGCGATGACTGGCCCAGCAAGCTCCAGTGGTGTAATACTGACGCGGATATCTTGGGGGCAACCAACAGTTGTCTAATTGGACTTAAAGCCTCTTAGTAGAAAGTAATTCGTGCCTGGCTGTAAACATACCCTGTGGCTGGAGTAATCATAGACTCTATGTTCTTACTAACTATGATTTTTCCTAAATCAATAGAGTTTCTAACTGTATTCTAAATAATTATCCTTATACCTGCAGTTAGGTGTAGCTCTTACCTCCCACCAAAAAAGTTTCATTTTGAAACATATAGAGGTCATTACATATACCCACAATTGATCTAATGCAGAGAATGTGTGACTTTAGTGTGCCCACTCCCAGTTGGCACATCTACAACACAAACCCTACATTCATGAAAGCTTCACAGAGCAGAGGGGAGAAAAATTGTACAAGCCTGCTTCAAGGTAGTCTCTTCTAGACATGACAGAGGCGATGCTTCATCTATGAAATCTCAACAACATAGTTGTCCAAATAAGACCTGCATAATGGCCACACAAACTGACATGCCAACATGGAGGGGACATTCTCACGTGGCCTCACTCTTACAGGAAAAGCTACAACCAATCAGACTGGCGAGAGATGGAGAATTGGTTTTCTCCAAGGATAAGCCCCCTGATAGGTTGTGCAATCAAAAGTGCTCAGCCCTAACCACATGTGTCTATTGGCAACACCAAACCAAGTAGGTAGGTTGTGTGTGTATGCATGTCAGCAACAATATTTATAAGAGGTCATGAACTCAAGGGGAGTTGGAAGGACATGGGAAGAGTTAGAAGGGGGAGAAAGGGAAGAGAACATGAAGTAAATACAGGACTCATCTATGAAATTCTCAGGATAAAGTTTTATATGAAAAGAAAAAGATTTGTTAGTTCTTTTCTGCTCCTCGTCCCCAAAACTCTCAATTTAACTGGTTTTTCTGCGGTCATTGTTCTCTCTGCTAGGTTCAATTTAGGCTTCTTAGAGAACTGGTTTTTTTGTTTGTTTCTTTGTTTTGTTTGTTGGTTGGTTGGTTGGTTGCTCAAACTGGCGTGTCAAAGAGCTTTTTAATTAAATAAGCAGTCCAATTTGATGATGGGCAGCTCTGGAGGAGGAGGAGGAGGAGGAGGAGGAGGAGGAGGTCCACTCCAGCAGGTGCTGAGCAGTATTTTCTCATACTGTGTGAGACAAGCTATGACTCCTCACTGTACTCTTTTGTTAAATAAGCACTGATAGATGTCATTTTCATTTTACAGGAAACAACAAGGCCTCTGTCTGTTTCCTCTCACTTGAAGCAATCTTTAAGAGATTCTGTGCCATCCAGCAAAAGCCAAGGCTCCAAATGGTTGTTCTCCAGTTGCCATTTTTCTCTGTTCTAAGTCCACAAGCAAACTTCAACCTGCCAGGCATGGGCCTTTAACATGTTTCCCTGCGGCATAAGTCCTGGCATGAGGCCTCGGCTTGGGAATAAACAATGCATCACAGGAAAGCCTGGAGCGATAACTCCTAAGCCTTCTCCAAATGTTCTTTCCAACCCACTGCACATACAGTCTCAAGAACTTTTGAGGGGTCTCTGTTATGAATCAGATTTTTACATGGAGAGAAATTGGCAGGGCATTTATTTAAAGCTGAATTTTCCTCCCTATCGAATGGTTTAGACTTCTGATTGAGAATTATCATGCCTTGGAACCAAAGGTAAATATGCCTTCATTGTGCTTTGTAACTTTTCAACACTAGCAGTTGTTGCGTTTTTACTTCCAGAAGTTGCTATGTTCCTCACCAGCCTGTACAACCGAACTCTTAGTTCTCTGATGGTTTATTCGTATGGGTACACATTGTCTTGACTGCAATTTTTTTTCATGGTGAAAATGCATCTGCTTCAAAAGTTACTTCATTGAAATAAACATATCTCTACCTGGCCCAGCAGGAAACAGAAGAAATGACTTTTCAGAAATCGTCTTTCTCTGCCCCTGGAGAAAGCAGAGGGCAATCAGCAGAGTCTGAAACAGGCATCATTTTAGGTTAGGCCTCGGCTCACGGGAAAATCCACAACATATTGGGAAACAGGTGTGATGTAAAAAAAAAAAAATAGCTGCTTTCATTTCTATAACACTTGAGTCAACAAAACTCATTTACATGCATTATTTCATTTCACCTTGACAATAATTCCATAAAGCAGGCAGGACGGAAACCACAGTTAGTGTTGTTAGTATAAAGGAACGGAGATTCAAATAAACCAGAATTTGCAAAGCTGAGTTCAATCCATTGACACCTCAAAAACAGCTAGATAAATAGAACTTTTAAATAAAATACTACTGGCCAACTATGAATAGGATGCCCATGCACAGTGTGCTTAACTGCATACTATCTCAATTTTCCTGACATATCACAACAGGGGAGCAAGACAAATGTTCTCTATTTCAGACGGATAAAGGTAAACTATGTTCAGATTTCTCCCCTCAGTGACTGTCCTCCTGGTGGGTGACTTCACGGAGGCCTTGCTGTGCCATGGTCTGTTTGTTTGCTCTGCCTCCACCCACTCCTTCCCTCCCACTCGCTCCCAAACTCACCACCAAGCTTCTACACAGCTGTGGAGGACAACTCAAGCAGATGTATTTTTATTGATAATTTGAATAAAGGCAACATAAATAACATCACTGAACTTTTGGAAAATAGCACAATAGCATGACATCCTATGATCTCAATCTCTGTTATCAGGTCATCTCCCCACCCACCCACCCACCTACCCTCTGTACATCTGCTCTCTCCTACCTGAGATCACATGGCAGATTGGTACACATTTTAATTTCACATCTTCAGTTTACTCTGTCCTAAACCCTTTCTTTACCTTATCACTACTTTCGATGGCTATTGACTCTAACAAGCAAATAAAATAAAAAGTGTGTCATGACCCTCTAGCATATTATTTATGTTCTTCCTACTTTTGCACAGGCATTAACTTTTACATATTTTAGGTCACTAAGGACCTATCCTAATATAAAGATCCATTAGCAAAATAGGAGATATATTTCACTAGGAGAACTTTAGAATTTCAAGTTTTACTATTTAGTTGTTTGCTACTTTATTATTTTAAATTGTATTTTGCTGATTACTAATGAATCAACACATTTTATAGTCTCATATATTCTTGTGAGTCTCCTGTTCATGATAATTGTACAGCTAATATAGCTAGTTACAACTAGCATTTCCAGAGAGCAAAGGGAAAGAACAGTGCAAGGCCATATTCCAATAATTTGGAAGGTCTTTTCTGTGGTGCACCTCTTCTACATCATGAGTAGAGGTTGGTTCATGAGCATGAATGCAGAAAACACAGAAATCATGCCTGTGCCTATAGATGATTCCCAACTAGCACATGTTCACTTTCCTTAAGCTTAACTGCTATTCTTGCTAATTATCAAAAAAAAAGGATAAAGGTGTTAGAGGATCAAATCCCAACCCTACCTACCAACTGAATGAACTCATTCTGGTAAACTAAATAAATGTACTAATCCTGGATCTTCATTTACAAAACTAAATACTACTACTAACCCCTATGTTGGGAAAAATTGTTGGGAAGACCCAATCTGTAGTAATAGTCAATAGATGGTAACTTTAGCTTAGTTTTGGAATACAACCCAAGAAGGCAAGCATCAGCAGGAAAGTAACACCTGCTAGTAGACATGCCAGCGGTGGATACCATCTTCTTGTTTTGTAATCACTGAATATGTATAGCTCAGAGAAATGAAAACTAGAACAATGTTATCAGGGAAACATGAAATCCTCCCTCCCCCTGTAGAAATAACCTAACTGAAAACTATAGGTACTGTATGACTGGTTTCAAATTGTCAATGTTGCTTTTTGACTCAAGATCCCCAGGAGAGCAGAAACTGTTACATCTACTGCTACATCTCCAAGGCTATTTGAAATGGGTGTTCAATGAACATATTTGAGCTGAGTATAGAAACTCTATTAGAATTACTAGAAGTTATAGACCAAGCCTAAGCTAAGCACCCATCTGATGGGAAATAGGAATTAGACAACGTAACTTCTGGACCAAAAAAAACAAAAGAAATCCACAGACTCGAATATCAATGCATGGAGTTTGCTTCACAATAGTATCAAATGGCCCCCTTCCCAGGTCCTCCAAAATGTATTAACAAGAAACAGGAGAAATAGGCATGAGTTTCAACATCATGGTATCTTCCTCTTTCAAGAAGGAAATCTACTGAGCTTTGTTAGAAAAGCCAAATTTATATTTAAGATGTAAGAATGGGAGATAGTGAAGGGAGCTAGTTTACTAAAACACTTGAACACTGTGCAGGGAGCTAGGATTTCAAGCACATGTCGAACAGTGGAAAAGAGGGTGTAATGAGTTACAGAGTAAGTGCTGTTTATTCCTGAGTGGTTCCTGGGCTGCTCTATACCTCCTGGAAATTGTTTATGTGCACAGATCCTGTGATCATGGGGCTATGATTAGCAGATGCTGACAGTGTGACAGTGGAAAAGGCATGATTCACCATTGCTCCATATAGGAGAAAACCAAACAACATCAACCATGCCTTAGAAGTTAACTTCTCTTTCCATAGTCTAAGCTGTAGAGACTGACTCAGAACTGTGGGACAGGGCAGAGAAGGAGAAGGAGAGAGAATGGTAAAGGATGTATTTTCTATTTGGAAATTCCACTTATGAAAACACTCATGATTTGTGAAAATATAAATCCTTAATTTGTAAGAAACAGTCAATGATGCAATAAATGTATTCAACTACTGAGTTTCCGAAGGCCCCAGTCCTGCATTTCTTAAGCGGTCATATCAATAGGAACACATTCACTACATTTCAGTCCAAGCAACTGAGAACTAGAGATACAAAAGGCACGTAGGCAAATAAAATTGATGACTTCTTCAAATTTCTAAGAATTATCTATCAATGAGTTTGACTTGATGATTGAGACATTCAATAATATGTTCAATAATAAGTAATGCATTTTCATCTAGAAATAGCAAGGGAAAGGGTCAGGAAAAATACCTTTTCTGAACACAGATGAAATACCTCCCTTCGTTAAGGTCTACCCAACATTGCTTAGTTAAGATGCTTTACCTGCCTTCAGCTTTAACAAAAAAATAAAAAAAAAATTGATCTCAACTGAAGTGATACACAGAGAACAAGGGAGCTTTGTGCAAACCTGTCTGGATAAGTTCATAATAGACTAGCATGCATTCATTATGGGCAGTGTTTGAGAAAAACTTAATAACTTGGAAAGTTTGACTGTTTTGAGCTCATGGCATCTTCCCCTTTGAATGAGATTCAACCATTCCATATCTTGAGTGTCCCTTTCAAAGACAGCTCTCAAGTAAAAGTGCATACACTACCCGTCACAGAAGCAAGTCAGAACATAGCTTCCTTTCATCTTCCTGTGGGTCCTCTCTACTCTGGGTCTGAATGCTGATGGAAAGTAAGCAAGGGAAACCAGCTAACTACAGGCAACCAAGGAAAAGCAATGTCCTCAAAATTCTACCTATGGTAGACTATGCTAAGACAACTGATATTTACGTGCTGTTTTTGTTTGTTTGCTTGCTTGCTTGGTTCTTAGTCTCTCCATGATGACTTACACAGGAGCACGGGAGAAACCCCAGGGTTAGCTGAGGCCTTTATCCACAGCTGAGTTTGATGAGGTCTCCTGGCAGCTTCCCAAAGCCAAAAAGACTTTGTTTCTGTCTTCTCAATGTCCTGACCTCGAGGATTTAAGGAACCAATAACAGTTTCTCATTTCTTGAGCTATTTTTCTCATGAAACCCATGGCAGCTGTTTGCCAGCTCAGCATTCAGACTAATTTGTTACAGAAAATGGGGTAAACGCATGTTTACCAAGATCTCAGGATTACTATGAAGCCTACGTGCATATTATACGTGACCAAGTAAGACATGTGAGACTTTCATTAGCTTTCTGTATTACAGAGTCATAACTTGACATCCAGAACACTTCTTTTTAAGATATCTTGGTTTCCCACATTTGTTACTTTATTTTGGTTTGGTTTTGAAAGACAGAAGGCAAGTTATTCTTAAATACTGAAGATGGTATTTCTGTATTAGTTTCATGTACATTAAAAAAATTGCCTATATATATATATATATATATATATATATATATATATATATATACAGGAACTGTGGGATTTATGGGTATGCAGGCAATTCTGGGTACTTATTGTGTAGACTAAAAATTCTGTCCAGTTAATGAAGGGAGAGTATATGTTGGGTGAGCTGTTTTAAACATTAAATCCTATAAATGTTCAAGTTCACATATTTTTATCATGTTACTATTTGCCTTCAGTTGGAAAAAAATACAGTAACATTTAACTTCATAAAGACAAACTGCTGTTTGGTTGTCCAGCCTGTAGCTGATAGCTCTTAGCAGCCACATGCCTTTACTTCCTTACAAAATAGTTTCCTGGAACTCTTCAGTGAGACAGAGCTTCCCAAGACAGAGCCAGCAAGCTGTTCCTTTGTCTTCCCTGGGATTCTGGGCACCAGTTGGTGAGGGAAAAGGCATAGAGTTGAGGCTACATTTTTCTCAGGTTTAAGGCCTGCTCAAACATCAGAGTCCAATCCTACTTAAGGATTTTGGTTTGTGACTGTATGCATCTATCCTTGCCCAAATGCAGCTTCCAGTTGCTAAGATGAGAGAAGCTGGAGAAATGCAGTCAAAATATTTGATGCAGTAGTAAAAATGCTTCTTAGATATCAAAGAGCATCAAAACCACATCATGATGGGTTAAGTGTAAATGAATCAAAAACTTGTGACTCCTGTTTCCCTAAGAACACACGTGGATTTTTTTTTTAGAAGAAATGAATGAAAAAAAAAACCAACAAAATAAAGTTGGCATATTGTTCACTGATATTTAAAAGAAAATAATTAACCCTATCTGAGAGTATGAGCTGTTCCCAGCCCAGTGTCTCTATCTTCAGGGACCTATCTCCTATGACTAAACCCAACTGAAACACAAAAGCACATATTCTTAGTCAAATTATAATGAAAAACAGATTCAGGCACGGTGGTACACACCTTTAATTCCAGCACTCAGGAGGCACACACAGGCAGATTTTTGTGAGTTTGAGGCTAGCCTTGTCCACAGAGTTTTAAGTTCTAAGTCAGTAGGGGTTACATGGAGAAACCCAGTTTCAAGAAAAAAATGTTAAGTACAAAAGAAAAAAGTTTATTTTCTTTTCAAAATATAGTACATTATTCCCTATCTTTAACAAAGAAATGTTGTTCATTTTTTCAATATTTATTGAACACCTATTATATTCCAGGATATTGTTCTAGGCTCAGGGATTTCAGTGGTAAATGAGATAGAAATGGATTAATATTTATGAAGTATATCATAAGAGGAAACTTTCCTGTCATGGTAGTATTATGAGAAAAATCCCTCAGTTATTGTCAAACATTTTGATTTAGTCATTTGGATAACGGATTTTGTGAGGCTCCTAAACATCTGATGAAGAAGGGAGAATAAAACATTCCAGGGAGCATCCACTAGATGCTGTGTGAGGCAGTCCTCAAGCTTAATTGAGTTAGATTTTTAGCAAAGAGGATATGGAAAAATGTGTAAATCGATCTGATCTTCAAGAAGCAGCTGTTATAAGAGAAAATTATGGCCGCCTGTAAGTATCTCATTTCAATCAGCCACAACTGACACAGTTACATCCCACCTTCAATAAAATACAAATCAACAGGATAGTAATTGAGATATAGTTTCATACAGTTCCAGCTCAAGAGAAGCATTGTAAGAGACAGGAAAGAAGCCATAGATTCTAAGGAACAAATTTAGGCTCATCATTTAGATGCCCTAAGTTGCCTGTGTACCATGCAAGTAAGAAGACATTGAGATGAAGCTCTAAACTATCCATGAAATGTACTTTAAATAATGCAGTTCAATTGAGTAACCTACTATTCTAAGCTCTGACCTCCAAACCCCATATCCCTCATTGTACAGCGTTTCCTGAGGCTTCAGAACTCCCTACCCAAGTAGGAGTTTTACTCTCTCATTCTCACCATCTCTGTCACAGCCTCTCACATGTTTTCCCACTGTGATATTTCCAGTGTCTACTCCAATACCTTGATCATAATGATAAGACAATTACTTATGATTGATGGATGGATAGATGGGTAGGTGGGTGTGTGGGTGGCTTGATGAGTGGGTGAGTGGAAGAATGGATTGGAAGATGGATAGATAGATGGATAGGTGGGAGGTTGAGAGGATGGATAGATGGATGGCTAGATGGGTGTGTGGGTGGGTGAAAGGGTGAAAGGGAAGATGGATAGATCAATGGGTAGATAAGAGGTTGAGAGAATGGATGGTTAAATGGATGGCTGGGTAAATGGCTAAGTGGATGGATGGATGGATGGATGGATGGATGGATGGATGGATGGAAGGATGGATGAGAGGATGGATAGATGGGAAGGTGGGAGGTTGAGAGAATGGATGGATAAATGGATGGATGGATTGATTGATGGATGGATGGATGGATGGATGGATGGATGGATGGATGAGAAGATAGATGAGTGGATGGACAAATGGATGAATGAATGGATGGATGAATGGATAGGTAGGAGAATGAATGGGTGGATGAATAGATGGATGGACGGATGGATAGATGGGTGGATGGATAGATGGACAGGTGGGTGGGTGGATGAATGGATGGGTAAATGGCTAAGTATATGTATGGACGGATGGATGGTTGGATGGTTGGATGGATGGATGGATGGATGGATGGATGGATGGATGGATGGATGGTTGGATGGATGTTGTGGACAGAGTGGATAGGCAAATTTCTCTGGAACAACTCCAGATCTGAAGGTCTGGTTTCTTAATTCCATGCATCTATACTCTGGTACAAGATAACCCAGAGATACTTTGTTATTTAAAAGGATTAGTATTGAAATTCCTGATTTATCAATTACCTGTATTTCACTAGTCATCCTTGCAACACCTCTGAGCTTCAAGCAAGGACTCATCAGGTTTGAAGATGATATGGCATAATGTGGGCTCCAAAAAGCATCAGATATAACCCTAAACATCCATCCTCTTTCTAGGATAACATCAAACCAGTTAAGCAGAGAACAAAATGATCACTTAAACACAACTAGAAGAGGATAACTGCCTGAAAGAAAGCTGTTGCCAACCTTTTCTTGAGAAAATCTATGCCTAAGAACTGTCACCAATGAGACTACTAACAGGGAGCTAGAGACAAGGATATATTGCTCTAAGATGCTCCAACATGTAATAAGGACACATGCACCACTGTGTTCATAGCAGCCTTATTTATAATAGCCAGAAGCTGGAAAGAACCCAGATGTTCCTCAACAGAGGAATGGATACAGAAAATATGGTACACTTACACAATGGAGTACTACTCAGCTATTAAAAACAATGATTTCACGAAGTTCTTAGACAAATGGATGGAACTAGAAAATTTCATCCTGAGTGAGGTAACCCAATCACAAAAGAACACACATGGTAAGCACTCACTGATAAGTGAATATTAGCCCAAAAGCTCAGAATACCCAAATTACAATTCATATACCACATGAAGCTCAAGAAGAAGGAAGACTGAAGTGTGGATTCTTCAGTCCTTCTTAGAAGGTGGAACAAAATACCCATGGGAGGAGATACAGAGACAAAGTATGGAGCAGAAACTGAGGGAAAGACCATCCAGAGACTGCCCTGCCTAGGGTTCCATTCCATATACAGTTCCAAACCCAGACACTATTGTGGATGCCAACAAGTGCTTGCTGACAGGAGCCTGATATAGTTGTTTCCTGAGAGGCTCTTCTAGTGCCTGACAAATATAGAGGTAGATGCTCACAGCCAATCATTGGACTGAGCACAGGGACCCCAATGGAGGAGCTAGAGAAAGGACCCAAGGAGCTTAACGGGTTTTTACCCTCATAGGAGGAACAACAATATGAACCAACCAGTACCCCTAGAGTTCCCAGGGACTAAACCACCAACCAAAGAGTACACCTGGAGGGGCTCCAGCTGCATATGTAGCAGAGGATGGTCTTGTCGGACATGAATGGGAGAAGAGGCCCTTGGTCCTTTGACAGACCCAGCTTCACTAGTGTTACTATATAGGTGTCACTGGCCTCTGTATCCTGTCTATAAGCCAGGAGTCTGTAGCCTCAGCCACAACTCAGAACACGTCACTCTTCAAGCAGTGACACTAGGCATTGGCCACATACTACAGCCCACAGACAAGGTTTTATGGGGGCTTAGAGCTCATATCACCTCATTTTTAACTAAACTATCCTTTCCCAAATAGTCAGGTAATCCAAAACACTTCCTTAGAGGGGAAAACCCCACTGGAATAAAAAAGTATGCTAATGATGCAAAAATTAATAAGAAATTACCAAAATTAATACATACTACAAGTAAAAACTCTTCCTTTACCTGTATTATAATATAAAAGTGTGTTAATCTTCTAAACTAACATATTAATCAACCATTTCCCTCCATTAAAAATATCATCAGTAACATGTCAGTGAAAAAAAGATCATTTGTAACATTTAATTTTTTAAAAATTGTGTTTAAAGCATCATTTAGTACAACCTTAATTCATATCTTTAAAGGTTTTATTATGTATGTTTTATCAAATGTATCATATTCTGATGGATTTTAGCCATAATAAGTGATCAGAAGTGAAAGCACATGTTCTTTAACTGACACGGTTTTCCCCGGTGAGTTTGGAGACCTGCCCTAGAAAGTAATCTGCACATATACATATACAGGCAATTAGCTGCCTTAAATCAGCAGAGCTCTGCAAGTAGGACAGAGTGAGCCAAGTTCTGTCTGGGTTCCTGGAGACCACCAACAGTCAGCCAGGAGACAAGATGCATGCTGGCAGACATCCCAGAGCCTTTCAGTTTTCATCTCAGGGAATCCACCTCGTGGTCAGCAGTCAGAACTAAGACCCAGGCAGGAAGATCAGCCCACACACATCCACTAACATTAGTGGACATTCGTGGTCCTGTTTATACCCTTTACTCAAGGACAGTATCCACTGAAGGCTTTGAAGAGGTTTTGAAGAGGAAGTTGAAAGACAAATGGAATTTGACTTTTTAAATGGAAAGAGTAAAGACTTAGAATGCTTGTAAGCAATCAGGGGGAATGTAACAAGACAGGATTTAAAGATAAGAATACGTGAACCATGAGATGACTCAGTCCAGGGAGAGATGAAGGATGACATGAGCTACAATTCTTGCAAGTGAAAACAAGCAAAGAACTGCGCCATGCACCAGGATTTTGGTTTGAAACACAAGAGTTAATGATGTGCTTGACAATGGAAGCAAAGAGATTCATCACTGCTTGGGAAACTCAAAACAGGCATGCCTATGGAAGCCATGGAAGCCTTGAGTGAAGCATCCTACCCCAGCAGTGATTGTGGCCAGAATGTAGTAGAAAGAGCACAGTTAGGATTGCCCGCCCCCCTTAATAGGCAGGAACATTTTCAGTATTGGGTTGACGGTGCCAGTTTAAAGAAGAATGCAAAGGATTGTAGCCATATTTATTCAGGAGATGAAAGAGGAAATCACATTATGAGAATGAGACAAATTGAGCCACAGAAGTCATAGCAAAACTAAATATGCACAGTAAAAACCGACCAAAAAACGATGAGGGAAAATAAAAGTACTGAGTCTAAATAGAATTACATGTAAGGAAATATGAATTAAAACGTAAATGAATCAGGCAGAATTACACTGTGTTGTAAAGTCACTCATATAATGCTACTGAAGATAAAGAATTTTTCAACTTATATGGGGACCAATTCCTGCCTACCAGATGGGAGAGAACAGCTTGTCTTAAAGCAAGGAGGAATGCCCAAACCTTCTAGTCTTCACACCAGGGTGCTCCTTGTCTTTTTGATACTGAAACATCTGGCCATATTGTACAACATTTAAGCCTTTGACTCACCTTGAGCATATCAGGGGTACCAAACTGTGGAGTTCACTGTCCACAGGCTCATCAATATGGGAAAGAAGGGAACTAGTTGATAAAATACATTCATGAATGGAAGACTTTGGAGGCTGGCAATAGCAGAAACTGAACATGAGCCGTTAACCTTTGAATGATACCTCCCTATGAGTGACAAGCTGGGTTCTGGTCCTGTTGTGTTCTGTACCTGCTGAGTGTGGGAGCATCACCTATTCTGTTCTACACCTGCTGGATGCATGGATATCACCTGTTCTGAGCTGCACTTGCTAAGTGTAGGTGCATTGACTACTGTGTTCTGAATTTGTTGGGTGCAGACACCTAAGTCAACTCTTCCTACCTTGGAGAAAAGAAGCTGCCCATGAGTTCCAATCCTTGGAGAAAACACAACATTCTACTTGAAATCTGGCAAGTTATATTTGGAATTATGTGTACATACTTCTTGGAGAATTCTTTAGTCAGAGAAGGAATTCCATAATAAGTTTGATAGCCCTATCATCACTGTGACTGATATGCTGGACTTTATATCCCTTAAGGCACTTAGGAAAGATAAACAAGAAGCTAGAACTACTCTCTAGGGAGAGGGGTGAGGTAAGGCATCACACAGCTTCATTTTCTAATTATTTTATTTTAAACTTGTTACTGAATAGTAAGCTAAATATATTATTGGCTCGCAAAGGCAGTAGGGAAAAAGTATTTTGAAAGCCAAGGAAGAGAGTCACTTTTGGTTTGGATGGCCTTAATGGGGATAGATGGAGATCATTTAACTGCTCAGCTATTGAGGTGCAGTTTTGAATAAATATTATTTCTTCTGGGTGGTTATTGGGGACTAGCATAAGGCAAAGAAATACAGCCATCTTATTAACTCATCCTTCATATTTATATTGAGGATAATTCATTTACACACAATATTCTTTTCGGGTTACATTAAAAGATGAGGAATCAGTAAGAACATTTAAAAATGTACCTGAAAATATGGCATAAGCAGAACCCTTTGCCAGGTTTTTCTGACCCTCCCCCACCCAAACAAAGGCAACTAAACTCTTACTGTAACATTTTTAGACAAAGCCATACATCCCAGCAGGTGTTCTATGGCAATTGTAAACCCCTCCCTGAGTGAGAGAAACTTTAATTTTTGTAAAGACTGATTAATATCCAAAGACAATTAAACAACTGTTTTCTCTCCGATGATTTTTTTTTAATTTTTTTTTTCTTTTTTTTTTTTTGCTTCAGACTGGAGGCTGAGCACCTTGATAGACGATTGTTTAATGTTGCTCATCATTTCTTTGATGTTCTAAAATTTGGTTCCAAAACCTCACTGTTACCTAACATAGGAGAGTTTTGCCTACAACATTTCCTTGCATCTTCTTATACACTTTAATCTTGACAAAAAGTCTATGAGAACCACTGGTACTAAAGACTTTTATCAAAATAATCTATAGTCGCCGTACTTCAAGGTCATGTGGAAATGATTAAGGTCCAGTCACAGGAGGAGCAATGCTAACAAGGCTGGTCATGATCACAGCTTCCATCTGCCCATGGAATAGATGTTCTGGGGAACATAGAGAAAAGAGCCACCTCAGCAGGAGTAAGTGCCCCAGTGAAACTCTTTCCTCCTTGATCCATTGTTTGACTTAGCCAAGCAGTTAAGAAATAAAGGTACAAAAGTCTTTCTAATCCAAATTTCACTAGAATTATCTACATTGCTGAAAACTTCTTGGGAATGAACACTCTGAAGACTCAAGACATGGGATAAGCAGAGGCAGCTTGGGAGCCACAGTGCTTATGATTCAATGTCCAATACAGTGAGCCTCAAATGACTCCTCACAATGCCCAATCCTTTGTGGAAGGTTCTTAAGTCCATACTCTGACCCATAAGGCATGAAACAATCCATACTTTTGTCATTCTGTGTTGCCTCTTCCACATCTGTGAACTACTGTAAACAATTATACCCAGTTCAAATGGTGGCTGCCATGATTGAATGAGACGCTCTGAGGCACTCAGTAGAGTTCAGTGAATTCAGTCTCCTCCCAGGAAAGCTGGATACCCTCTATGAGTTGCAGGACACAGTATAGGGATATACAGAAGGCAGGGGTAGGGTTTGCTTTGCTTTTTACCTTCCTTGTTATCTCTCCTTCTTTGCCCATACATAGCCTTCTCATACTCTGCTGACTGCTCCTAAAATTCATTCTACTGAAAGTAGTGAGGGTCTTCAATGGCCAAAGTTAAAGAGAAGCACATAAGAGGGTGGGAGCTAGGATGGCAGTGGCAAAGAAAACAGCATTCCACTTGTCCAGGAGGAGAAGTGCACTTATAATGCAGAGCTCATGGAGCTGAGGACGTTCCTTGATGCAATCTTTGCCTTTTGGACAGAGGTCTCTATTGTGGCACACCACAGGTAGTTTTGAAATGTGCATCAAATGAGATGCAGAGACCACAGTCATGTCCACACATGAACTGACTTTTGTATTCAACCCAGCATCTTCAGAGGAGAAAGAATATTGCATCAAACCAAGTATGTGCTGGCACCTAACCCTTTAATTACAGCCTCACCATCCTGAAGGAGGCAGTCACTAATTTAAAATCATCTAGCTACTGATACACAAGCAAGAGAACCGGGTCACTCACAATGACCAAGTCCTGTGCCACTTAATTCTACTAAGTAACTAGCCAAGACATGAATTGCCTTGATTCCATTGTGAGGCATTATGACATCTATAACGTAAGTCTCGCTGATGAAGACTACAGGCTTTCCACAAGACATTCTAGTAACTGACTACCCACTTGTTACTTCTATTCTAATTGCATTCATAAATTATTGATTTCAAGTAAAGTCTTACAGAACACAATTCATCCTGAAATTCTAGCAAGAACAATATGATAGTAAAGCCTTTATTTTAACAAGCAATTTTGTATTGTTCATATTTACTGAACTTTTTAGAAAAAATTTGGTGTCCCTGGCAACTTTGAGGTGATTTAAAGTCTTGACTTATTTCTGTTACTGCTGAGTTCCATGGCAGAGTGCTTGCCTTCGGCTGCACACAGCCCTCGGTTCGATTCCCAGCCCAACCAAAACTTGATAAAGGGCAATAAAGACCAGTAAATAGCCCAATAACACAATATCTGTTATAATTTTTATAATCATTTCTTTCTTATAATCAAAATAAACACTCAAATGATAATGCTTTGTGACTGTATAGCATGCAGATTGAAAATCCACAATACCATCGCTCACTTACTGTGACAGGTTAGTGTGTTTTCCTATGTTTACACGTGCTGACAAAAACAATAAGTTAACCAACACACAATGCTGTGCATTGCTTTTTATAATTTATAGATATTGGAAGCACTGGTGACCATTAACAATCATCTAGTCTACTGGAAAGTGTCACCTTTCTTGGCTGGTTGGGGGGAGGCCTGTACTACCATTTACTAATTGTAAATGACAATGGACATTTAGGCTTATCTTCATTTTTTGGTGTTTTGCTTTTACTACTATAAACAATGATATGTTGAATTTTATGCATATATTTCTGTTGGCATTTTAAATTTTTTCATCAAACAAATTCCTGATGCTAAATTGAGCATACTAGAAACACCTAATGAACATTTGCATGTAACATACATATAGTTTTACACTTGTTTTAGGTTAGAGTTGGTAAATTGTATTTGCCTGCTCTTAGCACAAAAATATATACATTTAGAATTAAATTCTAATTCCATATGAAATAAATAAGCACATAAATGATTTTAGATATTTCTTCAGCAACAAAGATTAGTATATTTAATTAATATGGGTGATAATTAAAGATCTACCTGATAATGTGTCTGGGACTGAGGTGGAATTAAAAGGTGAAGCAGATTAGGGCTGGGATGAGAACAAGGGGCAACAAGGCACAGTGACACGGTTGTCAACACTCCCATCACAGGTGACCCACTTCTTTCCAAGCAGAACTAGTCCACGGCTTTGCAAACTGTGTTTTCAAACTCGATATATGCATATCTTGTTTACATTTTCTATTATTACCTTACCATATGCTTCTCTCTATAAAGTATTCTGGTATCCATACTGGTGAGCCAGTTTCTACCCACCTGGTTTCTGGTATGTTAAACGTCTTCACAGATGGGCAGGAGAGAAAATACAAGCTAATTCTCTCTACATAGAAGGCGGCCTCTAGATGGGAAAGCATGGGGGTTTCCCACCTACTCGCCTCTACAACCTTCTGAAAATGCCCCTGCCTCTTCTTCTGGAGGAAAGAAGCTTCTAATTTATAAAACCACACACCCATCTCAAGAATACTCCTGCAGCTCTCGCCTCTGTCCACCAAACCCTGTTCCTCTTGTATTTCATACGTGATGAGATAATCATGTGGATATTTTTTTATTTTCTGTATTTTTTATTTATATTCCAAATGATTTCCCCTTTCCCATTTCCTCCCTCCCCAAAAGTCCCATAAGCCCCCTTGCCTCCCTCTGTTACCCATTCAACACCCTCTCGCTTCTCTGTCCTAGCGTTCCCCTACATCCAGTCTTTCCAGGACCAGGGGTCTCTCCTTCCATCTTCTTGGAAATCTATTGATATGTGAATTGTGTCTTGGGTATTCCGAGTTTCTGGATTAATATCCCCTTATCAGTGACTGCATACCATGTGTATTCTTTTGTGATTGAGTTACCTCACTAAGGATGATATTTTCCAGTTCTGACCATTTACCTAAGACTTTCGTGAATTCATTGTTTTTAATTGCAGAGTAGTATTCCATTGTGTAAATATACCACATCTTCTGAATCCATTCCTCCGTTGAGGGACATCTGGGTTCTTTCCAGCTTCTGGCTATTATAAATAAGGCTGCTATGAACACAGTGGAGCATGTGTCCTTCTTGCATACAGGGGAAGTCTCTGGGTATATGCCCAGGAGTGGTATAGCAGGATCCTCCGGGAGTGTCATGCCCAGTTTTCTGAGGAACCGCCAGACTGCTTTCCAGAGTGGTTGTACCAGCTTGCAATCCCACCTCATGTGGATATTTTTAAACGGTGGTTCAAGTTTTGTGCAAGGTCAGCAGCTTTATTAAGGAGAAGTGGAGATCTTTTTCATGGTGAATTCCTAACCCTGCCTCTTCAGGATGCTTATGAATGAGGGACTAGCTCGTTCATTCCTTTCTTTACTCCATGCATTTATTTCTCAGATTTTTTTTTCTGTGTTTAAAGAATAGCTATTAGCATCAGATGCTATCTACCACTAGGTGGTATCTTCTGGGCCACACACGGAGTCATTAGTAGAGAGGATGGAAAAGGCATAGAACAAAACAAACAATGGCTGCACAATGCTAATGAAGCGCCCCGTGTTTAGCATAGATGCTAGACAGAGCTGAATTGATCAAGTACAAGTGGAGACTGCAGGGTGGCAGAGTCAGGAAGAAAAGGCTGGGTAAACAGAGAGGAAGCATGTTCTGGAGGGTTGATGATCGGTCCTAGTGGAGTCCTCGAGGGAAAAAATTACATCGTCTGTTTTGAGAATTCCTTCCAATGGAAGAGGTAAATAACATCAACCCCTTCCTTCCTCGTAGAGTCCCAACAACAAACCAAAGTATGATTCAAAGAAAAGTCAATGTGAGGAACCACTGAGTTTATGGGGTGAACTTACAAAGAGAGTGTGGGTAAGACACTGCCTTCGTGAGCATGAACAGCACCCAATGTGATTGATGGCTTCTCAATAGCAGCATAGATGGGATGCCTCTTTAGGTAACCTCTATCCTATATACTCTCCCTAACACCTTCAACAGGCGAGTAGGGCACAATTGCATGCAAATGGTTTTGAAGAGCAGCTAGAATCTCAGGTGAGGGTCCTATGTGATTCCCTCTTTCTATGAGGGAGTGTTAATGGCGAACAACCTCATAGTGATGGACTCTTGCAAACAGATATGACTGCTATGATCAAAAACAAATAAATAAGCCCCACCCCCTGTGTTACAGATAATACTAATATAGGCAAAATTATAATTGCAATGATAACCTTTGAGTTTAAAGAGAAGGGGTTGACTTCATTAGCTGCTGTTAGTATGTTAGGCTGAAATTTGCTCTTGGAATTGCACAGAGGTCAAGGCAAGAAGGAAGCTGCTGTATTTACAGCTCTGCCTCACAGCTACACTTCCTATAGAATCACTTTAACACAGACTGGCAAGTCCCAATACTTGTGAGAATTGTGTAAATATGTGTGCAAAGACAGACAGTGGACTGAGGACATTATAGTGAAAAATCAATTGCTACTATTAAGTAGTGAGAAGCTGAGGCCTTCGGTAGGCATGGGGAAGTCTCCAAATGAGAAGTCGGAGTAAAGATGATACATAATAAGATTATTCCTTTATTATATTACCCTAACTCTTCTGAGACTTCAAAATGCCCCTCCTTTCCATCTTGTTCTCCATCCTGCTAGCTGAGGCATGTTAATGGATGTCAGAAGAGCCCTTGAGTTTTTTCCTATCAAGTCTGCTAAGAGGGGAGAAGGTTCCTGTTGTTAATTGCGGGGGATCTCCCACTCTTTGTTTTAAGGAAAGTTTAAACAAAATGATCACCCACTCTGGGGCTTTAAACAAAGTTCAAACAGAACAAAGTTCTCTTGCCAAGGTTTAAGGCAAATTTCCTCTGTCCAGATGGCTTCCTCAGGCAGGCCAACGCAAGAACCAAGACCTCGCCCCTGCTGCCTTTTAATGCTGCTCCTTGATTGTTGCTAACGATCCCCAGCTGTCCTGCGTTGCTAGCTCCTTAACCTCTCTCTGCTGCCACATCTGCAGGCAACTTGGAGAAGCAGGGAAAAGATGCTTTGGCTGGCCCCAAAGCAACACAGGTTGGATCCTGAGGGATGGAACGTGCACTGGGGACGTGGTTAGAAACTAGTTTACAAAAGAGCCTTCGTGGGAGAACTCAGGTGTGTGTGTGTGTGTGTGTGTAAATAAGTGTGATAATGGGAAAGTCTACTAGCTATAGCAAACCCATCAAGAACCCAGAAATGAGGCCATTGTCTTGGCAGGCCGTATTTCTTATTGACGAGTATACCTACTTTCTGAGCAGCAGCCTGGATTGGGGTGATAGCCTTGACAATTCTGATGTTCCAGTGACATGTGTGTACTTTCTTCACTGTCCTCCACAGCTGTGCACTGTACTCAAGTCCATCACCCGTCAGGCACATACACTTTTGATCTGTACCAGAAATAAGCGGGTCATGTCCATGGGCTGTATTAATTTAATGTTTCCTCCTCTGTTGTCCGTGTGTGCTACAATCATCTAGCTATGTCATCCAACTCACCCAGAGGCAAGGACAGGATCTTAATATGCAAGCCTGCCAGAAGTCCATTGGCATCTGCACCAAGAAGTACATTTTCATGATAGTACCCTACAAAGCCCAGTGCAGCTTGACATCAAGTCTACTTCATTTCTGTCCATTTGTATTCCCTGTCTGTGCAGTGTGTCCTGCTTCCTTCTCATCCTTTTGTAAAAAGTTTAATTCTTATTTTCTTCATGAATGTTCAGCTTCCATGTATGCCCATCTCATGGGTTCTCAGTATCTGTGGAAGCCAGAAGAGAGAGTTGGAACCTCCAGAACTGGAGTTACATGTAGATCTGAGCCTCCCTGTAGTATGCTGGGAACCAGAACCAAGTCCTCTGTAAAAGTAGTGAGTACTTCTGAGTGATCTCTCTGGCATACCACTCCCTCTAAAGGTCAAGCCCAGGACTTCCCATACACTACCACTGAGGTACATTCTGGGATCCCCCAGATTCTATTTCTTTTGTTTCTTTTTTTACTTTGATTGAATGATTTGATTGACTGATTTGTTGGGGAGGGGTGTATGCTGCAGTGTGCTGAATTGCGTGTTCAGCCAATCAAACTCAGGCCATCCAGCTTGAGGGCAGGCACCTCTACCTACTGAAGCCATCTTGCTGGCTGAGTTACTTTGTCTTGAAAGAAGCAAACATGTTGTGTTTAACTGTAAATCCAAACACTTGTCTGACTTTACAAGGATTTGCTTGTTTATTTGCATCTTTGGTTTAGCTCATATTAAGATGGTTCAACCCTTCTCTTATTTTAGAATATTGGAAAAAGAAGTATGAACTTCCTGACTCAGCTATTAAAATCAGCATAAGGATAAGTACTATATAATATCAAGAAGATACCAGTCTTTATCTTTAGACCTAGATGAGGTTCTGTGCCTGGGATGTCCATCAAGATGAACTGAGGAGCCTGCCCACAGGTGGATATATCTGAACTTCGCCTCATCATTCTGAGATGGACAGAGGGCATATTTTCACTTTAGGGTTCATTGTGGGAGTTAAAGATAATGTGTGGAACACTCACCCAGCATCTGGAATATGATTGACACTGCTTATTAAAACTCTTTCACATTTAGTCAAAATGTGAGCCTTTTGTTTTGTTTTGTTTTTTCCCCAGTAAGGAACAATTTTGTCGTTGATTAGATAATATAGAGAGTAGTGGGTGTTTCTGTTTAAAAATATGCTACACATAGATGTGAAGTCACTGGTGACTATGGTCCCACATTCCATCCAACCTTCAGGATTTTTGTGATTAGAACCAGCCATCCACCCAACCTCAAATCCACACCTACGTACAATTACAATGTCCACTATTAGCTGTCTTGGCAAGTGTGAAAGAGCACCTTTCCAACTTCAGCACAGCGTTGCCTGCAGCCTTCAAATATCTTCACCAGGATGGGAAATCCTGAAATGAGGCTACTCAATAGACCTCCATTTTCATATTGATATTTCAATCCCCATGTTGACTGTTGCTCTCTAATAAAAGCTCCCTGTCAATTATGTAAATACTTAAATGTCTGCCCCTCCTGACATAGTAACACCCTAACTGCTTCAGTTTTTTACATGCACTCTAACGTGTACACAATGTACTAGGAGTCTTTAATAATTACAGATTTTAAAGGGAGATTTGACAAAAGTGAAGACAATACCTTTGCCCCACTGTCCTTAGAAATACACGATAAGCTCTTTTGAGCTGTCTCTCAAATCAATGCTATATTAGTGAGCGGTGTGGCAAAGTATTAAGGGCAAGTCTGAAATAAACATCTTATTCATTTCCTTATTTGTTGCTAAAATGTTTGCTGAATTGTCCCTTCCAGGGTGCCATCAAGTCCAAAGAAAGGAACAGAAAGTATAATATACCCTATATATATGAGCACTCTCAAATGCATTCTGAGTTTCTCTCACATACATTTTCCAAATGTCCTTCAAGTTCTCAATATAAATTACTTTTAAAGAGACTTACAGAAGACTGGACACAGCCATTCCATGCACACTGAAACTTTCCTTCTTACAGGTCAAGCTGAATAATCACTGCTCCCTTATTCTAACTCTGAACATCCCTCTCCAGGACACCATCCCACTAATTTGCCATCTATTCAACAGAACAACATGATATTATGTTTTTAATATATAAATAAAACATAAGTAATGATGAATCAACAATAGTAATAAGTCCTATAACAAAATAAAACAGTAGCAGCTGCAGCCTGGAACAGATGTTGAGGAGCCATGTGCAGAAATCAGAAACAGCCTTTGTGCTAAATCAAGGAAATAGAGGCACCCTGGGCACTCCATGAGAAACCCTGCTGGCCTACAGCTTGGCCAGTAGGAGGTCTGCTCTCTATACAGCAGACAAACAGTCAAATAGACATGATGTTGGTTTGAGACTTTGCATCAATTTTTCATTCCTGCTTGGCCAGCTGTGCTGAGGGACACTTCCCCAGACCAACCTGTTTGTCGATTCTGGCACCATCAAAGAGGCTAGCCAGTTCCATAGGGCACATAGCTGTACACATCCACAGGCCTTATCTGAGGCATTTCCAGACACCTAGGTTGGTCTGGAATTCCCAGGACCTGTGCTGTTAGAGTGTCTGTGCTGGTAGCATCTTATCCTAGCCAAGGTTATCAATGGCAGGAAGCCACAACTCCAGTTCTTTTCTACCAGTGGACTCAAGATAATGAAGAAATTGATCTTCTTTTTGGATATTTATATGAGTGGGGAATCCTTGGACGACCTGTTACAGATAAGATCAATCACATCTGAAAGAATTGAAGACTAGAGATTATCATTCTTGATGAGCTGTCTGCCTGTAAAGGAATCTAGCCACAGGATGTGGCTAGCACAGATGCAGTTACAAAGGATATTATTTTCTTCATTTGATTTACTTTAACAAATTTTAAGATAATTAACAGAGACAGATTTATTAGAGATGAATTTAATATTATCACAAACAAACTTTTGTGACTGGCCATGGTGACACATTATTTTAATCCCAGCACTTAGGAGGAAGAACCAGGTGGATCTGTGAGGGTGAGGCTAGCCTGGGGTACATAGTTCCAGGTCAGCTTACACAGTGAGACCATGACTCAAAACAATACTTCAGCAAAAAGGAAAAGAATTGTTTATGAAGCACTTAATTAATATGGTTAAAGCCTTTATTGACATCTTAAAGGCACTTATATTTCATATGCTTAGATTCTAAATAAGCATTACTCAATAATTCTGGCAATTTTTAAAAGACTGTATTAATGCATAGACAGGCAAGAAAATAGCAATATTAATAGGAATGTCAAAAACTCTTTTCAGCCTACAAAGTAATAATCCAGGATAAGAGTAAGGATTTAGGCTGTCTTCTGAGGGCAGAAGGAGCAGAGGGCACTGGGCAATCCTTGTGCATGTACCAGAGCTGGGAGGTGAAAACCGCAACACAGACTCTGACCCCAAGGAGAAAAGTCTTTTCCACCAACAGTAGACCTGGGAGGGGAGTTCCTAACACAGCCAGTTTCTTTCCTCCTTCCCCTACTCAAGGCTTCTCTTGGTCAATTGAGTCATGTGGATGATTATACAAACAGTACCTCTGTCTTCAGGCTTAAAATAGATCCTTCTCCTATTAAGGAAAATGGGTGTGGCCACATGGTCATAATAACTGTCAGCAGCACTTACAGTGACGAGTTAATAGGAACTATGGACGGTCTCTATCTGTTAACAAATACCAGAATGCACTTGGAGGTGAAAATTCAGAGAGGGGAGAGATAGACTGTTTCAAACCAGTGTTCTATTTGGTCTTAACAAAAACTAAGCGAACAAACAAACAAGCAAACAAACTCAGAAAAGACTCCTTTAAATGAGATCTTCAAATTCATGGCAATATCTCTTCCTCACTCCTTTCTTTTCTTTCTTTCTTTCTTTCTTTCTTTCTTTCTTTCTTTCTTTCTTTCTTTCTTTCTTCTTCTTCTTCTTCCTCTTCTTCTTCCTCTTCTTCTTATTCTTCTCCTCCTCCTCCTCCTCCTTCTTCTTCTTCTTCGTTTTTTTTTTTTTTTTGCTTTGTTTGAGGTAAAGTCTTACTATGAAGGCAAGGATAGTATGATCCTATCTGTGTAGCCAAGGGTGGCCCCAAACTCACTGCACTCCTCCTCATGTATAATAATAATAATAATAATAATAATAATAATAATAATAATAATAATTTTGAAACAATGAGGATGGCATGAAAATCCAAGAGCAGTAGCATCTTATTATGACCCGGAAGGAACAGAAGAGGCTGTGGAAAGCTAACAGGAACCATCAGACCTTGACAATGGAGGCCACCTATTTTCATTGACACAGCATTGCCTTCAAATGGGCCCAGTCAAGTGGCTTTCTGTTTGGAAGATTTTGATTTTTAGAATATGCATGTAGAGCAATAATGGAAGAGTTTAACTTTAATAAAGGAAAAAATGTAAATCACATAAACCTAGGCAATTCAAAAATGATGAAGATGAGACGTTGAAGCAGGAAGGGAAGTAAGAGACGGCCTGAGACTGTGATTCCTCATGAGATTCATGTTCTAGAATTCGACAAAGCAGGACAATGTTTTAGTGTGAATATCTGAAACAAAATAATACACTTTTTAAATCAAAATGGCCACATGAGAACCCATCTATCTTTTCTCCTACTGTTCAGTAAAACATATTTCAAAATGTTTCTGGAAGATGGGTAGAGAAGTGACTAATAAACCGGACTAAAGGGACCTCGGTCTAGGATCAGTGAGGAGAAGCCAGAGCATCACAGGCGGCAGCGTCCTAACTGATGGGTGTTGGGCCAGAAGGGCTGAAGACTCACCATTCCTCTCTTCCATCCCAGTCTCTACCCCTGCTCCTAGACTGACAAGCAGCCATGCATTACTTCCAAGCTCCCCACAGCAAAACCAACTGGACCTTTTGCTAAAGAAATCAAGTCTCTGAAGAGAACCAGGAAGATAATGTGGCAGCTCCCCAACTTGAATAGTGGAGAAATGTTTGCAGAAAAAGCTCCTTTCCCCCATTTCTATAAACTAAGCAAGTTTCTTAATACTCAGAACCAGCAAACAGCCATTCTCCACTGACCTATGTAGGTAAGAGAAAGATCAAAGTGACTTGGAAACTTGATCCCAGGAGAAACAGATTACTGAAACAATCATTTATGACTTTAACAGTATCTGTAAGAAGTACTCTCAGATTTTAATGTTTTGCTGAAAAAAAAAGCATGCAAACAGAAAAAATATCGAGGTTATAAGCATATAGCTTGATGTAACAGCACAAAGAACCACCTACATCACCTGGATTTAAAAAAAAAAAAAGACATAGCTAGCACCTCAATCATTCAGAACACATTTCAGGCTCTGCTCCCCATCTTCTCCCCATAGAAACCTGACTCCAACCCCACAGATTTGTTCGTCCAGCCTTGGCTTTTACAGGAATGGGAGCACGTGGTTATTTTGCATGTTTCTGACTACTTTTGCTCCTGATATTCTTCTCTTCTGGTATGTGTACCAAAGGTTCACTAACTATTATCACAGCATGATTTTCCATTGTAGGAATGTACTGCAATATACTCACTTGCCATTGCTGGTCATTTGGTTGTTTTTACCTTTTCTCTCTTACAAACAGTGCTACTATAAGAAGTAAAGTTTAAAAAAAGTTTAGTGTCTGTTTGGATGCACATACAACAATGTTATATTTATGTCGGATTTAGAAATAGAAAATTTTAAGTCACATGATATACTGAATTCAAGTTTAGCAGACAATAGTAAATAATACCCCAAAATAGTTTTACTAATGTATATGTGCACCAGCCACATATAATGTTCTAGTTGTTCTTATATCTTTCTTCACCTTTGGTAAAAAATTATTTTCATTATTTTTGCCTGGCATAGCAGTACATGACTGTAATCACAGCACTTGGGAGGCAGAAACAGACAGATCTCTATGACTTCAGGCCAGCCTGGTCTATATAGTGAGTTCCAGAAAACCCAGAAATACATAGTGAGACCCTGTCTCAAAAATAATTTTTTCATTATTTCAAATATTCTGATATTGTATCATTATACACACACACACACACACACACACACACACACTTATATAATGGTGGTTGTTCTGTATTCCCCAATGACTAAGGAATGTAAACATGTTTTATATACTTGTTTTATATTCATATAGAAATATAAATATGTATGTATAAATATAAACATTTCTTTAGATAAATATATAAATCTCTTCTTTTTGCAAAGTCCTGACATGGGACCTCAACTAACTTCCCTTTGACTAGACAGCTTCTCCTCAACATGCCTGGCTCCTTGTCACTTTCTCAAAGGGATTTTTTGACTGTGCCAGGAACTACATTGGTCCCCTCTACTACACACTCAACTCTGTTGGTATTGAGACCCTAGTGAGGACAGTATCTTCTTCACCACAGTAAGTTTCTGTAAATGAAGAAATTAATATTCATTGTCGTCCTGAGGAGATCCTTGGGGGGGGGGTGCTTATAGTAACGTAATGTGTGGTATACATTGTATGAGGGGCTAATTTCACACAGGATTTCAATCACATTAAGTTAAAAGTGATTTGTTTTGCTTTTTAACTCCTTGCTAAATTTTAAATGTTCATGGTAGTACAAATAGTTTGCTTTTTCTAGACAAGAAGGAATCTAGACAAGAAGTTGGGTTTATCTAGTTTGGACTTACTGATGGAAACTTCTCACAACTCTGCTTAGAAGAACACTCATGGCCTTTAAATTCAGTCAACCTAAGGAGTCAAGAAGGGTGTCCCACAAGACACTCCTAGCTCTAATGTTTTATTCTTTGATTTTATGCAAAGCAGTGTTAGACACATTAAGAATTAGGATAAGTTCAAAGAAATAAGCACCCCAGGAAGGATACCCTGGGAGTAGACTTAAATGAAAATTAACTATTAAATAAGAGACATCACATCACCTGATGGCTCATTGATTAAGGCTAGTTGTATAACTTACATATATATATAATTCCAATTAAAAATAGCTATCTATATAATAAATTTATTATTAGGGAAATGAAAATTACTGTTCTGCTCTTGTCCCTGCTAACATTCCATTGTCATGAAAATGGATACTGTGGGTTTTATAGGATAATGATATCTTCGAGAATACCAGGAAATACAAATTGAATATAAAATACAATACCTGTCTCTGAGGTGTTTGCCTTCCTATGTGAGGAAGACAATAGACAAATTAAGTCCAGAATTCCAAGTTAAATATGAAGTGGTATGGAATAACGGCCATATCCAGAGAAATGATGTTTAAAACGAGTCCTTGAAGGAATAAGAGTTGTAAAGAAGCTTCTTACACAGAGGAAGACTGTCACATGGTAACAAGTAACTGTGGGAAAGAATGGTGTTCATCAGGGGAACTGAAAGTAATTCAGCACTGGCCAGAGCAGAAAAAGTATGCGAATATTGCAAGACATTTTGTCAACAAGCGGCCATGACATCTGTAAGCCACACAGAGCAGTTCAGACATAGGGTGTCACTGAACAATGTAATCAAGGTCATATTGATGCTTATAAAAATAACATTTTATGGGTGTGGTTGAAGGTAGGTATGGGTATTGGGTACACAGAAACCATGGTGATAGTGTCAAAAGTCAAATTAGAGACAGCAGCAAACAGTGGAGGACAATGCTACCCTAACTGGAGATAATGATTCTCTAAGAAGCCACTGAATGCCATATAAGAAGCCCAGTCCCAGTTGTGGGTTTCCTCCTTTTGAGCTGTTGGTTAAAAGTCTCAGGGACTGCACTCCTGCCCCTAGTTCACAATAAAATCTATTGCCATTGTTCAGGACTTTATGGTAAGACCCTACTGCTGAAGACAGAACACACTTTGGCCACAGAAAATAGAGAAATCAAGTTGGTACTGACTAGGAAAGTTCCTTCCTGTTGACAAGCTCTCTCAGTAGCAGAACATGCTGTTCAGGTTACTGGCAGGGTATAGTCAGATTCTCAATAGCCTTGCCCAGCTGTGAACCTTGAAAGCTACAGTAATTACCACTATGACAAGATATACCCATGAGTGCAATGGTAACGTGAGTGTTACAGAGGTAAGCAGCTTCTAAACACATGTCTGGTACTGAAAATTTGACCAAAAAGGGGAGTGCCTATTACTATTACTTTACAAGATGGGCATACCAACAAACTGCCTTCTAAATCTGTATTTCTGTACTGTAGATTAGTGCAGCTCTCAGGCCTCATCAGACAAGTTTCTTTGTGCAGGGGACATCAAATAATGCAGAAACTCACACTAGGTTTAAGTGTAGAGAATAAGGATCTATAGAGGGCTCAGACAAAGATCTATATCACCCTTTGTCCCTCCAAGGCTCAGAGACCATCTCAGGGGTGGGGTAGTGTAAGAGCCAGAGATCAGGAGGATCAGAAGGAAATACTGTCTTCTAGACAGGCAGTACTGCTGCATTCACGAATTCACATTATGAACTTACAGCATTTGTGCTTGCCTGCCCAATGATCTACACAATACCAAGTCAGGCAATGTTCTAGCATGGAGACCAGAGAGGGACTCCTGAAGCCCCAACTGCAGAGGAACTAGTGAGAGCTGCTCGCTTCTAGGGGAATGGTGTCAGTTTTCTTTAAGGGTGTGGCCCGTGGTAGGTTGACCATGCTCCAATGGATGGACACATATTCATGAATATATGCACAGCATAATTCGGAATCATTGGGTTAATCAAACACACACACACACACACACACACACACACACACACACACAATTGAGAGGGGTATATATAGGTGAGCATGATCAGAACACATTTTATACATGCAAAAGGTAAATAAAAAATATTGTATTTAAGAAGAGTAGAAGAGAATGAGAACTAAAAGATGACTCTTTGGTTTCCAGATGAGTGTTCAAAGTGAATATTGAAATTCATGATGTATGATAAAGATACTTCTAAGTCTAGGGAGACATGGTCATTTGTTTCTTGGGAGCCTGAATTTTGCTAATCTACAGCTACAATGCTACTTAGTACTGGGAGAGCAGGGGATCAGTTTCTTGTAGTGGGGGGGGGGGGAAGTCATCTCATCTGAGGAGAAAAAGTACTTACCAGAAAGTCGGCTAGACTCAGCAGCTCACTAGAGTCTAAGAAGAGGATTCTAGAGAGAAAAATTAGATATTGGTCAAGGTAAGAAATAGAGCCACCTGACTGGCCAGAAGGCTAAGAGATATTGAATAAAACTGGTTTGTGCTCCTGTCTGTCACTGAGTGGATCGGTAGTCAGCTGCCTCAGAGATATCTTACAGGTGATCACAACTGCTTCCTGTTGATTGTCAGGTGGAGACCTGGACCTCTTTGACCAACTGAGACCTCACTGCAACCTCCAGGAAGCTGCTCCCCTTGCACCAGCAAGGTTTTTGCTCAATGTGACCAGGTCTGTGAACGAAGCATTATGAACCAGGATGACCTTACAAGAAGTTAACTAGGAGATGCTGGTGAGAAAACCATTAGCAGATAAACATCGTCCTCAACCGCTCTCTAATGCCTTTCCTTGGTAACCTGTGCTGTGAAGAAAGGGCCTCAGAGCTAGAGACTCCCTGAGATCTAACAACTCCCCTACTGGGCTTTTGAAATCTCTGGGGTCTGAAGACTATTCTTCAAGGTCCTCAAGTTCCCCACAAGTTTTAATATCGTGTCTCTCTACTTCAATTATACCATGAAGTTAATTCAAACATATTTGGAATTGTCTTCCTGATTCCTCTAAGTCCAGGCCCGCCCTATAAAGTCAGTGCTGCCTTTATTCCTGTTTGTGGCAAGTAGGACTTTGTTGTTATGGCCTAATGACGGGGAGAAACCAGAAAATAATATCCTTCAAAAGTAAGGTTACCAGGGAACTACTTCTAAGTACTCGAGTAATCCCAGAGTACCCAGACGCTGCGGAAGTACAGGACGTGGCTGAGCGTTTGATACTTCAGATACTAAAGGTCTAAAGTGATGCTAAGGTGACAGTCAGGAAGAAAAAAAAAGCACATCCTGCTTCAGTAAGAGACAGAAACTGTCTTCTGGCTCGGTTAGAAAAGCCCCAGGGGATAGCTTGGGTCACACGAGGAAGGCAAGCAGGGGCAAAGGTGGAAAGACCAGAAAGGCGCTGCTGGGCCTTGGCTGACAGATCAGAGGCTCGCGTAGACCATAAACAGTGCCACAAACTGTCTTCCTGCGAATATTCTAAGGATGGTAAGATGGACCTTGGCTCTCCATCTCCTCAGCCTCTTCAACCTTAGTGTTTGGTTCTAATGTACATTGAACATCGGCGGGGCGTGAGTTATGGTTCCTAACGTGTCTTTCTAAGGCCTGAGTAAGTTTTCTTCCATTTGTCTGATGAGAAGAGGCATATGGTGAAATGGTGTCCCAGGCCGACATTAAATGCAGACTCAACAGCGACTGACTGAGAGTGTCTTCTGTGCTTGTCACTTGGGTACTTTAGAGAACAGAACTGGTCCAGTCCCTCTCCACAGGGGGTTTCTACAGTCTAGTCACACGAGGAACGGCCCAATTGTCAAACTGTGCTGAAACTATAAAGGATTCTCTCTATCCTGCTCCTGCACTCATTTTTTAAAAATAAAATTGATAGCAGTGCCTAAATCCTTGGGAAGAAGTCATCATGCCCTCTGAACCTCTTCATCAAAGGCGTGGCTCACGTTCTAGCAGGGACAGCCAAACCTTCCACCCAGCCTAAGAAATGCAGAATCCAGGCCCCAGACTTTCATCCAACCACACACCAATGGCATTTGAGAAGTCTTGTTTCCTCAGGGGGGGAAAAAAATCTAAAAATTAAGAGAAACAGCTATGTTCTACACATACACACAAACACATAAATATATCGTATGTATTATTATCGGAAATAATTTGGATTTGATTAGTTTCTCTGGATGAGTACTTATTTCAAGAGCTGGCCAAGAAAAGTGTGTCTGGCTAATAACCTAAAAATAAGTTCTCGAGTTCCCTTTATAACTTCTGCATTTCTCATACTTAGTTTTTAACTTTTACTTCCAAATTGTCTGTTGAAAAGGGAAAAGGCTTTGATTGCTTTGGCTTTTCTTAGGAATGTTGTGAAACCTCTGCTTCCGCAATTTGCTTGTTCGGAATATTTAAGATTTTTTAAATGAAATCACAAATCTAATCATTCACCAATAAAATGTCAGCTTCAATCTTAAATAAAGCAACTATCACAAAACTTTTCTGCCCTTGATAGTCAAAATATGTAGTTCCTACTGAGACATAAGAATCTGAGGTGCTAGACTAGCTCGTGCACACATGCACGGAGGACACACAGGCAGGGTTGTGCAGGAAGGAAGAGTGCGTTGGATGCTCCGTTATTTTACGGTTCTTGTTGGACACATAACCATTGAGGTGAGGACTGTTTGGGAAGCACTATTGGCTCTAATCCTCTCACAACTTCCTCCCTGCACTCTGCACCCTCAGGGTCCTGCCCTGCATTTCCATCACCTGTCAGGCCTTCTTTGTCCTTGCTGTCCCTCTAAAATCCCCAGCTCTCCCAGGTGTGCTATCCAGCTTTCCTTGACAACTGCTACCAGGACACACACAGAGCATCCCTTTATCACCTCTGTAATGTATACACTCCATACATTACCTTAAGCTCTGGAAAGAGAACGTACACTGCACATCTCTGTAAGAAAGTTCTGATCCCAAAGTAGTTACTCAATAAATCCTTGTTAATTGATCTACTATTGAAAACTATTCTCTGTCAAGTTGAATAACAAGGATTTAAAAAAAGTACTTGCTACTTAATTTAAATAAGGCTAAAAATGATTAGAATTGATAAGGTTTACCAGACACCTGGCCTAAGTACAGAAGTGTGGGGGTTTCACAATATTTGGTTACACTTTTTTCATTGTTCAGTTTCCCCCTTCCAATTAGCTGAAGGGCTAAAAACACATAAAAGGTTCTTCGCAGGGTGTTTCTGAACCCACAGAATTTATCATTATTAGTAACAATCTACTGAGCACAATCAAATGGGAGCTATAAATAAAGGCCACATGGTCTAATAAGAGTTGAGAGGCACATGTCTGTCCTCTAAGAAGATATAGCTCAATTTGAAACCGACTCTACCCATGACTCGGTGCCTGACCCCTCAGGAAGCCCAAAATGAACTGTAAAATTTCCTACCTTCTGTTGTTGTCTTGATATTTTCTAAATTTTATCTTGCCTTCAAAATCCACTACAAATTCATCCTTTCTTCTTCATCTACAGAGAACTCTCCATTTTCATAATTACAGTTAATTACATAAACTGTAATTAAAATGAGACTTATCACCATGCCAGAGAATATCTGTTCTCATCACAACTCTGTTTGTGCCTTATCTTCTCCACTAGGTTAAACTTATTGTTACTCTACTCTCAAGCCAATATACAGGCAGGGAAGCCTGCCAATCAGTGGAGTAATTCTAGTTACCACAAAAGATGATTCTATTGCTCAGTGTTAGTAGAAGTGAATTCATGTCCTTCACGAGAAAGGTGAATGGCTGAGAAACATTAAACTAAAAATATCATATAATCAAACCAAAAATGTTTAGGCTCACAGGTGTGCATATGTGCGTGCGCGCGCGCGCGCGTGTGTGTGTGTGTGTGTGTGTGTGTGTGTGTGTGTGTGTGTGCGCGTGCATGTGTGTACCACAGCATTTGTGCAGAGGTTAGTGTCACAGCTCTCTCCCTCTCCACTGTGGAGTCATGAAGAACAAACACAGGTCATAAAGGTTTGATGGAGAGCCATTTGCCCACCAATCTATCCTGCTATCCCCGAAACCACTGTAATTGAAGAAGTAGATGTTTATGAACATGTTGTCAGCTATACTGAACCATCAGCTCATAAGAAACACGTTATCTCTGCTTACAGATCAGCCTCAGAGGCTCTAATAAGTTCAGCTCAGTTACAGTTTTCCAAAACAAAATGCCAAATCTTTTAACACTGGCCAGTTCTCATAAACCATAAAATAGCTGCTGGTCTATCAAATATAATAGCAGAATTTTAAAAGTTTCTGGAATAAATGTCATCCCGGGTACATTTTTTTTCTTGCCCTATAAGAAAATAATAGAAACCTCAATTTTATTAGAAAACTGTAACATTCCAAATGGTGTCAGAGTCGACTCACCCATAGAACCCAGGTCTGATCCTTATGCTTCAGACCTTCCCACCCCCATAGCCCAGTTCCCAGAGATAGGAGGGGAAAAAAGAACTGCACACAAGATCTGCTGACGTCAACAGAGTGCTTGCGTGCGAAAACAGTCTTGTGGATGTTAAAGACAGTATGTTGTAACTTTTCTTAAGGCCTCAATTATTCAACAAAACCTCACTTCTAAAAAGTGGAGAGGGAATGTATCACTCTTTTTCAAGGAAAAAAATGCAAGTAAATCATGAATTATGCTTCAAAGTGTGTCCTTCAACTAAAAGTCTGCATTACAATCTTGTCACTGCCTTAAACTTCACATAGATGGTAAACAGTGCCACACATGCTTAGGAGAGAAAAACAACAAAGAGGAAACAAGGCAGAAGAAGAGAATGACAAGGACCTACGATTTCTCAAATTTACAGCCTTTTTTATTTTCTTTGTTTCTTCCATTTTATTACTGATGCCAAATGTCACCAAGGAATCTAAGTTCTTAGTTTTCAGATCACGTGATGAATGTTACAGAAGACACAGCAAACTACTGGCCCAAAACAAAAAGAAATAGTAAGTGTAGTGTAGTGTAGTGTAGTGTAGTGTAGTGCGTGTGTGTGTGTGTGTGTGTGTGTGTGTGTGCGCGCTGTGTAATAGAGAACAGTGAGAAAGCATCAAATACACAAATAACTCTAAATCAAAGAGAGCCTGCCTGACTCCTGAATGTCTCTAATGAAGGCCGGGTAACTTGTTGTATCACACCCTTCTTATTAATGAAGCTGAGATTGCTCATGACAATATATATGTGAAGCAATTTAATAAAGCTTTAAGCAACACTCATAAAAGACAGGAGGGTTACTGTGTCCTGTTCAAGCAGCAGTGATCTAAGTGCCTCTGAAGAACTAAAGCAGAGAGTGGTGAGTATCTAGGGACAGGGTGAGTTGCCTGTAAGGAAACTTTTTGTTTGTGTGGTGGTCAAGATTGTCCATTTCCTGTAGTAAGCTTCTTCCTCCCAGACAGCAGACTGGGAAAACATCTCCCTGGTGAGAGTTGTTGTTTGTAAAGCTGTATCAATTTTAAGTTCAAAATAAGGGCAGACTCCTTTTTCAGTAACTACATGAAAAGAAATCTTTTCATCCCAGGAAAGAGTATCAACCAAAGGAATCACAAAACTGCGCTTTCAACACACCTCAGATCTGCCACTGTTAAAACGACTTTCAGACAAAGGATTCTGTTTGTCCAGAAGCTTCTTCTCCTGTGCCTTTTACCACACGATGTGGAGACGTCAGCTGACAAGTTATTTTGATCTGTTTCAGTTCCATAAACTGTGTATATAGTTCTGTTCTCAGGGCTGAAGTGATTAAAAAAATTGAAGACGACAAACTCTGCCTCACTTCCCTAGTAGACTTTCATAAAGTCACTTTAATACTCCCAGAGCAATAGGGCCAGAAACAACACTGGATCTGCTCATTCTAGCCCTTAACACTTGTTTTGGTTTCAGTTATTTGGGCTTGGGGGGGGTGTATGATATTGTATTAGTTGAGGGAAGAATTGTATTCTCCAATTTGAATTTTGCTTCATTTCTTTGAACTCCCAGAAGACTTAATCCAGACCTTCCATAGGGCACTTAATTGTCTTCCCTTCTGAAAAGTGTTTTCAAGTAAATGACACACCTATGTGTTCATAAATAACATAGAATTAGATAAATACAAAGAGATAAAAAAATTACTATTTCTTTTTCAGAACAGGAAGAAAGGAGAAATAACTTATTTGCCTTCACATGTGTGTGGGTTTACACAGGCACATATATACACATGCAGACATGTATATGTGCAAATATATGCATTAATATTTGACTTAGAATATATTTAAAGACATCATCTCCCAACACACACACACACACACACACACACACACACACACACACACACACACACGCAGTGTCTTGGAACCCCATGCGCCTCTCGTACACTGTTTTACTTGTCTCGTTTCCTACTTTGCCCAGAGCACTAGGTGGGATTCTAAGGGGAAGGTGGCCTCTTCCTTTGTTCTGGTTACAGCTGTGTCTGTCTGAATGAGCTTTCCGAAGGCCTAGGGTAACGGTCTTGACCATAACTGCTCACAAGAAGCCATGAAAGAATAAGCAGGCAGCCACATGAACACGATGCTCTTTAATTATGAGGTCCTATCGTGGAAGGAAGGCTGGCAGACAGGCAGACGCATTCCAATTACGCTAATACACCTTGTAAACATCAAATATTTTTAATCTGAGATTAAAGAGAGCCTGTATCCTCACAACACTCCTGAGACTGCATCTTGGGGCCGCTGCCCGTGCTGCTGGCGAAACAGGATTTCCTTTGGTCAAAATAGACTTTCAGAAGAATAACAGCCTCAAGTCAGGAGGTGGTCACATGCAACTTCCACTGCAAGCTGTCCAAAATTTCAGAGGCAGATCTTAAAAAGCTTCAGAAAAGACAGTTCAAATTTTCAGAGGAAACTGAGTAATGCCTTTGTTTTCCTCCAGAGACTGGTGGTGAGTTCTGTGCCCTTGATTAGGGCTGGGTCATTGTAGGGCCTGATCTTAAATTTGTTTCCTGCGTGGGTTACCTGCCTTCACTTGGTGCCAGCCCCTGGGCTACAGACTTAGACAGAACTGTCCCAGTCACATTCCGTCATTCAGTCAGCTAGGGAGAGTGAGTTCAAGCCAATCTCAGGGAAACAATGATCAAATTGAATAAAACAGTGTATGTGTAGGACTCTGTTAAGCTATCATGACATGGAACACACACACACACACACACACATACACAAACAAATATACACATACACACATACACGCAAATATGCACACACACATACACACACACACACACACACACACACAGATCCTGAATCCTATATCACACGGTAGAGTTGCTATTAACTTCCATGGGGATAGAAATCTTCATTTAAATCACAAAATATTTGAAACTCTTTCTGGTTTAGTATCTCCCGGCTGAGATATCAAGCTGCCATCAACTGGGTAGCTTACAAACAATAGAAGTACATCATCACAAACCCAGCAGTGAGAAGGTTGAACATAATGGTACATACGCTAACACATAATGATTCTGTCTGTGAGAGCCACTTTCAATGCACAGACAGTGCCTTTGTACGTTAGCTCAAAAGAAGGGGTAAGGCGGTCTCTTTGGCCTCGTATTAGAATACCAATCCCATGTGTGAAGGCTCCACCCTCCTGGCCAGTTTAGCTCCTAATAGCATCACCTTGGGAATTGACATTTCAACGTAAGAATTTGGGGGGGGGGGAGGGTTAGCTCAGTTATTAAGGGCACTCACTGCTTTTACAAAGGACCTGGGTTCAGTTTCCAACGCCTACATAGTGACTTGCAACCATTTATAATTCCAGTTCTAGGGGGATTCCCCCATGGCACTAAACAAAACATTCACATGCATAAAATAAAATAAATGAATATAAAATCAAATAAACTCCAAGGTAGTCATTTAGACTACAACACCTTCTTAGACCAATCAGCTGCCCATGTCAGCAGTAATTCTTTGTAGATGGACTGAGGAAGCGTTTCCAAGGCAAAATAATGTTTATGCAAGCATAACAGTTTTGACATTCAATATGTAGCAAAAAGAGGTGAGTCCTTGAAAACTATCCCGTAGGAGTATGAATTTCTAATTTTTCAGTGACATTGATCTGAAGTTTTGTGTATCATTCCCTGAAAGTGAATGGTGTGTGTGTGTGTGTGTGTGTGTGTGTGTGTGTGTGTGTGTGTGTGTGAGAGAGAGAGAGAGAGAGAGAGAGAGAGAGAGAGAGAGAGAGAATGAATTCAGGTGCATGTGGAAGCAGAAGACAACTTCAAGTTCAAATTCCATCCACCCCCCTACTCCCTATATCCCACTCCCACTCCTATCCCCACCCTACCCTGCCCCACAAGGAGTCTCTCCCAAGCCTAGAATTTGCCAGTTTGGCTAAGGTGAGTTACCAGGCATCCCTAGGAATGTGTCCATTTCCTCCTCCCTCAGACTGGGATTGCAAGCAAGCATCCCCACACCAGCCTTGTTGTGGTTCTGTGGGACAGAACGCAGATCCTTGCATGTGCAGGGCAGGGTTTAATGACTGAGCCCCCTCCCTAGTCTTCAGAGGAACAAGCTTTATGAGTGTCTTTGCAAAGAACATTAACTGGGGCATTTGTTGAATAAACACCCTAACAACTATGCTTAGTACATAAAGGTACCATGATGGGTTCTTTGGGTTGGAAATATAAACTAGACAAAGCCCCCAAGCTCAGACTGCTAGTAGATCAGTAGAGGAAGGAGACCAGTAAACATAAAAATAAACATGCAAAAATCCAATAAAGCATAAAAATGATAAGGGATAATCATACCACAGCATGAGCAGAGCTCACAGTATAGAACATGCACAGAAGAAGAAAGTTACCTTTGCCCAGGCAGACGTATTAAAGGGGAAGGATGAGGGGATCAGGTTGTCTTGGCTTTGGTAACATTAGCCAGGTCTTTAAGAAATACAAAGAGAGCTGAGGAGTCACTCGTAGTTAAAGCACTTTCCATGCAAGCAAAAGAATGCTTGCCTGTGATTCCAAACTCAGAAGCAGAGGTAGGGCATCTCTACTAGCTAATGAGACTTGCCATATTGATAAGGTGAGCTAGGCATTTGATTGGAAGTCTTTGCCTCAGAGGATAAATAGAAGGAATAATGGTAGAGAAAGGTCCCAGATATCAACCTCAGGCCTGAACATATATGCACTAACATACACGGCCACATGTATACCCACACATACACATACATGATAAGAAGAACAATTAATTTAAAGAGACATACATCAGGAAAAGTGGAAACCATTCTAAGCAACTAGACTGATCAATAGAAAGTTAAGTAGTATACATCTACAAGAAAATTACTAACACAGTTTTTATATTTTGACCTTCATATTTAACATGTTTCTTACTTATTGCTTTATTCCCCCGTGGATCTCCATTTTTATATGACCTGGAGTTCTCTTCAGTATGAAGTCAATCCTTAAGAATTTCTTTTGATATAGGTGTTTTATGTCTTTCAAAAAATGTTTTATTTTTGTAGTGCTTTCAGGGGAATCTCTGTTTAATTTTAAGATCTGGGCTGGTTTCATTCGCCCTTTGCCTTTCAGTTCCTTCAATGTTGCTGAAATGCATTGCCTTACGGCCTCCATTGCTCCTGATGAGAATCTGCCCATCAGGAAGATTCTCAGCCCTCCCTCCAGTTACAGGCCCATGTGGGGGCATGTGGGAAGACGGTAGGGCACTATTTCTGAGATTTCACATGTGGCTTCTGCTTGGAGGCATTCAGCAGCACCTTACTTGGGGTGTCTAAAGATTTCTTCTGGGACTCACATGTCAATCTCTCTTTTTAAATTTCGATTTGTGTTTCCTCTGTACTCTTCCAATAGTATCTTTTTAAAAATCATTTTTATTGACCTGTTTTCTAAATGTATTCTTTGTTCTATTTTTACTCTGTAGTTTAGCTCATTAAACACATCTTCCTTTAAATTAGAAAAAAAAAAGAAAAAGAAAAGAAAGAAAGCTAAGTAGTGATAAATGGCATAGATCCATAGGTAAAACTGGATATTTAAGGTGCCTAGAGATTTTTCCAAGAAAAGAGCAGGAAGCCAGACCACAGGGGGTCTTAAACAACATGTTAAAGAATCTCTACTCCATCCCATGCCTTTGTGGAATCACAGGAACTTGGAACACAACAGCGTCACTTAATCTGAAATGTACTTCAGAGAGATGGGTCTGGGAAGGACAAGGCAGATTACAATGAAGTCAAACAGAAAGCAGAGAGAGTAAATAGAAGGCTATTGCCCAAGTACAGGGTAAGACCTAGGGTGATGACCATGAAGACGGAGAAGACCAGAGCTGGAGCCTAGCTTGTAAGGTTGAATCACAACCATGGTACTTAAGAAAAGTCCCCGGCTTGAATGACTCCTTGGTTCTTGGGTGCTAGGAGATGACTTTGGGGAATAACTTGAGGGTTGGTGTGTAGCAATGAGCTGAGATTTAGGTAGCTGCTGCATATTCAGGTTTAAGGTACAGGGAAATAAAGTTTAAGCTTGCTGGGAAATAAATACATATCAGGTTCATCAATTTACAACATAGAGAGAAGGAATAAAGTCAGTCAGGAAGAACACATGAAAAGAGAAGTCAAGAGTCAGGACTGTGGGTGGCAAGAGGTCATCTCTTCTCACTGGGTACAGCCTCATCCCTGAGCCACACTAGACATGGTTTTTAATTTAAAAAAAAAATAGTCTAGTGAGAATTAGGAATGAGAATATTAAAGGAATAGTTCACCAAAATTGCATTAGAATAAGCATAGTGAAATTTGGCTAAAATATACTGAATTTGACTATAAATAACCAAATCCCCCTAGCTCACGAAGTGAGTGAATGTCTTCCGGTTTAAGCCTTTTCCTGAAACTTTATGTGAGAATTGCTGTATCATGAGTAACCTCATTGCCAAAATTGTTTTACTCTTCATAAGAAGTGAAAGTGATGTATCAGAGCAGAAATGGGTGATTTTAAAGATTATGATCTTTTAAGGAAATCAAGTCCCTATTAAACTTTTTTTCACTAGAATTACTAATGCATTACAAAAAAAATCACATTTCTTTAAATAGAAAGGAAAAGCCCACTTTCCCATAACTTAGATGAGAAAGTCCACTTCTCGTTCACTAGGGACTTTTTATAGTTACAGCTTAAATTCAGGATGATTTTTACAAGGCCAAGATGTAAATCCTACAAAAGAGGAACTTTCATAATTATTAAAAACCAAGAGCACTGAGAGGAGGGGGTTGAGGATCTTACCACAGCTCCTGATGGAAAGAAGCAGAGTTCCTTAAAGCCTCCTTCCCAGGCTGGGTGCTCACATGTCCCAGGCTTACTAATGTTCCTCATGTGTTTAATCTGTTTGATTCCTAAGGCAGGTACCACACGGAAGAGCAGAATCTCATATTGAAGCCAGCAGTATTTATTCTTTTCTGCCTACCTCTGCCTCTGCTTCTGCCTCCCACCAGTAGTTTTCACACACAAAATGTTTTTAGGCCAAATGGGCAAGCTTTCTTTCAACTTCATGCTGCATGTGACTTATTAGCAAAAGTCCTTTTGTAGACTTGTTTTGAAAGACTGCGAGGACCTAGTATGAACCAGGGTGATATATAAAAGGGCATCCTTGTCTTTGAAGGGGAAACGTCAAAGCAATCCAGGCTAATGTCCCAGAGTTCAGTGCATTTCTAGTTAATACGGTCTGTTTTGGCCAGAGAATTTTAAGGCTTTGACAGAATTTGGAGATGAAGAAGCTGTGTCCAGTCCAGCCTATCTTTGTTGTTGTGGTTGCTCCTCTGAGGCAGAAAAACGTTGTCAACTGATTAGAGTTAATGTCACAAGCTGATTGCTTGGGGGCAGGAGGAGGAGGGACATGACATGATACCAATGGATGGATGGACAGATAAATACAAGAGTTCACTTTGACTTTCCTTGGGGTGTCATCCAGCTGGTGCTTGGGCAGGATCTAGCAGCAGGTGCTGTAGCAATGAACAAGGAGTTAGAACTAGGAGAGAATCTGACCATGAGGAATGAGGGGCCTCTGCAAATTAACAAGTAGTGTAAAGCAACCCCCACGACAATTATACAGAATTTATATATGAGGTTGTTAGAAATATTAAACTAAGAAACCTACCAAGGTGTCTAGTCTGGGGAGGGTGGCATAAGTTAAGTCCTCCATCATTATTCATAAAACACTCTTTTGGTGTTTGACTCCCTCGTGCACATGCTCCACGCCTTCCCTCCTACTTCAGAGCTAATTTGGACCATTAAGGTTTCTGCTGTTACAAACTACCTTCCATCTACAGACAATCCAACCAAAGCAAAGCTCATGAACATTTTTGGCGTGTAGGGAAAGGCTCATTGACTTTCACTGGAAGCTGCCACCCTAAGATCTCTGACTTTGGACAACAAGGGCGTTATGGAGAGTCACTATCACATGATCAACAAAATCTCAACATCTTTAGGAATTCATGAGTCAACCAAAACCAATACAGGAAAAAAGAAAAGGTATTGTCTTTGTTTTGTTTTGTTATTTTTAGTCACTTGGTTTTACAATCCTTAGTATCTGAGTGTGTTAAAGAGATTGGGTTCAGCCTCTAACAGTAAAGACAGCCATGGTAAAGGGAACAGTCACCCCACGAGCCAGGCGTCGGGGGCAAAACTTGAAACTGTCCACAACTGAGGGGCATGTAAAAGATACTGACATTTAATCAAACTGAGCAAAGGATGAAAAATCAGAAACAAAGCCTGCCCGACTCTTGCCACCGACTCCCTCCGATACAGAGGTTCAACCTCTTAGTCCCTAAGGAGTAGAGTCACGCAGCATTAGCATTAGAGATCTCTTGCCTAACACCCAAGGTCCTATGCTGGTGAATGAATTTTTTTCTAGCTGAGAAAGCCTGGGTTCTAGGTCCAGCCCTAAAAAGATGTATATACAAACATTATATATTTTTTATATATTTTGTATATATATATATATTATACAGATTAAGCAAGTTGTATTTATGTGTCAAAAATTAATACAGAATATAATATCAATAATTAAAGAAAAGCAGCAATTAAAGAAGAATTTTAAGATTCTTCTAATTTTTGGCATGTAGCCTTTCCCAACATGCCAAAATGTTAATGAGTTTTGCTTTGGTTGGATTGTCTGTAGATGGAAGATAGTTTGTAACAGCAGAGACCTTAATGGTCCAAATTAGCTCTGAAGTAGGAGGGAAGGCATGGAGCATGTGCAAGGGAGTCAAACACTGAAAGACTGTTTTATGAATAATGATGGAGGACTTAAAATTCCATGAATTTGAGGAGGTCTGTGGAAGGGTTTGAAAGGAGGAAAGAGAATGGAGAAATGATATATATTAAAACCTTAAAAATATTAAACAATGTACTGTACTGTATAGTTTCTACAGAATTGTTCTATGAACCACTTGATTCTAATTCAATGACATTGTTAAGATTATAATCTTAATAATATTTCTTGATCCCCACATCAAACCCACAAACTAAAATTGCTTTTAAAAAAAACAAACAAACAAACAAAAAACTTTTCAAGGCAGTTCAGTCTTCCCTAGGGAGAATCTGAGTTCTGCCACCATTTAGGGTTGGTGATGGTTTGAATGAGAATGTTATAAAAATAATATGCTTTTCTCAGTGAAAAATCACTTTAACACACTGAGAGATGAAGGAACACTCTTTAATAACCTGCCTGGCCAACTGGGGCTAAAGCCAAAATAAAAGGTGGTGTTAAGCAGAAAACATTTTCTAATTTATAGATAATTCAGGCTTATGCATTTCATAAACACTGTTCTCCTTAAATCTCTTCTGGGTCCCAGCCATAGGTTACACTTTAAACAATGTAAATAGAGACAAAAGACTTCAAGTCTGACCACTTGAGCAGATAGGAGATTTACACAGCAAAGATATAACATATTGTCAGATTTATTTTAAATACATTAGTATTGTTCTTTTAATCAATGATTCATCTTGCCCACCCAGCTGAATTACAAACTACATCTTTACTGATAAGACCACAGGGGACCTAATGGCAAACCTGGGCTTAATGATGGTTAAACCCTATGCCCCCACCACTGTGAATCACCCGTTAGAGCAGTGGTTCTCAACCTTCTTAATGTTGTAACCCTTTAATACAGTTCCTCAGGTTGTGGTAATCCCCAACCATAAAATTATTTTTGTTGCTACTTCATAGCTGTAATATTGCTACTGTTATGAACTGTAATGTAAATCTCTGTGTTTTCTGATGCTTTTAGGCAACCCCTGTGAAAGGGTTGCTTAACCCTCAAAGGGGTCATTACCCACAGGTTGAGAACCATTGCGTAGAGGCATGTCTTTGGGGTTGGGTTTAATGATTGGTAAATCCTACTGAATAAACATTTACAAACTAACATTCTGAATTTTGCTTATCTCTAACAGGCCTGGCTAGCAGACTTTATCTTTAGGGTATTTGGGGACAATGTTCTTTTAGCTAAATTTTACTTTGTGTGATTTACTGTCTTCTAAGCAAATCTAATTAACACTTTTTTTTACATCAATTCTATTACTTTAACTATCGTCTATATCAACAATGTTCTCCATAAACTCATATATTTGAATGCTTGGTCCCCAGTTGATGGAACTCTTTTGAAAGGATTATGAGATATGACCTTGGTGGAAAAGGTGTGGCCTTTGTGGAGGAAATGTGTCACTGAGAACAAACTCTGAGGTTTCAAATGTCCATGCCAGGCCCAGTCTCTTTTCCCATCTCATTCTAGTGGGTCAGAGGGAAGCTCTCAGTTACTGCTCTAGCACAGTGCCTGCCTGTCTGCCTGTCTGCACCATGCTTCCCACAATGATAGCTGTAGTTGTTTGAAGAAGAATCGCCCCCATAGGCTCATATACTTAAGTGTGTGCTCATAAGGGAGTGTGGCAAGGCACCACTTAACAGGAATTAGGAGGTGGGACCTTGTTGGAGTGGGTGTGACCTTGGTAGAGAAAAATGTGTCACTGGGAGTGGGCTTTGGGGTTTTAGAAGCTCAAGCCAGGTCCAGTACCTTTCTCCTCCTCCTATCTGCAGATCCAGATATATGACCTCAACTACATGCCTGCTTACTGTCATGATTCTCTGACCTATCAATAGAGCTATATGTGTATTTCTTGCTTGGCTTCTTTGTTTCCTTTACCCAACAAGTAAGGATCAAAATCTACACCAGCATGTCCTTCAGGGAAGACAGAAAAGAAACATCAGACTGTCTATGTAACAAACAGTTAGGCTTGTTCTTGAAGAACAAATTGGTAGACACAAAGGATGTGGAAGGAGGGAACCAAGGAGTGAGACAGCAGGTACCAGGTAAATGTGATAGTCTTTAGGAGACAGTAGTGGATGAAGAGGCTCTCCCAAACTCAGGAGTTCTAGAGAAGAGGATATTTCTGTGAATTGCATCTGTAGAACTCTCAAATGTTAGTAGATCTGAGGGAAGGAGGGGAACCGCTGTCCGAACTGTGCTCCATGAGACACTGTGCTTTGTGATTGAACTACAGGGTCCCAGCAGCTGAAGTTAACAGGGGTGCAAAGCGGGGTATGGCTTCCCCCATTATCATTGGCAGACAGCAAGAGCTGAATATGCAGAAAGGGAGAGCTAAGGCAGCCAGGGAAAGCTGTGGAGGGAGGCCTGTGGGAAGGGGGTCCGGGCCAACCCGCCCAACCATAGTCTACTCAAGGGGCTCAGCACATCCAAGCCAACTGCACATTCCCCTAGTCCCTCTCCCACACAAAGGCCTTTAACCTTTTTGCTCTCCACCAGAGCGTTAGCTGTTCTAGAAGTATTGGTTCTATTCTGTTACTTCTCTCAGCTCTTCCCCCAAAAGATCATTCTGCCTAATCAAAATTTCAGAAGTCAGGATGAGGAAATACTAAAGACTTTTAAGCAATAGCAAACTCAAGAATCAAGACAGAAAAAAAAAATGAGGTGAACTAGGCCACAAAGCCAGACAATCGATTTGGTGTGGAAAAGGAGAGAGTTGCGGACACAAGAGTCTTGCACGTGGGCTCTCAGTTGGAGCACACACACCATGTTTGAGACAATCAGAGTGATTTTATATCTTCCTCCCCTAGCAACAGAGGTATTGTTCATTTCCTGCAGAGTTATCGCAGAACAGTTCAAATCCTCAATATAGAGTGTTGGAGTTCAAGAAATGTCTGTGATAGAGAAACGGCTGTGAAAGACAAAGGAGACTAGAGTTGAGAAAAAAATCAAACGCTTACTGAGTACTTAGCAAATGATTACGATGACTCTAGGCAGCACTGTCTCTGCTGTAGACTCTAAGATAACTGACGCTTGATCTCTGATAACTTGTACCTAATTCATAGCTGGTCTTAGAGGCAGACACTTGCACATCTGATGCTAAAACCTGGGCTTGTTCCCACAGCACTAGTGATCATGAAACAGATACCAAACAGAGACCAGTACCAAGATTGTCCCATACTTAAAACCAAATAGTGCATGGGACCCATATCAAAAGAATCTGGGGAAGTGGGGGTGTGAAATGTGTTAGGGGACAGGTAAACCAAGATTGCACAGGTGTTCATAAAGAATGAGGCTGGAGAAACGCTGAGGCCAGGGTTCCACGATCATTGGCTCCACATGTGTTATGCTTGTGACTTTCCATACGACAAAGTATACTCTTTTCAATGAGCCCATGTGAATGCTCAAAGAGTCACACTCCATCCACTGATTTTACCAGTCACATGCAGATTGACTTCTGGAATTTTGGTTATTGTCTTAATCAGGGTCACTAATGCTGTGTTGAAACACCATGACCAAAAGCAACTTAGGGAGGAAATGGTTTATTACACACATATACACACACACATACACACACACACACACACACACACACACACACACACACACACACACTCAAAAGCATTTTGGACAGGAATTCAAACAGGGCAGTACCCTGGAGACAGGAGCTGATGCAGAGGTCCTTGAGGGGTACTGTTTACTGGCTTGCTTCTTCTAGCTTGTTCAACCTGCTTTCTTGTAGAACTCAGGACCACCAGCCCAGGGATGGCTCCACCCGCAATGGGCTTGACCCTCCCCTACTGATCAGTAATTAAGAAAATGCCTTACAGCTAGATCTCATGGGAGCATTTTCCCAATTAGGGATTCCTCCTTTCTATTAACTCTAGCTTGTGTCTAGGTGGCATAAAACTAGTCAACACAGTTATAAAACTGAATATTTAACAAAAACATCTTACACTTTTCTAGGCATTGGCTTTTGTGTTGGGTAAACATATATTAGACTTAGTTTCATCAAAGAGAACATATTTAAATTGTCTTGTTAACAAACTAAGAAGCCTAAAAGCAACTGATTTCTTCATATTACAATGTTACGTGAAGAGAGCAAGACATAAAGCCACAGCCTTGGATGAGCACTGGATGTGAATCATGAGATGAAGTTTATTTAGTCCATGTATCAGAGGAGAATGCAGGAAAGGCTAACTGTAGAATCAAGTCTCCAGTTTTACAACTTGATCCTGTATGTGTATTAGTTTTTGTTTTTTTGTTTTTTTTTGTTTTTTTTGAGACAGGGTTTCTCTGTGTAGCCCTGGCTGTCCTGGAACTCACTCTGTAGACCAGGCTGGCCTCGAACTCAGAAGTCTGCCTGCCTCTGCCTCCCAAGTGCTGGGATTAAAGGCGTGCACCACCACCGCCCGGCTAGTGTATTAGTTTTAAGAGAAGAAATACCACCTTTAAGAAACTTTTCTTAATAAAATTTATGGAGAAAGAGCTGGATTAATCAAAGTCTGCTCTTAAGCACTTTGCCATTGTAGATCTCGGCGCTCTCTGGACCTTTGCCATCATCGACCAATGCTTCTCAGGCATTCTTGACAGATAGCCAACGTGTGCTAGTCAGTGTGCAGGCCATTTCCGATACATCACTTTGAATGTTTTTAATTCTTATTTTATTAGTGACATAGTGAAGCTCCAAGGACTTTAATAAACTTGATCGTGGCACAGAAAATTCTAATTCATTTGCCAACTCCATCTGCTCTTCAGCATTGACTTTCTAGAACAGAGAAAGGGACTAATCTTAGATGCCTGGGAAAAGTCAACTGGCTTTGCATCTTTGACTATGTCCCGGGTTTCTAGGTACTGTCCTAATTCATATGGCTCAGGTTTCTGGGCTTGACCAAGGTAGAAAGGATTAATCATCAAAATCAGCTAACTTGTTCTTCCTTCCCCTGAGCTACCAAACTGAACTCTAGTACCTGCTGCCGTGTTGGTTGCTTCTGACTTACAGTACAGTATGACTGTTCTTTCAAAGTAATTCTCATACAACAATCAATGGCATTGCCCTGGGCCTTGGAAGAGGCCAGCCTTCCTAGAAACCACTGTTTCAAATTATAGAAAACGAGCCAAGATAACCAGTCCTTTTCTCTGAAGCCACTCTAGTAATCCTCATAATCCTAAATATAAAGTGCAGGAGGTGAGTTGGAATCTCCAAGGAGCCTAAAGATAGAAAAACCAGGGAAAAGTCAGAACCTGTGCCAGTGAGTAAGAAGTTTCTAGACAGTCAGCTGGACAGGATACTGGTGCTGATGGCCCTTTAAGTGGGCAGACTGGCCAGTTCATGAGTGACTACAAAGTATGAGCCAATCAGCAAACCTGAAATCGACAGGCTCTGAAGAGGTCTGAATGGCTGCATGAACTGAAGCAAACGCAATGTCTCATCCCACTGCTGAGATCTGGAGCCACGGCTCCTGGCGCAAGAAAATTTCTTGTTCTGTGAAGTGATTTGAACAACTCAGTAAGCAGTATTCTATAGAAAGCTCTATTTTACAACAAATTCCCCCTGTTCAGAAAGGGCCAGATCATTTCCCATGGTGACTAATGTTGCCCACCACATACCAATTCCCCCATGGTAGGTTAACCACTGTGGCGACACAGCTGTGTACAAGTCCTGTGGCTTCTACACCCAAACAGAGCCCTGTGGGGGTACTCAGTTCAATTTGTGTTCCACACAGGTGGAGCCTGGGCTCTTGATCAGTGATAAGTACTACCTACGCTGGTCTCATCTTCATTTATATAAATCACAACCCAAAGTCCTTCCCCTGAGCCTGTAATTTTCAGACCTTGCTGACTAGATCATACTTAGTAGTCAGTTATGTATTGGCCAACACTTCCTAGCCTCCTTACATAAACCGAGAATAGGTAAGAACTTCAAGGGTGAGGACACCCAGGAAAATGTCTGGGATCACTTACTACATAAAAGTGATGTACAAGTGGGAGAGTCTAAGAAACAAATCGTCTATCTTTGCTAAACAAGAATAAACCAGACCTGTTGAAGATAGAAATAATTCTTAAAACAGTCCATTCTGAAGAAAACACGAGCACATTATCTGATGGTGGTCAAGTGTAAAAACCTCAGCAAAAGATAACAGCAACTCAGTGGTCATTGCTGAATAGTATCCTTGGCTTCTTAGACCTCAGTCGTTCAGCCTGTGACTTCAGTAAGCCATTGTGTCTGTCTGTCCACATCCACAGGGCTTCCAAGTACCAAAGACTTCATTCACTTTGGGCTAATTAGATTTGGTCTCTGCACTCCAGCTTTGGCTGCAGTCACAAACAATAGTGAAATCTACCTCACCTACAGATAATTAAAAGATAGAAAAAGTCATTTTGAACTTTGGGAATTCTCAGAGAATTTCTTCTTTCAGATATTTCTGACCAAATAAAACATTTTTTATGTTTTGCTATGTTAAATAGATAGGGCATTTCACGAAAAAAGCTTAAATTACTTAACAAATTATATCTTAGTGGTTCATTTGTGTCTGCACATGTGTATGTGTGTATGCATGTGTGTATTAATACATGTATATGTGTTGTGTGTACAGTGTGTTTAGGTTGTATGTGTGTATACTGTATGAGGTATGTGTGAATACATTGTGTGTTCTGTGTGTATATGTGTATGTATGTGGTGTGTATGTATGTGTATATAGTGAGTGTGTTGTGTGTGTACATGTGGCATGTGTGTGCAGTGTGTGTGTACAGTGTGTGGTGTGTGTATATATGTGCTATGTTTGTGCAGTGTTATGCGTACATGTGGTATGTGTATGCAGTGTGGTATGTGTGTGTACCTGTGTACATTATGTGTGTTGTGTGTATGCATGTGGTATGTGCGTGTGCAGTGATGTGTATATCTTTGTGTGTGTGTGTGTGTGTGTGTGTACATGTGTGTGTAAGATAAGAGATTTGCTGGAATCACTTCTTTACCACATAGTATCCAGGGATTAAACGCAGGTCAAGTTTGGCAGCAAGTGCTTTTACCCACTGAACCATCTGAACTGCCAAATTTCATGTCGTATTAATGACTACAAAATTAGTAACTCTATATAAATGAGCATACATCTAAAAGCACCTGGTCTTTGACTATATGTGGCCTGGGGTTGTGTGTGTGGTGGGGGTTAGTTTGGGTTTTTAGTTGGTATTTTTGTTCTTTCTTAGTATAAATGGAAAATGGTTGGAGGAACACATTAGGTATTTTATCAGAGACCGCTGGCGCAGCTGCAGCTGGGGTCACTGAAGCCTGGTTAAAACAGAAGTAATGCATGGTATGCCCAGAAGTGCTGACATCACTGGGCAGGGACTGTGCCTGTTCTCCCTGTGCCATATTGCTAATGACAACTGGCTGGACACTGTCATAAGTGGGAGAAGCAACAGAGCTCTACTCCAAGGTATAAAAGGTCCAAGCCCCCCCCCCCCGACAAATCAATAGGGAAGCCAGGCTTAATAACAGGGAAAAAATTCAGAAACAAGCAAATAAACATAAGACTCCTAAATTACTATGACTCAACCCTTAAGTGAACTCAGCTTTTTGCCCCTTCCTAGCAGGCTTCATGAACTCTAACTGGAGATGAAAACTTAGATATGGTCACACTCCATGATACCAAGGAGCTTAGCGTCCTCTGAAATGATTCACTGAGAATCAGGGACTCAGATTTTAACAAATTTCTGAATTACAAAAACAAAACAACAACAACAACAAAACAAAAAACCCTGAAAAAATATAAAACATAAATTCCAGACAGAAGGACATGAGAGACCAAGTAAAACAAAAGGAACACACACACACGCATGTATGTATATATTATACATACATACATACACATGTATGTATGTTATATTATACTTTGTATAATATCTGTATGTACATACATACATATCTATATACTATGTATATAGATATCTATATATAGTATATATCTATATACTATACATATATAGTATATGTATAGTATATATATCTATATACTATACATATATACATACATAGTATATCTATATACTATGTATGTATATATTATATGTATATATATGTATATACTAATATATATACATATATATACATATATATGTATGTATATACTAATACATATACATATATAGTTCCAGTTTACTGCATTACTCTCATAGCAATGAAAATAGACATCACTCTCCTTGGCACAGTAGCACATCCTATAACCCAAGTACTTGGGAAGACTCAAGAAGAATCAAGAAACGAAGGTCAGTCTGGGTTTCACAGCCAGTACAAGGCCACTAGGACTACATGATGCCACTCTGCCTCAAAAGATCAAACAAAAGCATCACCAAAAAGACTTCGGCTCTTCCCTAGCAGTAATAGATAACACAGAAAAGTATTTACTACATCCACACAGCATTATTTAAGGATTACGAATCCTTAAATAATACTAGGAGTGAACTGTATTACTCTGCCTACTTTACAGATGAAGAACCTGGAAAAATAGCATTACATCCAGCATTGTTCAGTTAAGAGTTGAGGGAACCAGGATTTAAATCCAGAGGATCTGGCTTTAGATACCACTTGGTCGACTACGGTACTGACCACTTAGCTATAAAATAACTACGCCAAAAAAATAAATAAATAAATAACTACGCCAGGCCGAGGTGGAGTCTGGTCAGTAAGATGCCCAGCAAGCACCAAGTCTCGGGTTCTAGTGCCAGCTCCACATAAAGCAGGAGTGACGGCACATATCTGTAATCCTGAACTGGGGAAGTGGAGGCAAAAGGATCAGAAGTTCAAGGTCATCCTCAGTTACATAGGGAGTTCAAGGCTAACCCAGGATAACTGAAGCCCTGTCTCAAAAAATAAATGTTATCTTAAAAAGAAAGGAGCGATCCATAAACACTGTACTCTACATTGCTTCTTTTTTCCTCACGAGCCTACAGGTAAATAGTTCTGAAACTGTTTTAACTTTGTACAGGGGTA